>OY804592.1:63116516-63655070 GCA_963680895.1 Fragum sueziense
ATATTGTTTTTTTTCTCAAATTCCCTACTTTCAGATCAATTGAAACCACTTCAGACACAAAAATGTGGGCAAAGGTGAGATTTCATAATTTTTACTATGTGTCACTTCTCAACGATACGGGCCTACAATGGACCAATTTGGCAGCTTCTAGCTTCTCTAAGAAGTCTCTGTGCCACATTTTACTTAGTCTGCGTGATAGATCATTCCTTGGTCTTTAATTTGCCACCAAGAAAGTAGTATCAATAGCACCACAGCTTCAATCACGCTCCCGTGAACACAGCCACCCTTGCAATTGCCATCTCTTTCGGGATCTGCATGTGACACACCCTCATGAAAGGTCACGACCGCGCAAGAAACTAGTACCTGAGAAATTCATTAAAACACATGCTAGCAGTAAACTGATGGTCTGTCAGTGTGCAGACCCATATTTCATGCATCTGCCTATTCTATAGACACAGAATCTATCAAACTGGAATATGGATCAGTAATTTAGGACCCTTGTACTCCGATCAAGACATCTTTAATCGTGAAAACACACAAAGCTCAGTTACTAGGTTAATTTCAAAGGATTATCACTCGAGACAGGATGGTAGTGTAACTCACATGCTATGCAAGTTGGCACTTCCCAGTCTTCAGGATCGTCCGAGAGACTACACTCAGGGGCACTTCCAATGCAAAACTTACATTTTTTTTCACCATAAAATTTAGAAAAAATATTTAAATATAACTTATGAAATTTTCCGCAAATATGAATCAGTATCGTGTACATGTTTTCTGTATTTTTGAATTGGTTAACACATTACTGCACAATGACACCTTTTCACCCCCTCACAATAAAAGTCCGGGGAAACATTGTGGAAAATGAAGATACATTTGTATTCTTCATTTACCACGATGTTTTCTTCCCAGAGAGAGCCTAAAATCCAACATTTAATTCACTTGAACATTTCGTCTGCAACACCTTTAAAATTGGAACAGTCCAAAATTTTGTCTTCTAGTAATGGGCTAATGCAAACAAGAAAAAAAAGGAGAAAGTTATCTCACAAGACTCAAATATGAAAAGTCACAAAAGCGCCGCACGACTGACAAATTCATCAGCGCCAAAGCAGCGTCACCAAATCATGCTTATATCTCACACCTTGTTCCATGAGATTTAGTGGTAGGCCTATGTTTGCACATACGAAACGATAATAAAATTCATGTTTACCTGTTTTGTTTAAGAAATAAAGTTTTGCGCGTGTCAGTATTGCACAATTTATCAAATTTGTTACCATAGAGATGGGGTTTTCGCATTGTTGACACAAGAATTTTTTAACAACTGGAACAGGCACTTACAGAAACATTTACTGATCAAAGACCAGCAATGTAATAAATACAGGAATCATGGGGAATTAGGAATACCAGGCTGATCTTGTAATATCAAAATCGTTGAACTAATTCTAAAATTTACTGATATCAAATATTGCTATATACTTGTAGTTTATCGGGTTAATTACGACCATTTACTATGCAGGATACGGGTCGTTTAAAAAGTAACGGTACCACGTTATTAGAGATGAGCAAACAAACTGGTTTTTGCATTCTTAACGATCGAATTGGCAGTGACAAAGGTATAGGGCGTTGCACGTTTATTGGTGCCAGGGGTTCGAGCGTAGTCGATTTTGTTATAACTTCACATGACATTGTGTCTAGAATAGATTCTTTTAATGTTCATGATCCTAATATTTCATCTGACCATTGTTCAATTAGGCTACTTTCATCCTATCATTATCAGGTTTTGCTTAGGGACTTACAAGACAACCCTCGATGTAAAAACTGATGCTCACCTTCAAGGGACACGCTTTTCACATTTAGTTTTCCGCACGTGAGGCTTTCCGAAAATGTCGGTGGCACAAAATATTTCTTGCTTTAGTTAAACAAAGGATCAGTTATAATTGCAGGCTTTGCGTGGGCGTTTGCGTCTAAACGATTCCAATCGTGCAACATTTTTATAGAAAAATAGTCGATTTTCGTCTCCAACAATATCTTAACATATCATATCAACAAAATTCTGGAAAAAATCTGTCTCGTCTTCGTGTCTCCTCACATAGACTTTGTGTAGAAACAGGAAGATGGAACAAGCCAACACAAACAACATTAAATGAGCGATAACGTTCAATATGTGGTAAATTGGAAAATGAATATCATTTTGTTATGGAATGTGAAATAAATAAAGATCGGAGAAAAGAGAATTTGCCAAGAATTTACTGGAACTTGCCAAATGTGTTTCAGTACATAGAACTTGTTAGCAGAGACATATCATTTGTGCAAAAACTAAGTTATTTTGTGCTAAAATCTTTTGAACTAAAAAATGATGTACTCTACAACAGAAATTGAATTATATATAGGCATATTAATTGTTATCTAAAACATTATTAGTTTTCAAAGAAATGCCATATTTAAAAGGACATTTCATCCACATTTCATTTTTTTAAAGGTATGTCTTGATGCCAGTTATTCTAATGAGTATAAATGCTATTAGTTTTTTGGAAGTTGTTAATGATATGCGAGAAACACGCATTTAAAGTTGAGACAGAATCGATAAATTCCTTATAAATCCGCAACAATTTGTTTAATTTTAACACAGATATATATATTTCTCGTAAACGGCGCGATATTTTGGCTTGAAATTTTCAGAATTTGCATAAGGAAATGTGCTCTTTCAGATAAAAATAAAAGTAAAATTTATGACAAAAAATTATGAAATGTCACTTTAATATGTCATATTAAAATATGATTATGTGATTGTTAAATGTAGCCTAACCAATGTCCACTCAAACTCAACCTTTTAGAGGTGTGTTAATAAAAACATTGTCAGAAAGGAGAAAACTATGCACATAGTTTTTTCTCTTCATTCTGTTGTTTGTTAAATCTGTAAAGGATACAACACTACACCCTAGTCCGTGTTTGACTCAACGAGAAGCCCTCTTTTCTACATGTTTTAAAGGAAATTCAGTGTAATACTTTTGGCATAGGGCCTAATATTAATACATTAATAATTTATATGATAAATGATTTATTGTTCTTTGTCAATCGTCCAAGTGTCTTATTGAGAAGCTCTTTATCTAGTACCTGTTGTAAAAGGAAAATGCTGGTATTACCATAATCTGTCTGGCAAATTATATGTATGGTTGGTACGATGTTTCTTGAATATATATTTTAGGCTACCTCCGGCAATATGGTATGGGTCACTTTAACCTAATGCACAGACTCGCTGTTTATTTAAATTTAAAAGAAGGAAAATATACACAGAAATGGAGAACGATGTGTACATATAAGAAAATATAAGAAACGAATGTTATGAGCAAAAATGCACAAAATCGAGGAATTGCTATCTACAAGAAACTCTCTGTTTTCTCACAATTAGTTTTCGAATACATATAAAGACAGTAAGAACATGTAGTCCTAATCATTATTGATTACTTCATAAACAACAAAAAAACAACACTAACTACTGTTAATACATTATGACAAAATGAATAATTAATTATTCGGTCAATAATCTAATACTTAAATATGCTGCACCATAAATTGTCGTCGGGTGTTAAATCGCAACAAGTTTTACATCCCAGAAACAAGTTTGTGTGTACACACAAAATTGGAATTTTAGATAGTTTTAGAAACATTGTTTCGAACTGACAAAAATATTTCTTCGTCCAACCAATTTCTATATTTCTTTCTACAAAACTGGATTAAATAACTCTACTGTGCCATCGTACTAGTTAGTGCGGTATATATTACCTACCAACCAGCGGATGAGACGAGTCAACAACGACGACAATATTGGCGTTTTAGACAGTACCTGGTTATTTTAGTTTCAACGCGTGAAAAATACAAAATCAAAGGATGGCTAAGAATTATTTGCGTAGAAAATCAAGTATTCCTGCGTTTATACTAGCTGGCAGGGGTAAGTTTAAAAAAAAACAACAACATTTTATGAATTCAACACGGAATGATTCTATTTTATTCACAGGTAGCCAACACGGGCTGGGTTAGAGTAGAATGTGCTAAGGGTATCTTGGAAGTGTTGATCCAAAATTGACTTGTCCGTATCAAAAATAAACTTGTCCGTACAAAACCCATATACTTTTAAATAGCTTCATTTGTTTATTGCATATCTATTATGACTGTCTAACTATTGTCTACAACAAAATTTGTACATTTAATTATCAGTAATTACATTGTATCGTAAGTCAACGCCATTTCGATACGTACCGGAAATCGATACTCTCACATATTTGCGCATGCTCAGTAACCCGGATGATGTGTGACGTCACTGTTTACATTTTCCGGATCGCTAGATCGCTAGTTTCACGTTCGACAGAAGTTTCTTCAAAAATGCGTCATAAACAAGTAAGTAATCACTCATTTCTTATTTACGGTACAAAAAATGTTATTTTTACTAATACTTTTTATTAATCTACGAAAAAATAGCAAAAAATACCTAAAATGCAGACGCGTCGCGTGGTTTTCAACATTGGGGCGGCGAACGGGGAGGGTATGGGAGGGGTGTCCCCTCCCGTTAGTAAGAAAATTTTGTCTATGAGTAAACGAAATGGCGCCATTTCCTGGACTTTAAATCCTATTTCTGGCTTATTTTACCGATGTAGAATCGAGTATAATACAGTGAAAAATTATCTTTTGGTATTGGCGTCTTTCCGGATGCAAAACCTGAAGGTGAAAGTCTTTTCAGCCTTCGTGTTGGAGATCTTGCCGTTTTTCGCCGCTGACATGCATACAAAGGAGAAGCAAACATCTTATGAAATACACTTACAATTAAATTTTGTCATCATTATCTATTTTCCATAGTCGAAAGAATCGGTCAGACGATTTTTAAACGAACAAACAAAATAGGCTAAAATCGGATTCCAGTTTAGAAATTGAAAAAAATCGCTTTTATACAACTTATGCACTTTGTTTACCCCGAGTTTTTCAATATGTCCATTTTCACGGTGGAGATTGTGCACCATGGGATAGATAACGACTACGGACAAAATAATCTTGATTCTGGTAAGATATTTTGCAATAACTTTCTTATTTCTGCATCAATTTTCAAACAGTTTATTGCATGTACCCTGCATTATTCAGCTCTTTCATCGGATTTATGCCTCATAGAAAATTTTAAGTAAGTTTCCCAAAATATTGTTCCAACCGATTAGACAGCGAAATGGTAACAACTACGGCAAAAAAGCCCCGCTTCAGGTAAGAATGTTCGTAAAAAACATTCTTAATTTATTCTGCGTCAATTTTCAAGTGGTTTTACTTTTAGCCTATTTTTTGTTGCATGTACACCGCCTTACTGAGCTCTTTCCTCTGATGTATGACTTATTTGGGAACTCCTTGTACTTTTCCCAAAATTTGATTCCAACCGACCAAAAAAACTATCTGATTTTTTTGTCGTTTTTCTGGTCGGTTGGGATCAATTTTTGAAAAAAAAAATATAAGGATTTCACAAAAAAGTCATATATCTTAATAGGGTGGGGTACATGCAACGGGGAACCCATGCAGCAAACTGCTTGGAAATTGACATAGAAATAAGAAAGTGATTGCATGTAATTTCTTACCTGAAGCGGGGGCAAATTTTGTCCGTATTCGATACCCATCCCATGATGCGCAATCTCAACCGTGATCTTTATACCTTTTTAATATTTGTGTAACATAAGAATAAAAATTGTAAAGCGATAAGATGCTTTGTCCAGCAGTGTTGATAGTATCAATCCAATTATTTCGGTCTTATTTCAAATTACAGTGAGTGTGAAATTGAAAAAAAATGTTCCGTGTACCTCGTTGTTACTTCTATGGAGCAATGAGTATTGTTATCATAGTGCGATGAATACTCGCGATTCGCTGGTGTCTGCTTATCAAAGGAACGTTTTGGGAAGATAAAATCAAGGGTCTGATTAGCTTTAGATATGTTTAATTTCAGACAATATAGTAAGGAATGGCGTTAGAAGGTAAAAAAGAAAGTGGACTTAATTTTAAGTCTTGATTGTGGCGTCCAACAAATCAATTCTTTTATGATAAAAGTCATCTGAAAGTCGCCGTCTTTTTTTAAATCACAAAAGCATTATGCATGTAATTAGTTTTTGCTCAAAAAGTTCTGGACAACCAATACGCAGAATCAGTTTGCTTTTTGGTAATTATTAGATAATCTGACCCATTCAGTCAATATATACGTCTGAGCAAGGTAAAGGGTTAATCGCGAAACTATTGTAAGTGCTTTAAATCTTTCATACACCTACAATAGTCTTGCGATAATCACTGAATGTATATTCGACGGATACCGCCACGCTTTCACACTTATTTTATTGCTTCTTAAGTGTGACCGTTTCCTAGGAAACCGATAAGAAGGGAAACCAATCGATTGCCTTTCGCCGCACCAAACGACAAAGTGCCTTTAAACTTGCCGAATTATTGGGGCGGCGGCCGCCGCCCCTGCCGCCCCGCACGCGACGCCACTGAAATGACCCAAAAATATCATTTGACAACTGAGCAAAGGACCGGCCCATTCGTCTGCGTCATAAAGTCACGTGACAGTCATGTGACATCGGTGTTATGGTAGGTACAGGGTGTTTCAAAAGTAGTGGTATCTTACTCATTTTTTCTGTTTATTCATTAATATTTTCAATTCTTTTCATTTGTTTTGAACTCCAATGAACTTTTCTTTCCATATACATTATTCTTACCAGTTTCTTTGCTCATTTCAGATAAGACCTGTACCCTGTACGTCAAAATATCGTATGTACTCCCCAAGTGCCATGACAAGTGCCTACCAAGCAGTGAGAGAAATGAAAATGCCAGTTAAAACTGCGGCACGGCAATATGGTATACCGCAGACAACCTTAAGGGATCGTGTCCTGGGAAGAATTGATCCAGAAACAACATCTTCGGGGCCAGGAGCACTCTTCTCCCAGCACGAGGAGGCAGTTTTTTTTGAACACATTAAATCCATGTCTCAGCTGGGCTACGGTTACTCTCGAAGTGAGGTGATAAACCAGGCATCTAACTATGCTGTATTCCTGAGTAAACGGGATCAGGATCATCCTCTAAGTGACAGATGGTATAGGGCCTTTATGGACAGGTGGCCAGAACTTAAGAAAGTGAAACCTAGATCATTAGTGAATTACAGGGCACAAGCAACCTCCAAAGAAAATGTCTGTTCATATTTCGATAAACTGAAAGCTGTTTTACTACAAAATGATCTGATGAACAAACCAGAACTTATCTATAATGTGGATGAAAAGGGCATACAGACTGAACATAAACCTCCTTATATAATTAGTGCAGAATGTTCTGTCCCTGCAATTACCTCGTCTAAAACTTGTATTACTACAGTCCTAGGAAGTGGCAATGCCATAGGAACCCAAATACCTCCTTATTTTGTCTTTAAAGGAAAGCGTATGTCTAATGAATTGTTAGAGGGGGCCAGTCCTGGGGCACAGGCAACTGTGACAGAGACAGGATGGTCCAATTCGGAAGTATTTCTTAAGTATCTCAGCACCCATTTCTTGCGTTTTGTCCAGCGTCAAAATGAAGAGGAGCCACTTTTACTCATCTTTGATGGGCATTTATCCCATATAAATGTGCCTGTCATGGATTAGGCCAAGGAGAACAATGTTATTTTGTTTGTTTTGCCTGCCCATACCAGCCATATTCTTCAGCCTCTGGATGTAGGTTGTTTTGGTCCCATGCAACACATTTACAATGCGCAATGTCACAAATTTCTAAGGGAAAATCCTTCATCCAAGATTACTCGGTATAATGTCTGCTCTTTAGCATGCCATGCATACTCATCTGCACTTTCTGTTGTGAACCTTTGTTCAGCTTTCAAACGCACAGGGATATATCCTTTTAACCCAGAGGCCATATCTGATTTGCAGGTAGCACCTTCAAAGGCTTATTATCCACCAAAGCCTTCTTCTGTGCAACCTTTGGAAAGTACAAATACAACTTCCAAACCTCAGCCTGTGCATTTTTTTGCTACTGCAGAAAAATTAATTGCAAATAAGCAATCGTTTGAACAAAAACAAAAAAATAAAACCATCAGCAGCATTGTCTCTGGTAAATCACTCACATCCCCATCTGTACAAAATCAAGTGCTATCTCATATATCTCAAGCTAAATCGTCTGTAAAAAGTCTAAAATTGAAAGCATCTAGCAGCAACAAACGAAAACATGTAGGGAGCCCTAAGCCTGGTCCATCCAAACAACCATTGTCCTTGGTAGCCAATGGTGAATCTTCGTCTTCAGAGGATGAAATCTCTGAAGACGAAAAATGTTGTGTCTGTCATTTATTTCAGCCTGTTGAGCTTCAGAAATGTGTTTCTGTTGTATTCACTAAATGGGCTCAATGCGACTACGAAGGATGTGGTCATTGGACCCATCTCAAATACTGTAGTAAGCAGACTGTTATTAGGTTAAATGATATCTTCATATGTCCATGTCATGATAATAACACAGAAGAATAAGTTGCACTAGATATTTTAAAAAGTAATTGATAGAACTTTTCCTTTTACTGTCTTTTCTATTGTCATTGACCCCCATATGAGAAACTTTCCAGTGCATAACCCATGCCAACAAAATCCTGCTTTTTAAGCCTTTCCATGAAAAAGAAGAATTGCTTGATACATGCAATTTCTTCTTTAACCACAATGTTTCTACCCCCCCCCCTTTCCATTTTTTCAATTTTATAAACTAAGGATTATTGTCTGCAACTTCTTTAAATTATGACTAGTCTAAAATTATGTTGTTTTGGTAATGGGTTAAATATCACAAGTGACTATATGCACTTATTCCATTTGTACACACCAAGCTGTTCTCCATTTTGCATGTTGCTTATCTTTTGAGCCGTACTGTACATGAATACTCTTCAACAATGAAGATAAGAAAGGTATCGAATAGAGGTCAACTTTACAAATACTGACCTATTTTAGCGTGTGTTTTAAAATCAACACATTCTAGCTGTAGTTCATCCAATATCAACGAAAATGAAATTTTTGGAGACCGAATAGGTAAGATTTGTTTGATTCATTCGAAATTTGCAGGGTTAACCCTTATGATCCACATCGTTTATCCAGAACCGTAAGGGTATCGAAAACCGGTCAATCCACGATATGAAAAAAATGTGAGAAAAAGAAAAAAAAACTTTTTATTATAACCAGATTTTTCACCTGTCCACGGACAACCTAGCTTTCAAAATCTTCTTGTCCGTACTGGTAATTTGAGGTAAATGGACAAGTCGGACAACTCGGGCAACTTATTTCAGAAGCACTGTTTTTGAAATACAGATGGAAAACAATGACATTAAAAACAAGGTAAAATGGGTCATTTCTTGTAAAGTTGACCTATTTTCGCGACCTTTCAAATCTTTATTTACAGTTTGGCTCAAAACGTATGCAACATGCAAAATGGAGGACAACTTGGTGTATACAAATGGAATAATTTCATAAATGCCTATGGGCACTTGCGATTTATAACTCATTACCAAGCATCCTAATTCTGGACCAGTTCATAATACAGAGAAGTAGCAGACAACAATCTTTTGCTTATGAAATAACAGTGGACGTCTTCGGCAGCCACAGCTCTTTGGCTTTCAACTCTCCAGTGTGCCCATTTGTACACCTGGGTGAAGAGGAGCAACATGGGGTAAGCTTTTTGCCCAGAAAAATTCCCGTGGCAATGGCGGGATTTGAACCCAGGATCCCTCGATCCCAAAGCCCGCATCTTACCATTAGACCACGGCGCATCATGACCGCGACCACGCAATCAATGTTCTGATTGACTAACCTCTAGCCTTCTAACCAATCGGATGCGCTGTCAACACAGCAGGTCCAGAAAGATTTTTTCAGCATTATAAATTGAATCATGATTTCACTCATTGTCGGTGTTATGGACTAGATTCAGTTGGTGGGTGATAGATAAAATATTTCTCCATTGAATATGTGTAATTATTTTATTCGTGAATCTCGATTAGTCACGCTTTACATGTGTAAAGTCAATTGCGAGCTGACGGATAACTTAAATTTCTGTACCGAAGTGGCGAGTCATCAACCTTGTCAGACTCTGTTATTGTCCACCCAAATTAACCCGGGACATATTAATTTTCGTGTGCTAAGGCCGTTTGCTGAGCGTGTTAACAAAACACTGCCGAAGTGGGGTCATTACATATGCAGATGTCCCGGGTTAATCTTGCTGGACAATATTCCATATCATTTTAAAACTGTTGTGTAAACTCATCTTTTGTTAGATTTAACCCTTACTACACTAACCCAGCCTGTGTTGGCTACCTGTGATTTCATTCTAGCTAAATCTCAGTGCGAAGAGCAGCTGATTTTGGAAGGATACGCCAGGGATTCGACAGATTGCAATATTGTGAGACTCTTCTACAAGTACGTTCTCAAGCTTAGTGAAATTGCTAAATGTGCGTTCAGGTCCCCAACTGTGACCATATATTTCAACTAGGGTCTCATGCAGGATTTGTGGCTATTCACTTTGATGGGGCAGTGTGAGAGATTTCTTTTCAAGAAGGCTGTTGTTAAGGGATAAAGACTAACAATTTTGATGTAGGGTACCAGCTTGCTTAAATTATAATTATTCAATATTTAACATTAGGGGTTTGAGCAACTTCTCCAAAGATTCAGGGTCCAAGCCAAAAATTAGGGGCCATGGGTCTTATCCTTGTTGTTGAGTTTGCTTTGTGGCTACATTGTCAATGTTGGTGTAGGGACGTTTTGGGCATAGCTGGAGCTGAGCAAAAGTTGTTGCGGTACTGGATAGCGACCAATTCTCGCCGCGTACCAGTTCTCGCCAACTAACCCATTGCATGGTAAAGACTTAAAAGAGTCCTTCCCCACTTACAAGTTATGTTGTCATCTACTTCTTTTGTTCCGATAATAAATCATATTAAATAATATCACATCTTTACTGTGATACGATACGGTTGGCGAGAACTGGTACGCGGCGAGAACTGGTCACCAGCCAGTAGTACTGGTAAGAGAAATAGAATGAATGCCTTGAAGTGGCTGGTCCTACTGACTGGTGAAATTTTATGAATTTCTAGATCTACTTCAACAGACAATGATTAAAAATTTTCCTTAAAATCCTATGATTTGTTGATAGCCCAACTGGCTAGCATCCTTCAAATTTTGTTGTGAAGACCAGGTCCAGCTGTTAGATACTTAAAACTTTTCTCCATTTTGAACAGTTATTACACATTCAGTTTAGATTTTCTCAATGTTCTACAAAGAAGTTGATCCTGCAAAATAAAAAAAAATCACTCATCTAGACTGTCTACTGTTTAAACTCCCATTTTGGGACTGACGGGTGCAGACCCGTGCTTGAATAAAAACTGTTCTAAGCATCTGTAAGGGTGCAGAAGTTTAAAAGTATTTTGACTGTTCGGTACGGAGATCAGATAAAACATCTTTGGTCATTCAGGGACAACTAACTACTGTATGTGTAGAAATATTCGCTGAGCGAAATTTACGAGTTTTACAAATGTTCGCGCAACTTTGAATGCGCGGAGAGACAAAATAAGAATTCTTAAATTCGCGCACAGCAAAATGAATGTAAGTGTTGGGTAACTACTCTTTCTTATTTGCAATATCTTAAACACCCAGGAATATGATATTAAAGGGATATTGCTCCACTGTAACTGATTTTTTTCCCTTTATGCATTCTTATAAAGGGTTTGTTACGTGTATTTCAAACCAAACACTGTGAAACAATGCATTGTCCAATAAGGTGTTAAATGGTTATTCACAATTTAATCGTTCAATTAGTATTGATATCTTGTCACCTTCTTTATTCAACAAATTAAGTCAACAAAACATATACATGTACGAACTGACTGTATCTTCAGGTAATGTTTATAATAAGCATACATTTCAATTTACGCGAAAATTAAAGTGACATTTCAGAATTTTTGTCATAAATTTTACTTTTATTTTTATCTGAAAGAGCATATTTCCTTATGAAAATTCTGAAAATTTCAAGCCAAAATATTGCGCCGTTTACGAGAAATTTATATTTTTGTGCTAAAATTGAACAAATTGTTGTGGACAACAGTTCGGATTTATATGCAATTTATCGATTATGTCTCAACTCTAAATGCGTGCTTCTTGCTTATTGGCAACAACTTAAAAAAACTAATAGTATTTATACTCATTAGAATAACCAATCTTGGGATCAAGACATACTTTAAAAAATTGAAATTGGAATGAAATGTCCCTTTAAACCATTATGGTAGAATTGCGAGTACAAATATTTGCGCAATCATGAATTCGCGGACTGATGGTCTAGCGTGAATATAGCGAAAATTAGAAGCCTGCAAATATTTCTACACATACAGTATCTGAAAAGAATTTGAGACTCTTTTTGAATGCAGCAATGTCAGGTTGCTGTGCTTGCAATTGAATAGATATGCTTTAATCCTTTTTCACACAAGACCTGGTTAATTTTGACGTACCTGCTCGAAATGAAAATGGGAAAACATAGATGCAATAGGAGAAAATGATGTTAATTAGCATTTTGTTCCTTTTCTCAATATTTTCCTAGCTATATTGTGTATAAACTATATCCTCATCAATAGCCATTTTGTACTCTGCAGTGCAGCAGCTTTCTAATTACACCATCTTAAAATTTGTTGTTTGGGAAAGAGTTAACCAACAATAAATGTGTTTCTGTATAAGCAGACTCAGTTGAGATAGAAGAGAGGGATTTACGATGGAGAAGAAGCAGCCATGCAGCCATCTCAGCCATGTTGCCAAGTCACGGGGCCTTCCATTCAGATACAGGCTTGACCTTGACCAGGTCCATAAAGGATCCCCAACGAAGAAAAAGTGTGGCCATGAGAAGACGTTCTATAGCTGCAGTCAGAGGTTAGTCTATTTTAACCCATTCCCACACATTGACAGCAAGCAATTTCTTCATTTTCCACAATTTTTTCTACCCAGAAAGACAAAAATGTAAGAATTGTCGTCTGCAACATCTTCGTATTTGTACAAGTTTAAAACTATGCCGTCTGGTAATGGGTTACCTTTGTATGTCAGGCTCATGCAGACTTGATAGCTTATGCATACTGTGACAGTGAAGATCAGCCTTCATAGTAGTGCTGGGATCAATTGAACAAAATAATACCTTTTAAGCTTCTAGATTTTCTTGTCAAAAAGACATTCCTTGAGGACGAAAATGAGAAAAAAATCAACTAATGGAGAAAAATTACGATATATGACATCTATTTTTTCAAATTTGAAATAGTGTCACACCAAATGAAACGCTTTTTGGCTTTATTGGGGTTTTACGCCGTTTTCAACTACTAAGGTCATATTTTGGCGGCTGGAGCCCCTAACCATGGATTCCTGTTGTTTCTCATACCAGTACTACCACAACACCCTTACCGAGCCTCCAGCTGCTCCCCCACATAGGTTCACAATATCAAACCATTGATGGGTGACATTTTTGTCAGTAAGGGTATTTGCCGCGGCCGGGTATCGAACCCGGGACCCCAAATGAAATGCAAACTCCTTATTTTAAGCATGAAATATTTGATTGTCTATAATTATTGTTGTCCACTGCATGCAATCAATATTGATGTCCTCAAGATGTCAATGTTCATGTATAGCTGATAAAGTATTCAATTGAATTATAGTCAGAGCAAGAAACCCTTCTATACAATAGACATATAGTCAGTTTTCTTCAAAACCCAAATTACTACAGATTTTACACAAGTTCTAGTTACCAGGATTTGGAATAAAAACAGTGGTATTTTGTTTCTTTAGTTTTTTCTAAAGGTCTACACTTAAAGACACTTCCAACGCAACACTTACATTTTTCATCATAACTAAATAAATAATGCAGTATATTTTATGAAATTTTCAGCAAATATCAATCAATTACGTTTACATGTTTTCTGTAAGTTTCAATAAAATCGACTGATCCGAACATAAAAAATATTCAGGTTTTTCACTAAGACTCAAATATGAAAAGTCACAAAACCCCAGGCCATTGCAGAATTCAATAGCATCAAAGCAGCGTCACCAAACCATGCTCAAATCTCATATCACTGCTTCATAAGATTTGATAACATGTTTTCATGTGCGATGCAATACTAGAATTCAGTCGCACCTATTTTGTTTAATGTTTTGTACATTTCAGCATTGCACAAAATCATTAAATTTGTTACCAGTAGGGATGGGAATGAATATCCGAATATCCGAATATTCGAATATTCGTTTTTGCGGCGAATATTCGAATACGGATTCGGTATTCGAATATTCTTTTGTAATAATGCAAAATAATCTGCTCTGAGCTTTGAGATTTAAAGAAACAGGACTCGATAGAAAGTAGCAATTTGTCGGAAAGAGATATGACTGCGGTCTTCACACTACCTTTTGACACCTGTCAAGACGATACATTTACCAGGCATATACCATGGTGACAGATATACACCAATCTTAATCCGATAATCTAGCACCTTTGAATTAAAACAAGGTTTTCAGGCTACATTATGCGAAACTGACTATTTTATTGGCAAATCATTAGTGAATTTGTATTGTCCAGTCAGAAGTTTATTCTTCGTAGTTTAACTTTTTACTTTACGATCAATTGATCTTTACCATTGAAATTTAAAAAAGTATGAGTGTCCGTCCGACAAAAAGGAAAAAAACCCTGCTCATTTTTAGTAGGGGTTTGATAATCGAAAGATACAGACGAGCAAGATTTTGCATTTTTATCTTTAAGCCACTAATGGAAAATGTCCGTCAGTAAAAAGTGAATAAAATATTTTTTTTTAAATTCCATACAGGCAAAATGTTCTTTCCAAATAAGAAAGACTGGTGTGAGAAAATATTGGATTACTTGCGTTGTTCTCATATCAAACAAATTTGTATATATGGCTATAATTGGACATGCTACACATGGACATTTCTATCAAGTCCCGAAAACGAATATTCGAATATATTCGAATATTTAAAACGAATATTCGAATATGTATTTTGGTATTCGTTCACATCCCTAGTTACCAGACATTAGTTTTTCGCCCTTTTGCCTCAAGAAATTTTCAACAACTGCAACAGGAACTTAATAGGGACGAGTTAAGAATGATCCCACAAAGATTCACCATCAATTATGCTTTATCAATGAGAAGGGTGTGTCTTCGTGTCATTTAGGTTCATGACGGACACACAGAATGTTAGCATAATGTCATAAACTCTACTGCTGTTACATTAATAACAGGCCCGTAGGAACAGTGGGGGCTAGGGGGTAGCCTCCCTTATGTTGCCCAAAATGCCAAGTTTTCCATATTTTACACTGAAAATGTAGGGAAAATCCAATTTAGCCCCCCAATATCCAGACACAGGGGCTTCAGCCACCCCAATATGAAATTGCTTCCTACGGGCCTGAATAACATGAATTTACGTTATCAGCTCGCACAGCTTTTTTGCGACTTTTTGTTTTCAAGTCATATTATATGCACTGCATATTTAATCATTTCTACTCAACGTTTCTTTATGAAAATTACAGATATTATGCAATTGTGAATGAATCAAATTTGTTGAAAATTTGATACAGAATGGTTCGTTAAATATCAAGTTATTACCAAAAAGGTAAGTGTTGCGTTAGAAGTGTCTTTAAGTGTATATGTCATGTCTTAGTCTTTAATAATGATAGTGTTTATTTTTCAGAGACCATTGGCAGAAAAGGAAAAGCTGACACTTTTCCCACATTAAGAAAGCTGATGAAGGGTGTGAGCACGTTTGATCAATGGATGGCTGCAGAAGAGGACAGAACCCACATTGTGGAGAATATAAAGAGTATGACCGCTTCTATTACGGTCAAGAAAAAATACAGGTAACTACTGCTGTCTCGGGTAATTAACCTATTCCCAAACAAGACATGGTTTTTGAAGTCCTTGATAAAAACAGTTTGGGAAAACATTGAGAAAAAAGAAGAAAATGCTGATAATCAGCTTATATCAGCATAATCACTTTTCATTTATTTTGTACTATCACTGCAGGCCCATAGAAACTTGGCCAGGAGGCTTAGAAATGTTGGCCAAAAATGCAGAATTTTACCTATTTTACACTGAATTTTTATGGAAATTCCAAATTAGCCCCTCCAATATTCTGACACGGACAGGGGCTTGAGCCCCCCCCCCCCCCCCCCCCCCTGAAATTGCTTATTGTGGGTCTGCACTGGTAAGCAATAAGCATTGATCTATCTAAGAAAGCATTGCAAAACCACATTGTCCTTATGGTCTTGAAAATAAAATGGGGATGATTATAATTGGGGATTGGAACATTATTATAATGCAGAAATGCAGCCTTGGAAGATCTCTGTGTCTGATATGATTTTGAAAAGCCAGTAAGTATTAATTGTTATCATAGAGGGGAAGTACCTAATTTTGCTAAATTATCACTAGAAAAACTTATTCAATGTAACCACAAAATGTAACAATAGGGTTATCAATTAATATACCATTGTTTTAAAGTCAAACAGTTAAACATATTGCAGGTACAAAACAGCTGCATGATGATAAAGCAGGTGTTTTATCTAAACCCATTCCCTCACAATGACTCAATTTGGAAAACAATGTAGAAAATGAAGAAATTGCTTGTGACAAGCAATTTCTTCAATTCCTGTACTTTTTTCTAAAAGACACAAAACTTTACTTGTTTATTAAATTGAAATTGTCGTCTGCAACTTCTTTGATTTAGGACAAGCTTAAAATTGTGTTGTTTGGGAATGGTTTAATCCTTTCTCATATTAGACATGGTTGTAATTTTCTTAGTAGAAATTGTAAGAGAAAAGTAGAAATTGCTGATTTTCTGTCAATATTTTCGCTGCTATAAAATACAAAATGTATTATTTTAAACATGTATTTCATGCCACATGATATCTGCTCCATAAACTATACTTTGTTTTGAAGACCTAACAGAGGAAGCTTTGCAAAATATCGTCCTTCCATGCCATAGCCATTAGGCGAGTCCAATGGACTTCCCCATAGAGCGCCATAGGCGACTGAAGTTGACATTTACTCCCTCTACCTCTTATATTCCTATATAGTATTTTTATGCCGTGTGTCCGTCCGTCCGTCCACAGCCATATCTCAGCAACCCTTGGACCAAATTCAATGAAACTTCACATGTGAATTTCCTGGGTCAATACCTAGAGACCTTTTTCTCTGTTTGTAAATTTAAGGCTGCGTCATGGAAAAAGGGGGCCTTAGTGTAAAAAGTAGTTTTTCTCTTATTTCTCTTCATCTAATGGGCAGAATTTAATGAAATTTTGTGCTCATGTAATAAATGGGATGTTCTAGACCATATTCTATATATAATGTGTGTACAAAAAGGCTGTCATGGGAAAAGGGGGGCTTAATGTATGATAGTTTTTATTCTGTGACAAACACTTATTTGGGGAGCATAATCCGTCTGTGACGGATCTTGTTCATAAGTGTTTTTATGTTTTACTTACTTTTTAAATTTACTTACCTAATTAATTAATTTTATATTTTTTCTTGGAAAATATACTTGATAATTTGACAATGAATTCTGAGAAAAGATAAAACATATTTGGTACTGATAACTTTTTGACCCAAATTTGTTTGCTGAAAGAAGTTAAAGAAGGAGTTAAAGAAGAAAATGTTGATAATGTTATTTAGCATTTTTTATTTTTCTCATGTGAAATGTAATACCATTGTAAGTGCAGATAATTCTATTCACACTTATGATAGTTTTGTGCTAACACCTCAATTAACCCCTGTTTCTCCAGTTTTGAGAGGGTAGCTGTGACTTTCCAAGCTTACCATCATCTCTCTCAAAATTTTATCAAAAAGGACCACAATATACAATGTTGGCATTGAAATTTGGGATACATTTGGTAAGTTTGACAAAATAAAGAAAGGGTAACTTATCAGCTGTGATAATTTTTCCTTTTCCTTGACAAAAAACTTTAAACTGGTCGTACATAAGGAAAAGAGCAGACAGCGAAACGACTTTTCCTTTGATGAATAGATATTATTATACATCAAATATTATTTAGAGGATAATCATTTGTTTCAGTGTAAGATCGATTTATATTTCATTGAGTCAACAACAAAAGCTTTATTTTCATGAGTGGCGAAGCCATGAGTGAAAATGTAGCTTTCGTTGTTCATGAAATGAAATATATATTGATCTTACTCGAAAAACAATTATGCAAAAAGTAGACAAAATGCAAAAATTTTATGACTGATTTTCTTCAAGGGCGTCATTTTGCATGTGACTGCTATGCAACGCTTATGATGACGTCACTTATTTGGCACGGCTTATATAACATCAGATAGGGTGAAATGAACGAAAGCGGGGCACAAGTTTTTGATAATTTCACTGGAAAATGATAATCTACCGTTATTTCCCGATAATCCACCGAAAAGCATTATTTTTTTTATATAACTAAATAAGTAAAAACTGAAACTTTTAGAACTATTAAAGATTTCACACTATCATGTTTTTCATACCATAGGTTGGCACTTGTTGACTTTATTTTCCTTTATTAGAAGTTGATTTGAAAACTACCATATACATGTATATAATTTTAGCAGAAAATTAAAAGAAAAGATTACTTCATTACTTTTGAAATGTTGTTTCTATAAGTATACATAAAAATTTATTGAGAAAGATAAATGTCTGAACTGCACTTGCTGATAGCAGGTCACCTATTGATCCCTCGATAACAAAATCTAGAAGGAAGTGTAGACAATACAATGTGAGGATAAAGTGTCTCAACAGTGAAATTAACCGGCCTTTTGACGCTACATAATTGAAAGGCTTTTAAGTCTAGAAAACATTGTGGAAAATGAAGAAATTGCTTATGACAAGCAATTTCTTCATTTTCCACAATGTTTTCTACCCATAAACACCAAAAAGAATATTATATTTCATTCACTTAAAATTGTCATCTTCAAAATCTTGAATTTTTACCAGTCTAAAATTTTGCCATCTGATAATGGGTTAAAACATGATATCTTACAAGAGTAGCAGTGACTTAAAGATAAGTGTGTTTGGCACCTAGACAGTTTTCCCAACTCGAAGTGAATGCATTAGATGTGGCTAACAAACAAAACATATCTTGGATTTTGTTTTCAATTTACATTTCCAAACACCTCCTTAATAATAGCACACAGAATTTTACAGCTATGAAACAGAAATGATATACACTAATGCAGCAAATTTCCAAAGAAACCAAATAGTAAAACGAAAAAAAGATAAAGAAAAAGGAGAATTTCATACCAGCAAAATACATCTATATAGGAAAAGTGACAAATAAACATTGGTGAATGTATAAAGAAAATTAGAAATTGTCATAAGCCTGCATGATAACTGCATGGAGAACGGAAACACGTAAGAAATAGAGAATGCAATAAGTCTACACAGAAATGTGTTTATGAATAAAAGGGAATTTCCTAGAATAAAAGCTGCCAACAACTAAAAAGACAATGTATCAAGGAAACAAGAGAGGACAAGGGGATATGTATGAATATGGTAGACAGCAATACATACCAGACATCCCTGATGACATAGAGCCTGACTATGACAACAGATCTACACATCATCATCATCACAGACCCGGCTTTAACAATTACCATGGTAACAGTTTTGATGATATACAACCAGATTATGATGCAGATATGAGGGATGAGAGTCGGAGAGCTAGATATCCCGGTCCCTACCCACAGACATATCAAAATGAAGGCTATCAGCCTGATACATATACTGACAGAGACAGGGAAAGATACTTCCATCCTGATATGGGAAATGCAGATAGAAGACAATATGACAACCATCAAGATCATGATAGCTATAATGATAGGGAAAGACAAGTGTATGATGATGGCAGACACACGGATGACAGGTTCCATCGTACAGGTGTTAATCATCACAACATACCGGTAGATGCCGATAAATATGATACTAGAGGAAGGCAAGCCTATGATGGCGTCAGGGACATGGATGATAGATACCTTCATACTGTTGTAAATCATCAGAACATGGGTGGTGTTCGACAAATATCAGGATTTGAACATGATCACGCCTCTAATGATTCTCACTCTGACAAATACATGGAGACACAGTTCAATGGATCTAACTCGCCTGTTATCATGAGGAACATTGGTAGTAGGGATGATGATCAAATATCTGATACAAGCAGTTTGTACATTCGTCGTAGAAGATCAGTTCATGGGAAAAGTATTCATAGATCAAGAAAACAACGACAACATATACAATCCTATGCTGCACAAGATCAAAGAAAGTCTTTCGCTGACGGAATGAAAACCTTAATACGAAGGCGTCAGACAATAAGAATTAGATCTGAAGCATTTTCAAGGAGATCTAAACAGAAGTCAGTTAATGGTGCTACAGGTAGTGTCTGGCACCAAAACACAGATCATGATGAGATTTATGAAGATATTGATGATCTCTTACAAGAAGAGCAGCTGCCCAGTACAAAAAGACCCAAAACATTGTCATTAAAGGATCGGCTACATGTTCTACAGAATAATGATGGTCACCTTACAACGTCACAGAGAGCAACATTGCTGAGGTCAGAATTGACTACATCTTACATTTTTGTTGCTTCCCATTTCCATACAATGACGCTTTTTCACGCCCCTCAAGAAAAATGCTTAGGAAAACATTGTGGAAAATGAAGAAATTGCTTGTAACTAGCAATTTCTTCATTTTCTACTATATTTTCTAACTAGAAATGGATTTTTTTTTTAATTTTTATCATATTGAAATTGTTGTCTGCAGCATCTTTGAATTTGGACAAGTCTTAAATTTTGTCATCTGGTAACCGTAATGGGTTACTTTCAAGTGTCTCCATCTATATTTTCTTTTCTTTAGATACATTTTTACTTATGAGGTACACCATTTTTAAAATAGCAAAGAGAGTCATTAAACTGAAAAATCTTTGTACTGGTACTATTTTTCTTTTACTGTTATTGTTTTGTATTATTCTGCAAACAGTACAAGCTTTATGAGCAATGTTTCTTGGGTTCTTACCTCTGTGCAAAAGATGCCCTGGTTTTGATATACCTGGTGGAAAAGAATCTCAAAAACATTCAGAGAAAAAAAATGCTGATAATCACCATTTCCTTCTCTTCCAACATTTTCTGTGCCTTTACTGTGCTAAATCCATGTTTATTAATATCCATTTTACCATCTGCATAAGCTGTCAAAAAATACCAGTCTAAAGTTGTGTTGTTTGGGAAAGGGTTTTTAACATAGATTATTTGATTTCAGAGACCATATTCTGACAAAAGAGCCATCCAGACTTAGAGGTGTGGCACTAAGAAGGTACCAAATTTCTATGGTAAGTTGATCAAGCCTTTCCCTAGTGCCAACAGTTTAGGTTAATCCTACTAAGAGATGTAGACAGTAAATAACTTTGAATTATTCTTTGATCAGAAGTTCTGACAACCAAAGTGGAAGACCTTTAAATCTTTCTAAAATAATACATGTACCTAGTTTTTGACTGACCAAAAATTAAAGCTGTTGTAAACATCAAGAGATTAGAAAAAATCATGATAACCAGCATTTCCTCTTTTTCAGTCAATGTTTTCAAGGTTATATCATTCACTTTTGTGTAGGAAACCTTGTCATTTCTTTATTCAAAAAGAAAGAAATCAATTACATGTATAACCATTGCACTTCTAAAATGCAGTAAATACAGTATAAATAAGTTTTTATTTACAACATTTTTGATGCAAACTTTGTTAATTTATAGATATAGTTATGTTATCGTGATTTTAGACAGCATGGTAAAAGTAGGCTAGATTAGATTAGAATTTATTAGACCTTTTCTTTCATTGTCATGATAACTTCCTAGTGCTGATGAATAACTATTTACAATCATGCAATGCCATATTTTGACCTTTTCCCAATGACAATTTTTTATGCCCCCGATAGGGAGGCATCATAAATTTGACTTGTCCGTCCGTCTGTCCGTCATTCCGTCCAAAAATTTTAACATTGGCCATAACTTCCTTATTACTTAACATATTCGCTTCATACTTTACCACAACATTCCTTGGTACATTACCTTTCTGTAGGCACATACTTTGGTGACCTTGACCCCTGGATGACCTTGACCTTGAACATAGATTGGCCATAATTTAAAATCAAAGCGGTGTCGGGGGCATTGTCATCTTACAGTGACAGCTCTTGTTTTAGAATGTTCCAAATTTAAAAAAGAGGTCGCCAACAAAAATTCAAAGTGAATGAAATTTTACATTTTTTGCCTTACTTGATAGAAAAGAATGTTGGAATTGAAGAAATTGATGTTTTCCAAAGTCTCTTGGTGTGCCAGGTTTTGTAATTACGCTTTGTCACAGAGAAGGGGAACTTACTGCAAAAAGTGGCATTTATTGTTGATATGTAATTGGAGTTTAGTCACTGGAGGTGTAAACTGCACAAGGACATGGAGTAACGATTGGTTCTGTGTCTGTTCATTACTACATTTTGGTCCACTTCAGTTGGTGATAGGACAAGCTAAAGTTTTGGCTGTTCCGTCTATTTTGTTCAACTCTGGTCTTTCACTTTGTCAGCCAATCAAAATCTTTTTTTGTTTCGATACTGATTGTTTCGATGTTTTCTTTTGGGCTAAAGGGTTGATTTCTTGACCATAAAAGTTTGTCGTATTGCGGGTAGAAAACATGGGATATCTCTTGAAAATGTGTAAATGTATTAGATGTAAGGGGGTTTCTCAAAATGAAATAATTGATGATAAAATACTCAAATATTTTTTACTGTGTAAAAATGTTTTTGGGCTAATTTGATTTCCGAACTGATAAAAATGATACAGTTTGGTCAATCAATTTGGCGCCGTACCACCATTTTGTAACTAGCACTCTTGTTTTCTTGCAATTACAAGTTTCCACAGTGTCTTGATTCAGGATTAGCCTAACTTAAAGTTAAAGTGACATTTCACAATCATTTTTACATAAATTTTACTTTCATTCTATCTGAAAGAGCATCTTTTCTTCTGAAAATTCTGAAAATTTCAAGTCAAAATATTGAACCATTTATGAGAAATATATATTTTTGTGCTAAAATTAAGCAAATTGTTGTGGACAACAGTTCAGATTTATATAGAACTTGTCATTTTTGTCTCAACTTTAAAGGCGTATTTTCCCCTTATAAATAACAACTTCAAAAAACAGATAGCATGACAGAATGACAGCCTCGATAGCGCAGTGGTGAGAGCACTGCGCTTGTAACCTGGAGGATCTAGGTTCGAGTCCCCCTCGGGAGGTGTGTCCGTGGGCAAGACACTTAATTATCACCGCTTCAGTCTACCCAGCTGTAAATGGGTAGCAGTGAATTAAAAACTCATTGCCTCTCTTCTCTCTGCAAAAAAAAAAAAAAAAAAAAAAAAAAAAAAATGGTAAAACTATATATAATGGGAAAGTCACTGTAAATTTATATGTGTGATCGAGTTACATTGTGAGAAAGAGAACATTGACGGATAAAAGTGATCACAGTTGACGAGTCGCATATAAATAGCAAAACCAATGTCTACGCCATTATGGCGGTGCCTCGAATTGAACGGGGGAAAATACACAGAAACGAACAAACGATAGCATTTCTACGCATTAGAATAAACAATCTTTGCATCAAGACATACTTTTAAAAAATGAAGTAAATGTGAAATGTCACTTTAACTATTATGTGTACCCAGAGTATAGAACTTCGATGAATATTAAATGAAATATTTCACATTTTCCTATATTTCAGGGATGGCAAAGATTTAAGAACTGGTTCAAGAGTACAATTTACCAGCTAGAGTTGTGGTCAGGTGCATTCAAGGTCATTGAAGGTGATACACTCCTGAGCATTTCTGTATGCCGTACCAAATGGGTCAATATTTAGCGTACACATGGAAAAAATGAAAAGTGCACTTGTATATTCTGAGGTGTTTTTTTTAAATTTTATGTGTGTACTTGTATTCTTTATAGGACCAGGCTGTTTACAGGTGCAATTGTAAATTTTATATATACACCAAGTCTTGTATTTTATTACACGATCAGGTTCTATGAATAGATTTCCGTGTCAAAACAAGGCTGTAAAAATACAAGTGCACATATAAAAAATACAAGTGCAATTGTATATATTCTGAGGTGATCTTATAAATTTTACGGGTGCACTTAAAACCACCTCAGAATATACAGGTTCACTAGTATTTTTTCATAGATGCACCTTAAATATAGCCTTTTAACCCATTTAGTATGTCATATTTTTGTGTTAACTCATTCCCACACAGGGACACTCTTTGATGCCCTACAAGATAAAGGCTTTGGAAAGCATTGTGGGAAAGGAAGAAATTGCTTGTCACAAGCAATTTCTTCATTTCCCACAATGTTTTCTACCCAGAAATACCAAAAATGTACAACTTGATTCACATGAAATAACAGTTAGCTGTCTGTAACATTTTTGAATTTGGACAAGTCTAAAACTTTGCCGTCTGGTAATGGGTTAAACTCTGACAATACCATGACGAATAAAACCCATTCCGAAACAAAATGGGGAAAGCTTTGGAAAGTAAAGAAAGAAGAGGGAATACTCGTTATCAGCTTTTCATATTTTAACGAAATATTTTGTTCTAGCTAAGTCCTGACAAAATGTGACAATTTTGTGATTCTAAGTTTGAAACAGTTTTCCTATTACATGGATAAAAACATAAATAGCAGCAAATTCAGACTGTTCCAATTTGAAAGCATAGGATTTATGTACAATATGGCACAGAAAATATCTAGACAAAAAGAGAAAATGCTGGTTATCAGCACCTTCCTCTATTGCCTCAAAAGTTTTGGTAGCCTTTCCTTTTAGGGACAACAAAACCAGTCTTTTTTGCGAAAGGGCTGTAAGCAAACACACTCTGATAATGGTGATATTTATATTTGCAGGACAATTTGGAACAGCAACAATGTCATATTTCCGATTTCTACGCTGGATGATGTTTCTCAACCTGTTCATGACGATCTTCATGTTGGCGATTGTTTTTCTGCCGTTCATGTTAATACAGCCATCAGTAACCTTCCAGAGCTCTGTTACGCCTTGTGAGAGTGAATTCCACTATAGGTCATTCTACCTTACCAACAATTATACAGAGACCACCAAAAAAACAACAACTTCAGAATCTGCGGCACAATATGTTGTTGATGTTCTGCAGGGAACGGTAAGTTAATATTTTCAAACTACAATGTACTCTTAAATGACAAAAGTTTTAAACCAATTAATGTGTAAGCATCTCCTTTATGATCATAGGCAAAATTTTCTGTCCTGTTATGTGTTTGATGGTGTGAGAGTATAACAAAGAAGAAATTTAGTCTGTGATCGTATAGTTTTAATGAAGTGAGTAACATAGAACAGCAAAACTACAATCAAAGTACTGAAAGTACTGTTAGAGAGCATGTTTGACACAACATGAAATCTTGTGACAATATTGCATGGTAACATAATTCATGCAAAACAATCCATGAATATAGGTGGAGCTGTATTAACAAAACATTTTAATCCAACGGCAAAATTTTAGACTGTCCCGAATCCAAAGATGTTGCAGACGACAATTTTAACTGAATGAAATTTTACATGTTTCTGTCTTTCTATATAGAAAACATTGTGGGAAATGAAGAATTTGCTTGTCATAAGCAGTTTCTTCATTTTCCACATTATTTTCTGAGGCTATTTTCCTGTGGGTGTCAAAAAGAGTCACTGTGTGGTAATGGGTTGAAAGAAAGCCCACCAAAACGTCACCAAAACATGACTTCATTCAAAAGGCTGCATAATGAGGAACTGTCCATCATAGTTTCTTACAAATTCAACCATAAATGGAGGAATGTGTTAACCCTTTCCTGAACGGCGACATTTTAGGGCGATCCACTTCAAAAACTGCCACAAATGACAAAATAGATGTCATTACAGATAGAATTTGTGTAAAATAGGGCATAGAAAATATTGAGACAAAAGGAGAAACTGCTGGTTATCAGCAGTTTCTTCTTTTGTTTCAATGTTTTCCCAAGCCTTTTCTGTTAGGGACGTCAAAACCAGGTCTTGTTTGGGAAAGGGTTAAAATGTATTGACAATAAAGTGAAGCCTCTTTTTCTGTGATGCAATATTGTATCACCAAACATATCACCATTTTCTTCTTTTACCTCAATATTTTCCAAAGCTTGCTCTTATAGATACATTAAAACAAAGTTTTGTTTGGGAAAGGATAAGTTCAAATCAATTCATAGGTTAATAGTTAATAGGAAATTTACTCTAATGCCCCCTTTATCCATGACACAACATACTATCACCAAACAGCACAAGCTTTACAATAAATACACTCAGATAGACACCCACTAGTAGAATTTCTGTCTGCGGAATGTGATTCTATTTTTGGACCATTTGCACTGTCCAAAATTTAGGCTACATGACTTGACCGCATGACCTGTATGACCCAATTGTGAATGGCAAATTACTACTCAGATCTCTTTTTTATTTAAGACTTGTTTAATACTTGATTTTTTGCTTAGATCATACATGCCATCTATTTTATATTATGACACATTTGACACGTAGACTATTCTATTTGTCGTTTAGATCTTTTTGTCTTGTTTGGGAGGAACTATTTTTGTTGTGCGGTTTGTAAAGTACATCTAAAGTACATTAAAGCATGATAAAATAAGAGAGCCATGCTCTCTAAAAACTCTGAGTCTCCAAAATCCCAGGTTTTTAAACGCCTGAAGGGTCATATTATGTTGTGGCCCCGGTCGTTCGTCCGTCTCTCTGTCCATCCGTCGGTTAGCAATTGCTTGTGTGTGCAACTCCTACAGTTTTTGATCAGAATTTCATCAAACTTGCCACAATGAATCTCCATGGTGTCTAGTTGTGCATGCCGCTTACGGAATTCGGAAAACTTTTCATTCTTGAATTATCTGCCCTTGAATTAAAAAAATGACCATTTTCTTGTGTGCACAACTCCTACATTTTTTATCAGAATTTTATCAACCTTGCCACAATGAATCTCCATGGTGTCTAGTTGTGCACACTGCTTACGGAATTCAGATAACTGTTTTCGTTCTTGAATTATCTGCCCTTGAATTTAAGGAAAAATGCCCATTTTTTTTAAAAATGCCCATTTTCTTGTGTGCGCAACTCCTACAAATTCAACCAGAATTTAATCAAACTAGCCATAATGAATCTCTATGGTTTCTAGTTGTGCAAAAAAAAATTTGATAACTTTTCCATGTTTGAATTATCTGCCCTTGAATTGAAAAAAATGCCAATTTTACTGACAAGCCCCTCTCGGGCATATATGCGCAGCTCTGCGAAGCTCTTGTTATACTAATCTAGGGTAACAAAATGTGACTGACAACATACAATATCATAAACAAGCCATTTCCTAAGTGTATTTCGATTGATTTGTAGTTTATCTTTGTCTACGAATCCTGTGTTTGCCCTAAATTGCTGTTCAAAACCATGAGCCCTGTGCACTTAAAAGATGTGTGCATGAAAAAAGCACTTTTTTCTTTTGCCTCAATGCTTTTTTTTAACCCTTTATATTAGGGACGTCATAACCAGGTGTTGTTTAGGAAAGTGTTAGATTCAGGAGTTCATGCTGCTGCCTTCTGTTGCAGGGTTGGCTGGAGAATACAGAGCTGTTTTATGGACGATACCACAACAAGACATCAACACTTCTGAATGAATCCAAGTTTGTCTATGATATGGGCCTGGCCTACTTGTTTGCAATTGGTCTATCATTTCTGTTGTCCTTTATCTTATTGGTGAAAAAGTGAGTATTATCGTATGTTTCTTTTGCTGAAGTCACTAATTACAAAAAATATGTTTTAATACCCCCCTCACACATACCTCGCGACCTTACTGCGTCCTTACTGCGACCTTGCTACGACCCAGGACGTAGCACAGTCGCCATAGACGCAGCAGGGACGCAGCGAGGTCGTAGCAAGGACCCCAAGGACGCACAAGGTCGCAGACCGTCGGCGACTATTTTGAACATGCACAAAACAGTCGCAGAACCTCTGCGTTCTTACTACGTCCTGGTTGGGTCGTCGTGGGGTCTCAGTAGAGTCGCCATAGTCGCAGCAGCAGCGTAGTAAGGACGTAATAAGAACGCAATAGACGTTGAACACTCGCACTAAGGACGCCGCAGAGTCGCCGATGAAATTACAAGAAGTTGCTCATTTCACACTATATTGTCTACCAAAAAATACAAAAAATGTAATAATTCATTCACCTGAAAATGACGTATGCAAAAATGTTTGAATTTGGATCAGTATAAAATTTTGCCATTTGGTATATAGGCCAACTTTATTGATTATTTAATTCATCTGAATTCGCGACTGGGTCAACTTGTAGCACTTTAGAGGCCCCGCTCGTTTGCCTCGTCCGCCTCTCATCTTTGGAATAATATACTGAAAAAAAGTGAAAACGCTACACCTACAATGCTTGTCATATCTCTTCTATATACAACAAGTAAAAAATCAAACGACAGTGTTTCGAATTGTTCATTGACTTGGTTGTTCCATACACTAAACGTTTTGTGGATCTTAATTACGGGGATGAAAAAACAGACCCTTTTAATGTGACAGGGGTCCGTTTTTCAGATGTACTATTTGAACGGAAATTTTACACAATTTAAACCTTCAGGAATCCAAGCAGAAGAGTGCAAACCATGCCGAACTGCACGGAATGGTAGTTCGACAAGTTACCAGTCATGAAATGTAAAGAAGTTTGCATAAAATTGTTGCAGGGTTTAGAAAATGTTTGAAAAGCAGATATTTCATTATGTTCCAAAGCTTGATAATTTTACAACGTAATCTCCATAGGAAATTGATGTCGCAGTTGCATGGACATCTGGGAACAATCCTAGTCGAGGAAATGGTTCAAAAATCCCCTGTAAGGTCTACTTGATGTTGCAAAAAAAATCAATCGAAAACCGTGATAAATTTGTGACTATCAAACATTTAAGTTCCCTATTTGTTTATATCAAAGGGAGGTAATTCGCAAAATTGACAGATAAGACCTTGATTTTAGAGCTTGCCACGAGAGATAAGTGAGAATTTAAATGTTTTTTTGGCAATCCGGATATGACCAATTCCGAAAAAAAATATGAAGAGTTTTCTGCGCATGCGCATATGCGGCATTAGATGAAAGTAGCTCTAAGCGTATCAAGGGCTGTAACTCTGACAATAAAGGAGACAAGGCAATGAAATTTCGACAAAACGATTGCTGAAAGCCTGGGAAAGAACGTCAAAATATATTTCATGCTATTAGTTCGATACTTTTCCAGAAATAAGAAATCTTGCAGTGTAGCGTTTTCACTTTTGTTCAGTATAAATGATTTAACTTTAAACTAATTAAATATACGCCTTCACTCGTTGAAGGTCAGACTCAAAATGATATTTACTGGAAAAAAGTATTATTTTCATAGACGTAGCAAGGACGTAGTAGTGTCGTCTTACAGTCGCAGAACAGTCGCCGGACAAACGCAATAGTCGCCGTAGCGTCACCGTAAGAACGCAAAGGACGTAGCACAGTCGCAGCTGGGTCGCCGATGATCGCCGTGGGGTCGCCGTAGGGTCGCCGTAGGGACGCAATACAGTCGCAGTTGAAACGCCATGGACGTGGAAGGGTCGTATCGAGGACGTACAGGAAAACAAACAGAACACAAGACTGTGGAGCCCCGGACCGTCGGCGAGAGAAATTTGGAAATTTGAAAGAAAAGCAAACGAATTTCGAAAGAAAAATGCTATTTTTCTAGTTTTCAGGTCGCAGTAAGGTCGCGAGCTATGTGTGAGGGGGGTATAACCCATTCCCAAACAGGGATGCTTTTAGACGCCTTTCAAGAAAAATGCTTTGGAAAACATTGTGGATAGTGAAGAAATTGCTTGTGACAAACAATGTCTTCATTTCCCACAATGTTTTCTACCTAAATGATCATAAATGTAAAATTTTATTCACTTGAAATTGTTGTCTGCAACTACTTTCAATTTGGACGTGTCTCAACTTTTGCCATCTGATAATGGGTGCAAATATGTAAGGAAATACTTGTTTGCCACAAATAATGGTAATGTCTGTTGAATGTAGGAAAAGACAAAGGTCAAGAATATCAGTCAAACTGCATATTCTGAAGCTATTTTTGGTTGATTTTTAACAAAACTGGGCTACTCATATAATTATCTCCCTTTGAATATGATGTGGTCAGAAATCAGGCTATTCAGTACTTTACATATTATTTTCCAGTTCTGCCAAAGGTTTCAAGCAGCGAGTGTTGATATCGAGTAGTGGTAGTGTGACGCTGTATTGTAACAAAGTGTTTGGAGCATGGGACTACTGCATATCACAGCCAAAAACAGCCAAACTGAAACACAAAAATATACTGCAAGATCTCATGGTAACATATCTAAATGTGTTTTGTCATTTGAATTTCCCAAACAAGATTTCCTGCAATTGTTACGATGTGATTCCCGGCTATGTTTGTGGATGATCAAATATTGCATACTAATATTACCATGATAAATCTCATGTGATTTGATTATAAAAGTACTTTTTAGCTCAACTTTTCGAAGAAAATGAGAGCTTATACTATCACCCGGGCGTCGGCGTTGCAACAAAGGTTAAAGTTTTTTCAAACATCAATGACTTCCACACTATCAAAGGGATTCAACCCAAACTTGGAATACTTATTCACCATCACACCTTCTACCTTACTACCAGGGCCCATGACCCTGGCTCCACTATATTTGGAGTTATGCCCCCTTTATACTTAGAAAATAGCGTCTAAGCAACTAAGAAAAGTCGAGCACGCTGTCTTATGGACAGCTCTTGTCAATATTTGATGCAATTAAGTGTGGACTGGTCAAAGTCCTTTTCGTCTGATATATAAAAAAAATAGGATAAGATGGAAAAATCCAGTATGAAAAGATCAGGGGGCATATTATTTTGCCATAGTCTATAAGAGTCTATCTTTCTGTCTGAAAATTAACATGAAAACAAATGAAAAAACTTTTAATTGGCAAATTTGTGTAACAGAAACACATCTTGTTTATGTGCAGAGTCTGTATTCAAGAAAGCGGACTTTGTTTCTTTTGTAGAATGAGTTGGAGTATCAGCGTTTACAGTGGAAGAAGGAAAGTCGTACGAAGAGAGAGAAAGCCAAACTATATTCCATCAGGGCTGTGATTAACCTACTGGTGATAGCCATTCTGGGTAGCTCTTTATACCTGATATACTTAACTAACACAAGATTATTAGAAGTAGGTCCTAACATTCTTGTTTGGCTTCCTGACTGTTTTAGACATTCCTAGGAGAAAAGGCTTTAACCCATTACCAAACGACAAAATTTTGGACTTGTCCAAATTCAAAGATACTGCAGACGTCAATTTCAAGTGAATGGAATTGCACATTTTTTGGCCTTTCTTGGTAGAAAATATTGTGGGAAATGAAGAAATTGCTTTTTACAGGCAATTCTTCATTTTCCACGATGTTTTTCTAAGCCTTTATTCTGAAGGGTGTCAAAAGGCGTCAATGTTTGGGAATGGGTTAAAACCATGAGGCAAAAGAAAATGATGATAAGCAGGATTTCCTCCTTTTGCCTCATTGCTTTCTATGCTAATCATGCATGAATCCTTTCTTAATCTACTTCCATTTTACTCTTGCCAGTTGTAAAATTTTAACCATCAGGGCTACAATTGACTTACTGGTGATAGCATTTCTGCTCTTTATGCCTTTTATATTTTCTAACACTAAATTACTGATTGAAGAAGATTCTAGATTTAATACTCTCATTTGATATTTTCCAAATCAACAAAAATAGCTTTGTCAACATCTAAAGGGAATTCAGCAAAAACAGGGATTGTTTAGCAAATATTTTATCCTTGAAACTCTTAACTAATACCATCTTCCCATGCAAAGAAAAAGAAAATTTTGAGTTGATATTATTGCCGGGCTGTATGTCTATCTGCCTGTATGTATCATACAAGATGTATTTGATCCGGGAGCATAATCCTTTTCCTTTGTACAATTGCCTTGTTAAAACATAATATAGATTGCCTTGTACGTCTCAAACATGATACATCATTCTTGAAAATCTACACACATGTGTAGATTTTCAAATATGATGTATCAAATTTGACATGCTACATATTTTTTTGCATCTGAAAGTCTAGATAACAGTGGAACAATATTTAAATAAACCCTTTCAGTTGACGACACAACAGAGAAACAGAGCGGTACAGTTGATATTTGAGTATCTACCATCTATAGTGATCATGTTGCTGGGTGTTATAGTCCCCCTCATATTCAATAAAGTAGTACAAGCGGAGGACTACATGCCTGCATTCAGAATCAGAATAACACTCATCAGGTATATATTGACTGATTAATTTGTCGATCAAAATTATCTATCAACAGATCGAGCTTAAAATTCACAACCTTGTACTGCAATACACTGAATCCATTATCAATGCCAACATAATTTTTGTCATGATCAAATAGAATAGGCATAGTGAACCATCAATTACATACACTTTATAAAATTTCACTTTCTCAATTATTTCATGTCTTCATTTAATTAACCCATTACCAAGGTTGGTCCAAATTGAAAGATCCATAAGACGAGTGAATGAAATGTTTAATTTTAGGTCTTTTTGGATGGAAAACATAGTAGTCCACAATGTTTTTCAAACGCCATTATTTTGTGGGGAGTCAAAAAGAATCATTGTGTGGTAATGGGTTAAACATTTACAATGCAAGAACTTTCTGAGATGATAATTACTTGTATTTCAAATAACAAGGCTAAATGACTATTTTCTTTATCCATTCCCACACATTGACGCCTTTTGACACCCTTTTAGATAATGACTTTGGAAAACATTGTGGAAAATGAAGACATTGCTTGTCACAAGCAATTTCTTCATTTTCCACAATGTTTTCTTCGTAAAAAGACCAAAAAATGTTAAATTTTATTCATTTGAAGTTGTCGTCTGTAATATCTTTGAATATGGACCAGCCTAAAATTTTTCTGTTAGGTAATGGGTTAATCCATGTACATGCATTTCAGAACTGTATTATTGAGATTGGCTTCTCTTGGTATGCTGATGATCTCACTCTATACAGGGCTGGATAGTGGTAGAACGTACAAGAACATTGATATACCCTGTGTCAATATTTCAACACAAAATGTCACTGACAATACACAAACAGACTCTAATGATACAGACAATACTTCAACAAATAAAATGGAGGATATACCTGTAAGATATGTTTTCTTTTTACAGTGATTTCATATGTTATAGTAGACAAAATATTTATTTTCAGCAAGCAAAATTGTGAAGCCGACAGAGAATATTATTTTGCAATGCTTGATGGTTTAGTTTGAATGTAATTAAATTAATGAATGCCCAGACCATTCAAAGACAAAAGTGCATTTCTGCAAACTTCATCTCCTACAAATATTTGTAGAAAAATAATCATGGAATTAAATTTTGAATAAATAACATATGAGTCGGTATATGGGAAAGAGCCATTAATGTATTTGAGACCAACATGGATTCAGATCAATCTGAGCATACACAGTCTGATCAAAATGCATGTTGGTCTCTTTAAAGGGGCCCATTCTAGGTTTTTATGCTTCCGAACTGTTCGGGAACTCGTATTTGTGCATGGAAAAACAATTTGCAATGCATAAAAACCTCAAACATGGCGAATAACCACTTTTCCTTTGCTATAGATCAATCCTTTACAAGCGTGTTTACACATTCTATTTTTACTTCAAAACGAGACAAGGTCAGGGTCAACGAGACACACCTCCGCAGTATTAACACGCAGTACAACCGGCTGTGTCGATGACTGTGACCTTATTTGCGAGGGATACGTGGAAATGTTTATTTTGTACAAACACTGAACATTTATATGCATATTTATCAAGTGTAGAATACCAAAGATGCTTTCGTTAATTTATAAAAGTTAATTCATTTGACCTACCATGCACATGACATCAGATGCCGAATCTGTCTTCGCAAACTTTCGACGCAGTCGGTTGTACAGTGTGTTGAATCTCGCTGAGCACAGATGACATACCTCTGACGTGATTTTTGAAGTTTGGGCATATGTAGCCGTTACAAAACAAAAACAAGGACAATAAAAACTGGCAGCATGTTATTAATTGACTTGGATTTTGATACTTGATAAAGCTTGATGAGTGCTAAAAATGGACGTAAGTGATCTACCCCTTCAGGTTGGTAATTTCATACATTATTTCTGGTTTGTAATTATTGTGCCATTTGCATTTTCGACAGCCTAGCTGGCCCCCCTTTAATGGCTTTTTTCATGACATGTAGCAACTGCAAGGGTCCAACATGGATCCTGATCAGATTTCAGGTAGGGCAGGCGCATGCTGATCTTGAAACATGCTCATTTCAAATGCTGTGAGTGCCCTTTTCCAGGTCTTGACTTATGTACATGTACTCATGATTTCTAAACTTTTGATCTGTTTCAGTGCTGGGAAAACTATGTTGGACAGCAAATCTACAAATTAGTGATACTCAACTTTCTGGTGGTATTGTCTGTCACATTTTTCTGGGAATTTCCAAGAAAGTGAGTATGCTGTTGTTGCAGAAAATTAATTTTTAAAATGACTTTGGATTGTAAATATTTACAGAATGAAAGGTAAACCTCACAATCAATGACCTGGCAGAGTGTCTCATTTGATTAGCATGGGCTGCTCTGCCAGGTCATTTACCGTGAGGTATATATTATTTTCAAAATGATTTTAAATGGTAAGATATCACAATCTTTAATATATTTTTCCAGATTGATGGTTAAGAGATTTCAAGGGAAGGTAAAGGTGATTGATCTGTTAGGTCAACAACAATTCGACCTTACTAAAAATGTCCTTGATCTCATATATCTACAGACTTTATGCTGGTAAGATTGTTTACAACTAACTCTTTCCAAATGGCAACAACTTTGACTTCCAATATGAAAATTGTTGCAGAAGACAAAAAGGATGTTACTAGTTATGTAATGATATGTATTTTGTGCAATATAGTACAAAAAATATTAAAACAAAAGAAGAAAATGCTGTTTATCAATGTTTTGTTCTTTTGTCTCAATGTTTTCCAAAGCATTTCTTATTTAGGATGTCAATACCTGGTCCTGTTTTGGAAAAGGTTAATCAATAGTTCCTTGCTTCTTAAAGAGGAATGTGATATTAGAATGATGAAACAATTAAAGGATAAAGGCCACGGCCATGGCGCAGTTGGTAGCACTGCTTCTAGCGCATCTGCCTCTCAATTGAGAGCTCCCGGGTTCGATACCCGGCCGCGGAAAATACCCTTACTGACAAAAATGTCACCCATCAATTGTTTGATATCGGCAGCCTATTTGGGGGAGCAGCCGGAGGCTCGGTAAGGGTGTTGTGGTAGTACTGGTATGAGAAACGCCAGGAATCCATGGTTAGGTGCTCCAGCCGCCGTGATATGACCTTAGTAGTTGAAAACGGTGTAAACAATAAATCAAATCAAAGAAAGGATAAGATAAATTTTGCTCAATTTTAAAACATACACAAAAAAGAAGGTAGTGCTTATAAATCTTAATCTGTAATGGTAGTAAAAACTAGTATTTTGTATCATATTAAAAAACGAAAAGGCATTGTAGAATGAAGTATAAAAATGTATATGTTCATAACAAATGATATCAGGAAGCCATTTGTTTTTCTTGGTTAGATACAGAGGGCTCCAAGCATTCACAAATTTGAGTGAATGGTTAGCTTCCCATGATCTTGACTCCTATTTTTTTAGGTTGGGTATGTTCTTCAGCCCCCTGATTCCAGCAATGTGTTTTGTCAAGTGTTTCTTGTTTTTCTATGTTAAAAAGGTAAGGTTTAACCATCAATGAGGATAATTGATTATCAAGATTCAACACTCAATATTTTTCATAATTAATGTGGATTTTTTTGCGACATTTTCTCTCTATTTATGTCGTATTTGTTCAAAAGCAAAATATTTCTCTCAATGTAAACCCAAGATTGCCACATAGTATCAATGGCAGTTAGTTGGATCTCTAGTTTAATTACTGGTATATAGCCGTTGGCCCGTTGCTAACTGCTATTGCTGACTTATTTTCTTTATAATTTGATTGGATGTTGTGTTTCTTCTTATAATAGCTTGGTAAAAGGAAAAGTACAAAAGCCATTAAACTAGAACAGATAACATTGTTAAAATTTCAGCAAACCAAATCCAATTTAACAAATTGTCTTGTTTCTACAGACATCATTACTACACAACTGCCTCCCTATGCAACAGTATGGTACCAGTAGATCCAGCTCTCTGTTTATGACTGTGTTGTTACTATCATTTGGTTTGTCTGCTATACCTATAGGAGTCGTGATTGGCATGTAAGATACCTTTTATATCTCAGTGATAATTCATAAATATGCAATTTTTTAATGACATCACACTGGAAAATGACCACCCAATGCTTTTCTCTGATACAGGAAATGCTATTACAGGTTCTCTTCAAATAAATGAAACTTTGTAGAGTTTGAGTTGTAAGAACTAATACACAGGATATCTTCTTTTCAAGATCAGGACCATGTATCAAAGCCATTGAATTTACTAAATAATACATGTTTTCTTCCTTTAACGCCTGGTATCTTTCAATTAATGCATGCCTATATCGTCTGGAAAATATACATTTTATGCATTGATGTTTTATAACTTATTAAGTTGATGAAATGACCTTACAAGTATGAACCGGGATCTGGAAAAATGTCCCTTAAAGCATTTGAGACTACCATGTTTCTATATCAGCATGTAACTAAGAGTAGTCTGATCAGGATTGATGATGCTCTCTTACAGTTGCTACAAATCACAAAGAAGCTATTTGAGGACAGCATGGATCCAGATCAGACTGTGCGCAAGCACAGGCTGCTCTGGATCCAAGTTGTTCTCAAATGCTCTTAAGGATGTTTTTCCAGATCCTTGCTCAGATCTATCATATCATTACAGTATCCAGCCTTCAGAATCATGTGGTCCATTCCGTGTGTACTCTAGTGCAGGTTATATCATGTTTGATGTTATAACAAACTTGGTGAATTCCTGGACTAAAGTCAAGATGGTATTCCATGTTGTGGGTACTGGAGGATTTATGATTGTAGTGGCAGTGCTTCTAGGGTATAAGCCAATTTGTTCCTTTAACCAATTACCAGATTACAAAATTTTAGACTTTGCCAAGTTCATAGATTCTGAAGACGACAAATAGAACATAACCTAGAAATATTTGGTCTTTCTTGGTAGAAAATATTGTGGAAAATGAAGAAATTGATCCTGGTTTGACAGGGCCTATGTAAACATTTAGGCGAAAAAATACCAAACAAACTGATGTTTTCTGTGCTATGAATTACATTTTTGCTTTTTGAAATATTTATTTGATAAGCGACAATAGCAATCAATCTAAAACAGACTAGGACTTTATTATTATTTGTGAAAGGTTTGATTCAAGATCACCACTATTCAGCTAATTGTTTTGATGACTCAAGCATTGTCATTTGTGCAATAGACACAATATACATGTACCATCGCTTTTCAACAAAAACCTCATAACTGCAGCTTAAAACAAGCTGCAGTTATGAGGTTTTCCTTGAAAAGCATCGATACATTCATTGATGGTGAAAAAATGTTTCTCCATGTACTATAATGTTTTGTATGTTTCTGACTGAACATACTTCAATTCAATATCTGAATATTTTTCTTTATCATATACTCTGTATTATATTTTGTATAGCTGTCTGATGACCTATTACCACATAGTTGGACAAGCTCATTACAAAATGTCGGAAGCTTTGAGAGAGCAGCTGAAAGTGGTAAATATATTCCTTTGCCCAACAGTTTATTCATCAATGACTGAGATTATTTACAAGCATTTAGCAGTCAAGTAGATTGTCTGTGGAATATGTGCATTTATTTGAAGAAAGACACACAAACAATTAGTAGGTTTGTCATTTTTTATACGCCCGAAGGGTCGTATCATGTTATGGCCCAGTAGTCCGTCCGTTCATCTGTCCATCCGTTAGCAATTTTTTGTGTGCGCAACTCCTCCTATAGTTTTGATCGTAATTTGAGCAAACTTGCCACAATGATTCTCCATGTTGTCTAGTTGTGCACACCGCTTACCGACTTCATATAACTCTTTTCGTTCTTGAATTATCTGCCCTTGAATTGAAAAATTGGCCAATTTTACTGACAAGCCCCTCTCGGGCGTATATGCGCCGCTCTGCGAAGCTCTTGTTTAAGTCATAAGATAAACTTAAGTTTTTGCCACAATAATGGAGAAGAAGGCAGAAAGTGTAGGCTAATATCAGACTACTCATCTGTGCAGTTTGATCTTAGTCTATGCTTTGCTCACAACAGAAAATTGACGTGAACAACATGAGAATGGTTAAAATCTCTCTGTTCTCTTCTAGGAGGGTCAAGACAAGCAGTTTCTACTTGCCCGAGTCAATGAAGTTCTGGCTCTAGATGATGTAGAAGAAGAAACAAACAGTGGAAATAGAACTGATGATCAAACATAAACAGTGGCTATCTGAGTCAGGATCTGAAAAAAGATCCTTTAACCCTATACCACTTAGAGAGGCTTTTTGACATTGTAGAAACTGAGAAAATTGCTTGTCGCAAGCAATTTCTTCATTTTCCAAGATGTTTTCCAACCCAAAAGCGGCGAAATGGCAAGATTTTTTTTTTAAATTCAATCACTTGCAATTGTCCTCTGCAACACTTACAAATTTGAACAGTTTTGCCGTTTTGTAAAGGCTTTTGGCTCAAGGTCAGGGTATACACACAATCTGGTCATGAATCATGTTGGTCTCCAATAGCGTCTTTGTGACCTGTAGTCACCATAAGACAGCAATTGGATCACCAAGGACAACTCTATCGAATCATACCTTGGATGCATCTCGTAGAACTACTTTCAGACTATGAATAGAATAGAATAGAACAAACATTCAAAACGTTCGTCTGTGACTAATGTCAACAATGACGCGACAATGATAATGAAATACATTGTTTGCAGTTCCAGTGTCTTCTTTTTTTAGAATGATTACAACCTGCAAGTCCCGCAAGTTGCCATGGTTGTGCATTTGGTTGACCGTGGAAAACTACTTTATGAAGCGTAGCCACTTCTGGCTAAGAAATCCATTTTTTTTCAAGATTTCTTCATACACACACATCCAAGGTATGATTCGATAGAGTTGTCCTTGGTGATCCAATTGCATAAGACAGCAGCATGGGTCTTGATCACTTAGGCACAGACTGGTCATGAAATATGGCTGTCTCAAATGCTACATTGGGCCTTTTTCCAGATCCAGGCTCATTTCTATTGGCGATATTTTGGTTGTCTATCAAAATATAATTTGATCAATCAATTTATTTATTTACTTCAGAGCTTTGGTATTTCTATTTGTTGACACTGTCCAACACTGGATTAATTTATAATTATTTATTCTTTCCCAAATAACAAAATTTTAGGGCTGTCTAATTTGAAAACTGCAACAGACTACAAAATGGATGATTAGAAAATAGGTTTTTGTACAATATAGCATGGAAAATATTGAGGCAAAAGAAGAAAATGCTGATGATCAGCATTTTTTCTTTTTGCCTCAATGTTTTCCCAGTCTTTTAGCCTATAATAGGGACATGAAAAGCAGGTCTTGTGTGAGAAAGGGTTAAAGAAGATCAGGAGAATCTGCTCCATGTAAATGATTATCATTTGTGCCAGCATCTGGAAAAAGAGCCTTATAGTATTTGAGAAAAACAACAACATGGTTTTGGACAGCTTGTGGCTCATTACAGTATGATCAAGATTCTCTCTGCTCTTTGGATCTTGATTAGACTACATGTATATGCAGCCTGATCTGGATCCAGGTTGGTCCCAAATGTCACAAGGGCATTTTTTCTAAACCTAGCTCATTAGTGACATCATCAAACAATGTTAGGGTCAGTCAAAAATGTGGAAACTGATAGCTGGTTCACTCTTGCCAAACAACAGTATTTTTTTATTATAATAAAGCCTTTGTTAAAACGAGGAAACACAGTGGGGATGACACAATCTTCCTTATCAGCCTCTACATAGCTATTGATGTCCCTCTAAGACTGGTCCAAATTAACCCATTACCAGACAGCTAAATTTTGACGGGTCCAAATTCAAAGATGTTGTAGACAACAATTTCAAGTGAATGGAAATTCAATATTTTTGGTCTTTTGGAGTAGAAAACATTGTGGGAAATGAAGAAATTACTGATCACTAGCAATTTCTTCATTTTCCATGATGTTTCCAAAGCCTTTTTCTTGTGGGGCGTCAAAAGGTGTCAATGTGTTGAAATGGGTTAAAGATGTTGAAGGCTTCTGATGAAAAAGAAAATAAATAAAGCAAAAATGTACCTTAAAGCACATAGAGCATTGAATGAAAAAAGAAATGTCAGTAATAAGCCTTCTTCTTTTGCATCAATGTTTATAAAAATACTTTGTTAGTTATGACAAAACCAGGGATAGTTTGGGCAAGGGTAAACAGCAATTTTTCCTTTTTCTCTCATTACTTCCTACTATATGCAATATTGTACTGTCCTTCATTAAATTTTATTGGTATTTATTTTGCTTTTGCATTAACTTTTAAATTGTAGTCTAAAATTTTCCCATTGGGGAGAGTTAACCTGTTCCCAAACAATACCTAGCTATGGGAAACATTGAGACAAAAGAAGAAAATGCTGATAATCAGCATTTTCTCCTTTTGTCTCAATTTTTTCTGTGCTATATTACTCACAGATTTTACCTTTAGTAGCACCCATTTTGTTGTTAGCTGCAACTTCTAAAATGGGCAACTCCTAAAATTGTTTGGGAAAGAGGTACATGAAGTGCCAGTATTACATTCTCGAGACCTTTATAGGATCCATGTGTCTTTATTGGTCTTTGAGAATTACTTTTGTTATTTGTTATGAAGTTATCCAGAATTTTAATCAGAATAAACTCAGAAGATTTCAGATGAATACAGTCTTTTGATTTTTGGGTCCTTCCCCTTTGTAATAAGCCATGTCTCATAATTACTGGAGTTGTTGAACCTTTTCCAAAGGCTATTTGAAAGCTACTGCAGAAAGGGTGTCAATAAAGATAGGATTTGAGCACAATATATCTCAGAAAATACAGAACCAAAAGGCAAAAATGCTTATTGTCAGCATTTAGTTCATTCTCAATGTTTTCCCAAGCTTTTTCCCTAAAAAGCAATTTAAAACCAGGGCTTTTTCATAAAGGATGCTTCAGGTAGGCCCCATTTTCTCTTCTATAATTTTCTCATCATTTTCTGTAAAATGCAGACAGTCTTTTGATGTCATTTTCATTTTTTACTATCAAAATGAATGTTTTCAGAGTTTCTTTTAAAATTTATGTTTTGATTCTACTATTTGCTGAAAATGTATTAAACCTTCCCTAGACAACATATAGTTTTGACGTCCCAAGTAGAAAATCCTCTAGAAAACATTGAGACAAAAGAATAAAATTCTGGTGAGCAGCATTTTTTCCTTTTGTCTCATCATTTTCCATGCTGCAATGTACATCAAACCTATCATTTTTCTCCAATCATTTTGTTGTCTGTAGCAGCTTTCAAATCAAACCACCCAAAATTTTTGCCATTTTGAAAAGGCTTAATTGTACATATCCCGGTATAAGGCTTTTGAAAATCTTTAAACAAAAATGATGTTATGCAACATTTCTCCTTTTGCTTCAAATTTTTCTCTTCTGCATTGTAGACTTTTGACCCATATTTTGCACAAATCTACTAACTTTCAGTTTGTGATCTGCATTAGGTTTTGAATTATAAAAGTTCAAATATTTTCTGTTTAGAATAGGTTTAAAGACTAAGCGCAAAACTACAATAAGTGTAATAATTTTTATTTGCTATTGGGACAGATGTGCTTCTAATAAATTTTGGTGGTTTTCTATCTCAGTCTAAAATTCTGGATACCAAAAGTTCTTTGATTATTTTTAAGTACCATATCCACTTTGATCTTGCCGCCAAACCTGTCTGATCTATAAATAGAATTTACTGTGTTTACAGTTTTCGTCAAGGGTCATTGATTTGTTAAAGAAATATTGTCGTGACTAAAACTTTACACCTGAAATCGTGATATTCTAATCCCTATATGTATGATAAAAGTTTTTGATATTTAGTTATGGCGGATAGGTAAAGAGGAAGATAGAGAATCAAGTTGATCCATGGTGAGTTCTGATTTTTTTGGGACGTCCTGTTTACTAACAACGTCTGTCACGTCAGTTCTTATCATGAAAACTTGAAGTTGAAATATTACTTTTACCATTTCCCAAACTGCCAATTTAAAGGGTTGTCATATTCAAAACCTGTTGAAGACAACAAAATGGATGTTGATAAAGATTTGATTTGTGTGCATCATAGCTCTATGTCCATAGAAAGGCAAAAGGAGAAAGTGCTCATTATGATTATCAGCATTTCATTCTTTTCAATTTGGCTCAAAGTTTTACCAAGCCTTTTCCATTAACCCTTTCCCAAACAAGACCTGGTTTTAACGTTCCTAATAGATATGGCTTGGGAAAACATTGAAACAAAAGAAGATACTGCGGATAACCAGCAGATTCTCCTTTTTTCTCAATATTTTCTGTGCTATATTTTACACAAATTCTATCTTTAATAACATCCATTTGGTCATTTATGGCAGTATTTGAAGTGGATCACCGGGGCCCTAAAATTTTGCCGTTTGGGAAAGGGTTAACCTGCAGGCTGCACAAGGCCTCAGACACAGACAATGTTGCTGGCTCTCTGCTAGAGTACTAAAGGACTCCACTGTCTCCAAAGACTGATTCTGACTTTTGGCATGCAATTTCTTCATTTTGCAGGGTGTTTTCTTCCCAGAAAAATTAAATCTTTTAAATAGTATTAACCTGCAACATCTTTTAATTTGGACAAGACCAAAAGTTTGTCATCTGGCATCTGGTAATAGGTTACCGTTGCATCAAAGCCAGAATAAGATTCACAAAGTTGAAACATACAGATACAGAAAGGGTTTCACGAATTGGACAAATGTTAATTAATTTAGAATGCTAATCATCATTACTTCCTCTTCTCTGAAAGGTTAATTTAAGCTAATTAGAGTGGCCCTTTCCAAAAACAAGCTCTGGATTTGACGTCTCCAACATAGGTGGCATTAGAAAGCGTTTTGGGAAAATAATATGTTGACAAAGCAGAATTTTCTTCTTTTCCCTCAAAAACTCAATGCTGTCATGCTCATAGGGGTTTATGATTTTACTCCCAGCATCTAATACACTTTTTATTATACACCCATGGGGTCGTATTATGTTATGGCCCCGGCCGTCCGTCCATCTGTCTGTCCGTCCGTTAGCAATTTCTTGTGTGCGCAACTCCTCCTTATAAGCCCGAAGGGTCGTATCATGTTATGGCCCCGGTCATCCGTCTGTCTGTCTGACTGTCCGTTCGTTAGCAACTTCTTGTGTGCGCAACTCCTACAGTCTTAATCGGAATTGCCACAATGAATCTCCATGGTGTCTAGTTGTGCACATTACTTACGGAATTCAGATAACTTTTCGTTCTTGAATTATCTGCCCTTGAATTAAAAAATGCCCATTTTCTTGTGTGCGCAACTCCTCCTACAGTTTTTATCAGAATTTCATCAAACTTGCCACAATAAATCTCCATGGTGTCTAGTTGTACACATCGCTTATGGAATTCAGATAACTGTTTTTGGTCTTGAATTATCTGCCCTTGAATTTAAGGAAAAATGCCCATTTCTCGTGTGTGCAACTCCTACTGTTCCAATCAGAACTTAATCAAACTAGCAACAATGAATCTCTATGGTGTCTGTTTGTGAAAACAAAAATTTGAAAACATTTCATGTTTGAATTATCTGCCCTTGAATTGAAAAAATGGCCCAATTCATTTTACTGACAAGCCCCTCTCGGGCGTATATGCGCCGCTCTGCGAAGCTCTTGTTTAATAAAGGTGTATTAGGTGCGGTGCTGGGAGTCAAATTATAGACCCCTATAATTGCCATGCTAAGATGTTGTTAATGTCATGAATATATTTTGTTGGATGGACACCATACACCTTTGAATTTGGACATACATGTATACCAATGACCATATTAAAATTTGCTGTTTGGGACAGAGCTATCTCTTGACAGGCTGAATTAACCTTTTCCCAAACAATACCAGGTTTGATAAAGCTTGAAATAAGATCAGTATTTTCTACTTTTAATGACCCCTTGTCGAGAGATCGGGGGCATATTGTTTTACTCGTGTATGTCTGTCTGTCTGTCTGTCCGAAAACTTAACCTTTGCCTTTTCTCCAAAAGTATTTGACATACAAAGCTCAAATTTGATATGCAACTTACTTTCAATGATATCTATCTGTTCCATGCAATTTGACCTTCCTCAAGGTCATCTGTTAACCCTTATCAACCCTACTCTACGAAAACTTAACCTTTTACTCCGAAAACTTAACCTTTGCCTTTTCTCCAAAATTATTTGACATACAAAGCTCAAATTTGGTATGCAACTTCCTTTCAATGATATCTATCTGTTCCATGCAATTTGACCTTCCTCGAGGTCATCCCTTAACCCGTAATAACCCTTTACTCCACGGAAACTTTACATTTTAGAAAAATGGCCATTTCGGGGGCATTTGTGTTTCACAAACAAATCTTGTTCCTCAATGTTTTTATGCTGAAATTTTAGCTAAGCCTATCATTGTCAATACCAATTTTGTCAATAGCAGCAGCTTTCAAAGTGGAATAGTCTAGACTCTAAATTTTCGCTGTTTTGGAAAAGGCGAAAACAATTGAACACTGAACAGTGTGGAATAAGGTCAGACTACACAATTTGTGCTGTCTGATCTTGTTCTATGTTGCCTACTGAAGTAAACAATATTTTGGGATCAGCATGACAAGGGATGAAAACAATCTATAGTACCAAACAAAACTGGTTTTGACATCACTTAGAGAATTGGCTTGGGAAAATATTTCAAGCAAAAGAAAAAAAATATGGAAAATGAGCATTTTCTCCTTTTACCTCAATATTTACTGAGCTGTTTTGTATGCAAATCCTATCTTTTTCAACAATGATTTTGTTGTCTTCAGTTGCTTTCAAATTGAAGTCATCACAAATGAATAATTCTTATGTGTCTACAGTTTCTTTTTTTTTCCTTGCTAAACTTGTCGGAACTATTCACATTGTGCTGCTGCCTGGCAGCCATGTTTGTTCTCCTTGAGCATTTATTCACAGAAAAACTGAAGTGAGAGGAAAACAGGGGTGTAGACAAGAATTTTGTGATGTTGAAGCCCAAGGCCTATTGTCAAGTCCATTTGTCACATTTTGATGCCAACAAACAGGAAAGCGCTTGAAAATATTGTGGAAAAAGAAGAAATTGCTTGTGACAAGCAATTTCTTTATTTCCTACGATGATTTTACTCAGAGACCAGAAATGTAAAATGATATTCACTTGAAATTGTTGTCTGTAACATCTTTAAGTTGGAAAGAGTCAAGAATTTTGTCATGTGGTAATGGGTTGTGGAGGTTCCGTGGCATCTAGGGGTCTACTTTCACAATTTATAGCTCCACTGGCCGAAGGCCAGCAACACGGGTGGTAAACAGAGAAACTAGCTCCAAAAAGAGGTAGTTGCATAGAGCGAAAGTTTGTAGGTCACGAACACATTTTCTAAAAATTTTTCTTTTAAAGCGAGTTTTTGAGAAATCCGGCGATGCTGTAATATGAAGAAATGGTGGAAGTTTGTTGTGCACGAGAGTATACGGTATAAGTATCAGGGTTTTAATACAATAGTTGAAAAACATTTCAAAATCGAAAGTAAAAAAGTTTTTACTTTCGATTTTGAAATGTTTTTCAACGATTGTTTTCAAACTCTGCTTACTAACAACATATATTCTCGTGCACAACAAACTTCGACCATTTCTTCATATTACAGCATCGCTGGATTTTTCAAAAACTCGTCGTAAACGAAATAATTGTAGAAAAAATGTGTTTGTGACCTACCTTTGTTTACAGATTTTCGCTCTATGCAACTACCTCGGTAGAGACCGGATGTCACGAGGCAACGAAATACCGTTGACTCTTTTTGGAGCTAGTTTCTCTGTTTACCACCCGTGAGCAAGCTATTGTCATGGCATTGTGTCCGTCGTGCATGTGTCCATGCATGCGTCTGTCCGTTAACTTTTTCTTTAAAAGTCTCCTCTCAAACCAGTGGGCCAAATTTGACCAAACTTTGCAGGAATGTTCCTTGGGTGACCGTTAAGTAAATATTAAAAATAGTAAAAAAATATGTTTTTTTAATGCATTTGGTTATTTTTTGTAATACTCATGATCATTTTCATTGAAGGTCTGAGTGAAATCCCAGCATATCCTGAAATCCATACAAAAAAACTGCATAATACAAAATGGCTGATAGAAATGGTGAGAGAAGGGACTATACAGAAAACAATGTAAACATTAACAAAGTGGAGACAACTGTAGATGTGCACAATGGACCCAGATCAGACAGGGATGGACGAAGATCAGCCGAGAGACACGCCCATTTCTCACAGAATGAGACGGGTGGTGGTGGTGGTGGCAGAGGAAGGGGACGCTACTATCAGATGCCTGATCATGTCTACAACAAGTGAGTTATCTCCCTTTGTCCATTTCACATTTGTCATGCTAATAGCAATGTAAAGAAGCAGGCAGTGAAGAAAAGGGCCAGACTGCACTTATGTGCAGGCTGGTCTTGTTCTATTCTTCCTACCAAAGCGACCTGAACGATTCCAAATTCAATAATCTGGTGGTAGAGGAAGGGGAGGCTACTATCAGATGCTTGATCATGTCTATAACAAGCGAGTCATCTCCCTTTGTCCATTTAAGATTAACCATTCTATTTTGAAATCTGCTGCAGATGACAAAGTTGTTGTTTATAATAAAGAAATTACTTCCATACAATATAACATAGAAAATATAGAGACAAAAGAAGGAAATGCTGGTGACCAGCATTTTCTTGTTTTGCCTCAATGTTTTTAAGCATTTTCTTTTAGGGGCTTAAAGACCAAGTTTTGTTTGGGAAAGTGTTAATATCCATTAAATACTGATTTGATTTTGATTTAGTAATGGAATTTTAATCAATATTAAAAAGAAAGATTGCAAATGGTAGAAAAAAAAATGTTCTGCATAATGTACTATGACTCCCCAATAATTGCTGAAAAAGGCTTTACAAGAATTAATGCTCCATTATTGACTGCCACATGTTTTTTACTATCCAGAATTTAGCACTAAGGAAAGATAAACACAGCTGTGAATTATTCCTTCCCAAACAATACCGCATTTGAAGAACAATCTTTGAAATCATTCAGAGGGAAAAACTCACAAACATATTTCAAATAATTTGTATGATTCTGCAAACAATTTTTATACGCCGCCGGAGGCGGACGTATATTGGCGTCATCTTCTCCGTCTGTCCGTCCGTCCGTCCATCCGTCCGTCCGTACGTCCGTCCACTTTTCTTGTCAACGCAACTCCTCCTAAGTTTCTGGCTGGATCTTCTTGAAACTTGGTCAATGTTATCACCTCAATTGGTAGATGTGCATGAAGGAAGGATTTTATGGTTCATTGATTTTTGCCTGAGTTATGCCCCTTTAAAACTTAGTCTCTGGGGCGGCGTATATTGTGACCATGGCACTCTTGTTCTGCAGTTGGCAACATTTATTTCAGCATCTGGAAGAAGCTTTTAAATTCAATCAGTATGAAATTCATAATGCCTGGGAAAGGGTGAACCATTTCTGTTTGATGTTTGGACATTCAATCATTACTATTGGTTAGCTGGGATATTTGTAGCACAATTTTTCATCCGGCTCTTGATGAATTTCTCGAATAAGCTGCTGTCCTTCTGGACAACAGTTCAGATTTATATAGAATTTTTCATTTCTGTCTCAACTTTGAAGGCACATTTTTCGCTTATAAATAACAACTTCAAAAAACTGATAGCATTTCTATGCATTAGAATAAACAATCTTTGCATCAAGACATACTTTTAAAAAATGAAATAAATGTGAAATGTCACTTTAACCTTAACACAAACCAATACTGATCTATATTATACAATGTATGATTGACAGCTGTATAGTGTTACAAAGGAAATAGTAGGCCTATACCAAATTTATGTATACTCACTATAATATACTATAATAAATGTATGCCCGTATTTGCTGATGCATTAAACTGTGATGATAAAATACGGCCAAGGTGAAACAGTTTGTTCACTTATAAGTTTTCTACATTCTTACCTGTATGGAGTAATGCTAATTAACTTTTTATGAAACAATTATTACACCTTTTGATGTCCCTAATAGAAAAGCTTGGGAAAATATTGAGGCAAAAGAAGAAAATGCTGATGATCAGCATTTTCTCCTTTTGCCTCAATATTTTCTGTGTTTTATCATACCCAAATTTATCCTAGCTATCTTTATCAACACTTACTTTGTCGTTGTCAGTAGCAGCTTCCAAATTGCCTTGAATACTTGCCGTTTTGGAAAAGATTAAAAAGAGTGGTGATAAAATTTTGCCGAGGTGAAACAGTTCATTTAGTTTTCTTCATTCTTACCTGTATGGAGAAATTGTTAAGTGTTTCAGTGGCCAATTAGGGCTTTTTATCTAGAAGGGACCTATATGAAGTTGTGATAAAAAGTTGATCAACTGTGTTAAGTTTGCGGAACTAGAACATGGATTTCTTTGAGAAATTAATGTTAAAACCTTCACTCAGCTGTTATATCAGGTTTCATAACCAATAAAGCATGACTTTAGAAATATTAAAGGAAAAGAAGATAATGAATAATCCACAAATATTTCCTTTTTCCTTGGTCTTTTTAACCAAATGAAATGAGGATTTTGATCTAAAACATTCTCATGAATTCTATTTGATTTAATTTCTAATTGAAATATGAACTATTTTGCCATGTAGTGAAGGATTACTGAATATTGAAATCAAGTGGAGTTAAACTGAAAAATGATGGCTCTATATTCATATGTGCAATATTCTAGATGGATTTACGGATTAATGCATTTGAGTGATTCATTGAGAAAGGAAATATGAATAGAAAGTTATACTTTTATGTAAAATATTATCCTTTTTTCACCTTGAAACATTTTATGTGATGGATCATTTTACATTAGTGTTTACTTTGAAATATTGTATCAATAATTGAACTTTCATAAGTAAACAAAACTGTAAAGAAAAGATTTGGATCTAGTTATAGCTCATGATGAATGACCTGGCTGAGCATCCCTAGCTAACAGCTAGAGATGCTCTGCCAGGTAATTTATGGTGGGCCTTAATCAATTTTTTAACCCTGGACAATGTTTGATTACTGATCTTTTCTATATTCATGCCAGCTGATCTTGGCTATACTACACATTTAAATGCATACTGATCTTCATTTCATTTTGCCAATTAAATGATACTTTCAGCCTAGACACAGGTTAAAAGGGTTCAATAGTGATGGTGCATAATAATGCTATTACCTCTCTAATTGGGCATGATTAAGCCTTATACTTGCTGCAAATACTAGTATCACAAAATGTCTTAAGTACTATTGATAATGCTATTTAGGAGTTTAAACCGATTAAAAAATGAAGTGCTGTGCAAAGTTTTGTATACAAAAATAGTTCATGTATATAAAGGCTAGCTAAACATAATGGAATAAACAGATTAATAGATAATCAAAATATACAAATTCTAGAAAATGTCTTAAAAATAAAAAAAAAGACTAAAGAAGTGCAGACGTATGAAAGACTGCAAGCTGTGGGAACATTTTCAAAACAAATAGAACATGAAGGAGTACTAAACATAAGAAAACTTACAAGGAGTTAAGCATACAAAACAGTCATTGTGATTAAAGGATAATCAAACATACAAAACAAACAAAATGTCTTACAACGTTAACAAGATGACGGAACCATTGTATGATAAACTGTGGCCAAGTTATTCTGCGGATGAATGTGTGATGTACATACCCGATAGACAAAGGTAGGTTATAACATCATTATAAAGGGTAATTGTATAATGAATATAGGTGTTAGCAATTTATACATGAACTTTTTCCCAAACCAGATCTGTTCTTGTTGTCCCTAATGGAAAAGGCTTGGATAGATATTGATGAAAAAGAAGAAAATGCTGATAATCAGCATTTGCTCCTCTTTCTCAATATTTTCTGTGCTATATTGTACCCAAATCCTTTCTTTATCATCAATTACTGTGTCAACTGCAACAGCTTTCAAAAAGGGTTAAAAAATTTAAGTCCTAAATGTGTTCCTAAACTTTGCCCTAAAACATTCCCTGGTTTTGATATCCCTGTTTAACCCTTTCCCAAGCAACAATTTTTAGGGATGGTCTAATTTGAAAACTGCTGCAGATGACAAAGTTGGTACTGGAAAATGTTTGAATTGTGCACAATGAAGCATAGAAAATATTGAGGCAAAAGAAGAAACTGCTGGTTATCAGCATTTTATTTTTGCCTCAATGTTTTCACAAGCTATTTCTTTTCCGGGCGTCAAAACCAGGTCTTGTTTGGGAAAGGGTTAAAAAGGTATGAGAAACAGTGATGCATAAGATTAAAAGAAAATACTGATAACCAGCAGTATCTTGTTTATGCTTATTTGATATTTTCTAGGTTTTGATGTTCTCAAATTCTTATTCATTAACACCAAAATTAAGTCTGAAGAAGCTGGTAGATTAGGCTAGGCTAAAAAATCTTTCTATCAAATATTCATGCCTTCATGCCAATTTAGTAGTTGAGAAATTTTGTTATCATTTCCTTCCATTTGGAGATCAGCCAAGATATATGTACCTACATGAATGTCAAAATCTCAGCCTTATAAAATTTGGCGAGAGTGAACTTTAGTCTTACTTTTACTCATCAACAGTCTCAATTTGTTGGAAATACTTTGTCGGAGGAAACTAGAAAATGCTGATATGTCTTGCAGCCTGTCTTTTCTTATGGTTACTTTAACCCTTTCCCGAACTGCAAAGTTTTAGGCTGATCCACTTCAACAACTGTTACAAATGACAAAATAGATGTTATTAAAGATAGGATTTGTGAAAAATATGACAAAGAAAAAATTGAGACAAAAGGAGAAACTGCTGGTTATCAGCAGTTTCTTCTTTTGTTTCAATGTTTTCCCAAGCCTTTTCTATTAGGGGCGTCAAAACCAGGTCTTGTTAATTTGGGAAAGGGTTAAAAGGCCTGTCTTTGGTTCAGTATGAAGCAATGACTCGATAAATTAGGAAATGTTATGCATATATAAAGCTGCATTGCAATCAACTAAATGGTTTTTACTTAAAATGTTCAATTTGCCAATTCATAAGTAAAAAGAAAAAATGTTGAAGGAAAAATGTTTACAACATTGCATAAATTCCAAAACGTTCTCAGTGCCATCAATTACCAAGGAAGTTAAGTGTCTAAATTAAATTTCCAGAAATATTGTAATGGTATGGAGAACGGGTCTAAGAGCTGGACATTACATTAATATTTTGACTTGTATAAGCATTTTCTTTGTAGAGTTGGGAAATCTACATTATTGCAAAAGGTTATTGGAGGGAAAAGGAATTGATTGCTAATTCCCAACTGATAGTGAATTTGCATCTTATTAATGTGTTTAATGGCTGTTTGTCCTGATTCGTAATTTGATCAATATTTGTGGGATTTTGTCTTTGGAAAATATGGTGTAAGTCTATATAATTATTGTTTATTTCAACAAATTTAAGAACAAAAAAAGCGTTTATTTAATTAGTACATTATTTCATTTTCATTGCCTTTTTGTTATGTGGATTGTTATTATTTTTGAGCCAAAACTTTGACATTTTGATATGATATTTGCATTGACTCAACAAGTAGAAAATAAAGACTTGTTCATTTCTGGTATCTGGCTATTTGACAAGATCAGCCCTGCGTTCAGTAAGACAAACCGTTAGCTCACAGAGCGACCGATTTGTAACCGTTTTCTACTGAACGACCTGTTTACTCCTAACTGTTCGCACCACTTAGCTCACAGATTTGAAGGTGGTGTGCCGAGCTAACAAAGATGGCGGACATGTCCGATTTGCGAATGTAAGTTTTGTTTTATTTGTAAATAGATTATGTATTACCGTACAGTAACTACAATACACGATTTTTTTGAAATGAAAAGATAAATATGTATAACTTCTGTGACGATTCAACTCATTTTATATGAAAATAAAGCCGATAAATTCGATTGTTTCATGAAAAAGATGTCCCTCTTTGGTACCGCGGTATTGGGTGAAAATAAATAACGTAAGACGAAGTTTTCTTTTTGTATAAGATTAAATTATCCATTCAGTTTAAGAAAATATGAAGTATTTTACTGATTTAAAAGAGCCCAACATGGATATATTGCCTAGACTGTCTTTTACGGTACCGCCGTATTCAAAACAGTGTTCATTTGCGGACGAAGAATCGCCTACCAACTGCGTGCATTAGCAAAACTAAAATCAAAATCATTTACTCTAAACTTTGGTGATTACTTTTATCATAATTTCGACTGCATTTACTTTAGAAAGGGAAATCGTGGAATGTTTTCATGTCCCCATTCATTATTGATTTTTCCGGACGCCATTCAGTACTGCGGTACCCAAGAGGACCATCCTACTTTTCCCAGACACTGTTTCATTTGCATTCTTTTTTTTTTTTCAGGGAAGCCGTCCACCTTATATGACACCACAAACCCTGACTTGGCACCAACATTGAATTTGGGTCACCGAAAAGTTGATGAGCAGTCCACAGCACAGGATGTTTACAGGTATCACCGTTCTTTAGAGCGGATGGAGAAGAAGAAGCAACAGGATACTTTGGAGAGCTTTCATCGACTACAAATGGACAGTGCAGCTGAAGCAGTAGGAGCATGTGGAGTACCAAGCCAAATTGATCTTCATTATAGTGCTATCAGTGGTATGGAATGTGAATTACAACGATTTTTGCAAGAAAATGCAGCTCTTAAAGACAAATTGACATTTGAAAGAAAGAAATTTGATCGTACTTTCTTCAAGGATGACAACGAAAAAGTAAAGTAGTGTACAGGTCTCTCCAAATTTGTTACTTTGGAAACTCATGAGTATTTAGAATCATATATTCCACAGTCTACAGCCAGCATCTTATCAAAATATCAGCTGCTCATAATGACCTTAATGAAACTGAGACTAAACTTATCATTGATGGACCTTGGAGTGAGATTTGTAATCACCAAATCATCTGTATCTCGGTTATTTTTGAATATGCTGGACATAATGTACACACGATTGAAGCGGATGATACTGTGGCCAGATCGTGAACAGTTAAGGGCTACCACACCGATGAGTTTTCGAACACATTTTGGAACAGATATAGCCGTCATCATTGATTGCTTTGAGATTTTCTTGGAGAGGTCATCCAATCTACAAGCCAGAGCTTTGATGTGGTCATCATACAAACACAACAATACTATTAAGTTTTTGATTGGTATTACACCACAAGCCATTGAAGGAACAATTTCTTTTATATCAGAAGGATGGGGTGGACGAACAAGCGACAAGTACATCACGGAACATTCCAACCTCCGATCGGGCAACCACTTTGGCTAAAATTGTTACGTTGTGTTGTACTTTGACCAACTTTTGCCAATTAGTTGTCCCTTTCAATTGAGACCAGAATATCGATCTTATTTGGAGGGAGTTGCAGACAACAAAATAATTATGTCAAAAGTAGAAAAATGTGTATTTTATAGGACAAAAAATACTGAGAGAAAAGGAGAAGTTGTTGATTTTCAATAATTTCTTATTTTCTCTCAGTGTTTTTCAAAAACAAATTTTATTCAAAATGTCAAGAACAGGTATTGTATGGAAAAGGGTTAACCCCTTCCCAAAAGACAAAATTTTAGACCTCTCCAATTCCAAAGGAGCTGCAGATGACAAAATGAGTGTTAAACTTGTATGCTCTGCTTTGAAGTTGGAAATTTTATCATGGAAAATATTGAGATAAAAGGGAAAATTCCTGATCAACAGCATCTTCTTCTTTTCTCTCAATGTTTTCGCAAGCCATTATTTTATAAAAGAAACATCACAAACAGGTCTTGTTTGGAAAATGGTAACTGTTTTAAGGGAACAATAGGATCTTGATCAGACTGTGTATATTCCCATGTTGGTTTCAAATGTCACAAGGGCTCTTTTTTCAGATCAGCAATTTCTTCTTTTCTGTCAGTGTTTTCCAAAACTACATCTGCTAGGGACACAAAATCAGGTCTTGTTTGGAAGAGATGGAAGAGGACAGCATGGATCCTGATCAGACAGAAAATACTGAGGGAAAAGGTAAAATTGCTGATCATCGACAATTTATCTATTTCTCTCAGTATCTTTTAAAACTTTTTCTGAAAGACGCCAAAAGCAGGTCTTGTTAGGCAATGTTTTAGAGAAATGCTTTGATCTTGATCAGACTGTGTATGCACAGGTCGATTTAGATCAAAGTTTTTCTCAAATGTCACAAGGACTTTTTTCAGATCAGTAATTTCTTCTTCTGTCAATGTATTGCAACAATATTTTGACTAGGGACATCAAAACTAGGTCGTGATTGGAAAAAGGTGAAGAGAACAGCCTGGATCTTGATCAGACTGCATAATTATGCACAAGCTGATCCATGTTGGTCTCAAATGTCATAATGGCTCTTTTTTTCAGATTCAGGCTAAATTATTTCAATGAGGAACTTGTATATTATCTGGACATAAATGTTTGATTTAAAAAAAAAAGAATTTCATAGTTTCAATATGTTTCATCACTGCCATTCTAAAATGTTCTAAAAGCTATGCATTAACATACCATTTACAACATTAAGGAATGACAGTGACAATGATATTTTATTAGATTTTCCAATACATTTTTTAATGCATACATGTACATTATGAATGATATGACCAAATACAGGTATGTTGACTGGGATTCTGCTTAAGTTTATTTCTTTATTTCATTATTAACGTTGCAGAACTTTGCTTCAGCTAAAATCTTTGGAGGTAAATGAGAAAATGCTGATTAACAGTATTTTCTTTTTTTCTGCAAGATTTTACCACCCATCTTAAGCAAATACAAATGACTAAAATGCTGAATACAAATCTAGAATTGACCTTTTATCAAAAGACAAGATTTGGACTGATCAAAATTGAAGATGTCTTAATAAATTTATGCTAGTAAACCCTTTTCTAAATGGCAAAATTAAAGTGTGTTCCAAACTCAAATATTCTGTTTTCATAAACACCCATTTTGTTGTCCGCAACAGCTTTCAGTATGACCACCCTTAAATTTTGTCATTTGGGAAAGGGTTAAACAAAATGTATGCTGTTCAACATTTCAAGATTTACTTGAAATGATTAAAGAGAGAAGACCGGGTTTTGATGTTCCATTTAGAAAAAGGCTGCGGCCATAGGGCTGTTGGTAGGGCATCTGCCTTTCATTTGAGAGGTCCCTGGTTCGAAACCCACCCAAGGCAAATACCCTTACTGACATAAAAGTCACCCATCAATGGTTTGATATCATGAACCTATGTGGGGGAGCAGCTGGAGGCTTGGTAAGGGTGTTGTGATAGTACTGGTATGACAAACGACATGAATCCATGGTTAGGTGCTCCAGCCGCTGCAATATGACCTTAATAGTTGAAAACGGCGTAAAACCCCAATGAATCAATCCTTTTAGAAAAGGCTTGAGTAAACATAGAAGCAAGAGAAGAAACTGCTGATAATCATTATTTTCTCCTTTTGCCTCAATATTTAGACTTCCGAATTTTAGATGTTGCAGACAACAAAGTCAAGTGAATGAACTTTTATTTCTTTTTGTCTTTTGGGATAGAAAACATTGTGGGAAAAGAAGAAATTTCTTGTCACACGGAATTTCTTCATTTTCCACAAAGTTTTCCAAAATTTGTTATCTTGTATGGTGTCAAAACTAAAGAATGATGTAATTATGTGGGAAAGGGTTAAGCTGTATTGACCCAGTGTAATTAAAACCTTATTGATGAACCTCAAATGCATAGTGGTTAATGCAAATGATCTAATACAATCATGCATGTACCAGTATGTAATATTAATAGAGAAAAAGAAGAAACAGCTCAAAATGAGCAATTTCTTCTTTTCCCACTATGTTTTTTTCTGTTTGTTTTTGTATCAAATACATCAAAATCACTGAATACAGTGAAAGCTTTAAAGACTTTATATAAGTTGAAGCTGTAGGGGAACTTTTGATGGTGTATACTGTAAAAAATCTCTTAAAAATTTACAAGAAAAAAAACTGGCATCTGGTTTCCAGGACGATATCTTTAAATTTAAAATCTCCGCACATAACCATGTCCAACCATAAATCTACAGCATTAACCGTAAATCTACAGTATGACACAGTTACAGGCAAACAGTAACTTTACGGAATTGTCCTGGAAACCAGCTTCCAGGTTGTTTCCCGTAAATCTACAATGAGGTACTGCTACAGTGATACAGTTCTTCATGGTTCCCTGTAAGGAATTACTGTAAATGGTTTTAAATCAACCCTTTCATAAACAAAATTTTAGGGTGCTCCAATTTGAAAGCTGCAGCTGACAACACTAGAGATGTGGCTAAAGATGAAATTTCTGTATGATAATGCACAGAAAATATTGACTCAAAAGGAGAAACTGCTGGTGATCAGCAGTTTCTTCTTTTGTCTCAATGTTTTCCCATGCAATGAAAAGCAGAAAAGGGTCTGGGAAAGGGTTAAGCTGGTTTTTTTTGTCCTTTTCTTGCTGTTCTATCCAACTCTCTTCATTACAATCTATACAAAACAAAAACAGCAACTCATGGCTTGATCTAGTAGACATGATCATGGCACGAAATGATGAGTGCCTCCGGAATGGATCTGAGGTTATGTGTGTCGTATCCTGTCCATGTTGACATTCTGAATAACGTGACGGCTGATAGGCATGATAAAGCTCTAGCTGTCGTGTCCAATGTTCCCAAAAATCGGAAATTAACTCTCTCAATTGCAGACATATCAAAATGAAATAGTCTAAACAGTTGCAACCTCTGGCTTGCCATGATGAAGTTAGTTTAAGACCGCTGTGTTCTTATTCCTCAGATTGAAGATTGGATAAAACCATAAAGCGTCTAGGACAAGATTTTAATCATTTGCAGGGAGTGTCGAGCAATACATACTTCGTATTTCAGCAATTTGTCAGAGCAGAGATGTGTTGTACCTGTCTCGACCAAGCATTTTTGTTGCACTGTGGCAGTCATCCATCTGCTAGGACAAAACTCGAATCCAAGTTCCAGACTCCTGGTATTCTATTCAGTATGAACGATATTCTTTTCCCTTCTTAACAAAATCAAAAACTGTGGTAGTCTATATAGTTGATTTTCTCATCATTGATTAAATTTCTATAAGTAAAGTTCAGCCAAGCTCTCGAAGGACACCAATAAATGATGGTGGATCTGACATACAAAGAGGTTGACGACCGATACAGACAGTCTGTTTAAAAATCTGCATGCACCGGTCGTTCGCCATTTCGCGTCAGTCCGTTCATGGTGGGTCTATACTGTAGTTGGTCAGTCCCCGGCTGAAGCAAAATGTTGCAATCTTTTGTCCTGTTGGTCCGTTTCTTTTTTCTCATTAGCATCATCTTCTTAGTTCTTCCAATGTTTGTTTATTTCGTTGGTTTTCCACTGAAATGTTTTCAACTGAAAAACATACATCTTAATATTCTAACTAATAAGTTTATAACCTGCAAAAGTACCAACAACATATACTCGCTTCATGTGTACTCGCGGTACATGGGATCTCGCGGTAAACGGTATTTTGCGAGAAAACAAACGGCCACGCCTACTATCGGGTGTTTTCTCGGGATAACCTCTGACGTACAAGTCCACGCTTCACTGATCGCGACTATTTTCAAAATATTTTCTGTCTGAAAGTGAGTTATCGATGAAAAAAGTGTCCATATGCAAATCAAAAGAAGCTTCACCTGCCTATTCAATAGGCTATTGTACCCTGGCCAATTAAAACACATTTTTCATGGCATAATCAATAAAAATCCATGCGATTTTGACAGATCTAGGCTCGTCTGGCATTGACAAAAAAAGAATTCAATATTTTGATCACATGACATGAGCTCGCGCTTCCCGCCACGAAAAAGTAAACAAATAACGCGAGATCCCATAACACAAATCCAAGATGGCGGCGATGCGCCTTGCATGAATGAATCCGTGGCTGTCAAATCAGAAATAAAGGGAGCATCTTGGTTGTTTTACAGGATGATGCGTGACATTTACAGTTAAAAAAATATGAAAAGATTTTTTGTGATAATGTTGATGGCTTTCCGGTTTACATAGTTTTGCGATAAGTACCGCGAGTACGCATGTTCCCAGGCTACTGCAAAATCAAGATCTGAAATAAAAGTACGGGCCAGTGGACGTCAAAATGTATAATTATAGATAAAAGTTAGTCAGTTAAAAAAAAATACGAACGAACTTGGTGACGAATCTAACAAACAGTGAAAGCTTTTCTAAATATGCATGTTAAACAACACAATTGAATAGTCTACTGGTTCCAGTATTTACTACAATCTCAGTGGCACGCGCATTAACCGCCATCACCCGCATCAATGCCCTCGTTCCCTGAAAGTTCATTCGCTACAACTTGTAATAATATTTTGTCCGCCATCTTGCGAAACGTTCGTTGTAAACAGACCGTTCAGTAAGACTTGTGGGTGAAAAATCCGGTAGGAGTTTACGTTTTGTCTTACTGAACGCAGGGCTGAAAGCTGTTATAAAATATATCTATAAATAAATATTCCTAATGTTCCAGCTTAGAATTTAGACTGTATACCACCCTTTAGACTTGTGTTAGCACATTACTTTATATCATGATATATTAAACTGTGATATAGCTGTGAATTGTATTTGTGACTGGTCTACCAGTTTCTTGTTATGCCCCCTTTCGAAGAAAAAGGGGGTATATTGTTTTGCAAGTGTCGGTCGGTCGGTAGGTCGGTCCGTCCGTCCGTCGGTCTGTCCGTAGACCAAATCTTGTCCGGAGCATAACTCGAAAAGTATTAAAGATAGAATCATGAAACTTTACAGGTGGATAGATCTCATTATGGAGAGGTGCAGTGCACAAGAACTGTAACTCTGCCGATAAAATTTTGGAGTTATTGCCCTTTGTTGATTTTATAATTTGATTCTTGTCCGGAGCGTAACTCAAAAAGTATGTAAGGTAGAATCATGAAACTTTACAGGTGAATAGATCTCATTGTGGAGAGGTGCAGTGCACAAGAACCGTAACTCTACCGATCAAAATTTTGGAGTTATTGCCCTTTGTTGATTTTATAACTTGATTCTTGTCTGAAGCATAACTCAAAAAGTATTTAAGGTAGAATCATGAAACTTTACAGGTGGATAGATCTCATTGTGGAGAGGTGCAGTGCACAAGAACCGTAACTCTGCCGATCAAATTATTGGAGTTATTGCCCTTTGTCGATTTTCAACCTTGATTCTTGTCCGGGGCATAACTCAAAAAGTATGTTAGGTAGAATCATGAAACTTTACATGTGGATAGATCTCATTATGGAGAGGCGCAGTGCACAAGAACTGTAACTCTGCTGATCATATTTTTGGAGTTATTGCCCTTTGTTGATTTTCAAACTTGATTCTTGTCCGGAGAATAACTCAAAAAGTATGTAAGGTAGAATCATGAAACTTTACAGGTTAATAGCTCTTATTATGGAGAGGTGCAGTGCACAAGAACTGTAACTCTGCTGATCATATTTTTGGAGTTATTGCCCTTTGTTGATTTTGAATTTTTATTCTTGTCCGGAGCACAACTCAAAAAGTATGTAAGGTAGAATCATGAAACTTTACATGTGGATAGATGTCATTATGGAGAGGTGCAGTGCACAAGAACCGTAACTCTTGCGATCAAAATTTTGGAGTTATTACCCTTTGTTGATTTTATAACTTGATTCTTGTCTGGAGCACAACTCTAAAAGTATGTAAGGTAGAATCATGAAACTTTACAGGTTGATAGATTTCATCATGGAGATGTGCAGTGCACAGGAACCATAACCTTGCCGATGAAATTCTTGGAGTTATTGCTCTTTGTTGAATTTACACTTAATTCTTAAAATTGCCTATATCTCATGTCTTTTTACACATACAGGCTTGGTATCTCACACATAGATACTTCCTATCAACATCGTTCACATTTGACCATGACCTTGGACATTGTGACCTTGGCCTTGGAGTTTGACCTACTTAAAAAAAAATTAAACCGGGCATTAGTTCAAGACCTATTACACATACAGCCTTGATATTTCACACATGGACACCTCCTACCAAGACCTTTCACAATTGACCATGACTTTGGACCTTGTGACCTTGACCCTGGAGTTTGACCTACTTTTTTAAAACTTTAACCTGGCCGATATATCATGTCCTTTTACACATACAGCCTTGATATTTGACACATGGAAACCACCAACCAAGACCTATCACATATGACTATGACCTTGGACCTTGTGACCCTGACCTTGGACTTTGACCTACTTCTATGATACATTAACCTGGCCTATATTTCATGTCATTTTACACATACAGCCTTGATATTTGACACATGGACACCTACGACCAAGACCTTTCACATTTGACCATGACCTTGGACCTTGTGACCTTGACCTTGGTGTTTGACCTACTTCTATAATACATTAACCTGGCCTATATTTCATGTCATTTTATACATACAGCCTTGATATTTCACATGTGGTCACTTCCAACCAGGACATTTCCATTTTGACCATAACCTTGGACCTTGACCTTGGAGTTTGACCTACTTTTAAAATACTTAAACTAGGCCTATATCTCGTGTCCTGTTACCTATACAGTCTCGATATTTTATTCACTTGGACACCTACTACCAAGACCTTTCACATTTTACCATGACCTTGACCTGTGTGACCTTGACCTTTGATTTTTACACACTTTCAGAAATCTTTAACCTAGCCTTTATCTTATATCTTATTACACCTACAGCCTTGATATTTCACACATAGACACCTCCTACCAAGACCTTTCACATTTGACCATGACCTTGAATATTGCAACCTTGACCTTGGAGTTTGACCTACTTAAAAAAAACTTAAACTGAGCATATATCATATCATGTCCGTTTACACCTACAGCCTTGATATTTCATACATGGACACCTCCAACCAAGACCTTTCACATTTGACCTTGACCTTGGCATTTGGCCTACTTTTAAAAACTTTAACATGGCCTATAGTTTAACTTGAGATCCCATTTTACCCATTACCACACAATGGCACTCTTTGAAGCCTCACTAGATAATTGCTTTGGAAAAATTGATTCAGTTGAAGTTGTTGTCTGCAGGATTTTCAATTTGGCCCTCGCTAACATTTTGTCATTTGATAATGGGTCAATTTCTTTAATTGTATATATGTAGACAGTACAGACAGACCAGCATGTCGACCACACAGCCACACATACAGGGATGAATCTTCTCTATCCTTACACCCATTCTTTGATGTCTTACAAGATAATGGCTTTAAAAACATTGTGGAAAATTAAGAAATTGCTTGTGAAAAGCAATTTCTTCATTTTTAGCTCGACTTTTCGAAGAAAATGAGAACTTATACTGTCACCCGGGCGTCGGCTTTGGCATTGGTGTTGGCGTTGGCGTCGGCGTTGGCGTTGCAACAAAGGTTAAAGTTTTTTCAAACATCTATGACTTCCATACTATCAAAGGGATTCAACCCAAACTTGGAATACTTATTCACCATCACACCCTCTACCTTACTATGAGGGCCTATGACCCTGGCTCCACTATATTTGGAGTTATGCCCCCTTTATACTAAGCAACTTAGAAAGTCGAGCGCGCTGTCTTCGGACAGCTCTTGTTCACAATCTTTTCTACCCAAAAAGACCAAAAAATGAAAAAATGTCACTGACTTTCGTCTGTATTGTTTTTATATTCCAGTTTAAAATTTTGTCATTCAGTAATGGGTTAATTTCTATAATCACAGATATGTAGACAGTTCAGACAGACTGGCACGTCGACCACACAGTCACACATACAGGGATGAATCTTCTCCTTTCTTTTACCCATTACCACACAATAACACTCTTTCACGCATACAAGATGATTTGGAACTCTATAACATTTTGTCATTTGATAATGGGATAATTTTCTATAATTACAGATATGTAGACAGTTCAGACAGACCAGCCCGCAGACCACATAGTCACACATACAGGGATGAATCTTCTCCCTTCAACCCAGAGGAGGTGTCCACCCTCTACATACCGAAACATTCATACAAATCTAGCGATGGTGGCAAAACTCTGATGAGACGTAGGAGAACATCGTCTAAAAGAGGATCATCGTCAAGACGGAGACAGGATTACGAGAGAATTGATGATTTACTGCGAGATGAAGACAATCATTTGTTACCTAGTTTACGGATACAGCGACGAGCTAGGATGAAAACATTGAAAGGTATGGTGAATTAGACAGTATATTCTTTGTCATAAGGATTTACAACTGAAAATGGAGGGAATCTTTATGAAAGTCTAAAAGAAAGGCATCATATTTCTTCCTGTAATTAAGATCTGTAAAGTTTCTTTTTGATGGTCAATCAATTAATTTTTTCTCACAGACAGAGATAAGACTTTGGCCTTAGTTCATAGATGATTTCTTAAACTAAGCTTATTTAACCCTTTCCATTTATTTGCTTGTCTAAGAAACTTTCTCCAACCTAACTAAAAGATGTTTACTGATAACTTTTTGTATATCAATTACTGTGAAACATGTGTTGTTAGCTAGATCTAGGTTTTATTAGTTTGATGTGCTTTGTAGTCTACAGGTATTTTGTTTATGCTATTTTCCAGACAGGAAGCTAGATCTGGAAGCGGAGAAGGGTGAAGATGAGATTGATGGTCAGAAATCATTTCATGATCGCTTCCATGAACTACGAGAGCGAGATGATGTAACGATCGGTAATCTGGCTGAGATTATCCGAGATACAACACTACCTAGAGTGAAACGACTAGACTTTACACAGCCAGAGGTAGAAAATTATTTAATACATTGTTAGTTCCATTCAGATTTGTTTTATCTACAGTTTGCATAGTCTGTAGTTATGGCATTTTCGAATCTATAACCATGCTATGTCCTTCCCAAACACTTTAGAGGCCATTATTTTGGTATTCTTTCCAAAAGATCGTGATGATATTGTATGTTCAACTTTTCCCATACAATGACACCTTTTGACAACTCTCAAGGAAAATGCTTATGAAAACATTGTGGATAATAGAGAACTTGCATGTAACAAAGTTTTCTTATCCAAAATGCAAAGATTTTTTTAAATTCATCATATTGCTGTCTTCAACTCTTATTTAATTGGAAAAGTCCAAAATTTTGCCATTTGGTAATGGGTTAAAGAATTATCTGTTTTCAGAGAGCATCTGTGTTGAAGAGAAAGTGGAGAGATATAACAAATCCTCTACAGCTGTGGAATACATCTCTAAAAGTAATTGAGGGTAGGTATCAAAAAAATATTGATAAATTCTTTGATCATAATTGAGAAGTTGTGACCCTACACATAACTTTTCAAGACTTGAGGTTTCAGTGGAAATCATGGAAAAATTGAGTAAAGTTAGGTAATTGGAAAAATACTTGTATCAACGCTCAAGTTGTTTTTACCCTTTTCAAAAGATTTGGTGCAGTTGTAATGTGTCTGACTTGAAGCTTAAGAGTAGCTGGTTTGATCCTCTGCCACCCGTCTTTTGGATGAGACTTTAACCCTTTCCAGTGACACCTTTAGATGCTTCTTATAGAAAAAGGAATACATTTAGACAAAAGAAGAAAATGCTGATGAATGACATTTTCTCTATTTGCCTCAATATTTTCTGAGCTATATAGTACAAAGATCCTATCTTTGTCATTATCTATTTTGTCCTCTGCCAAGACAGTCTTAATGTTTGTTGTTTTAGAATGATTAGATAAAAGTGCCATTGCCATATTGGCCTTAGCTGTTTAGTGGGATATTTTAACCCTTTCCCAAACAAGGCCTGGTTTTGACGTCCCTAATAGAATAGGCTTGTGAAAACATTGACACAAAAGAAGAAACTGCTGATAACCAGCAGTTTCTCCTTATGCCTCAATATTTTCTTGGCTATATTACACAATGCGAATCTTTATCAACATCCACTTTGTCGTCTGCAGCAAGTTTTGAATTGGACTACCCTAAAATTTCGTTTGGGAAAGGGTTAGAAAATACCATTCATTCACTCAACCTATTCTGATTTCAGGGAAGTTTGGCACAGCAGTTATGACATTCTTCAAGTTTGTCCGCTGGCTCCTTTTCCTCAACATTTTCATGATGATCATCATGTTCTTCGTGATTACTGTCCCATTTTTGGCACTAAAGCCTAAAGATTTCAGCAGTTCTGTGGACATCAGTGAATCTCATTACACAGATTTAGCTGTAAACTGTTCAGACAATTACACAGAATACCTGAGGGATTTTAGAGATCAAGAAAACACTTTTGAGAAAGTTTTGGACTTTCTACTGGGCACAGTAAGTATAGATTTTCATCTTTTTTTAAACTTTCTGGTTAATTTAGAAAGTTTTGTTTGGGTAGAATAAGCATTTTTTACTACAATATGACAAAATAGAAAAGTTTTTCAAGAATATTGTCCTGTCATTTTGTCTTTTCATCCAAAAGGGTCCAAAATTTTGGTATTATTATATCTCAAACACTTTGAGCTGTGTATATTACATCCAACTTTTGTACATGAGGTAACTATATTGCACTGAGTGTTATTTTGATTATAAATGATTCAGGATTTGGAAAAAAAGACCTCACATATGATCATTTAAGATTGCCATGTTCTCTGATCAGCTGTGCCTTAATACAGTATCATCAGGATCCATAATGTTATAAGTTGCCACTTGTCCTGACAAAGCTATTTGAGACCAACATGGATCTTAATTATACTGCATCCATGTTGGCTTCAAATGCCATAAAGAACCCTTGTTCTAGATCCAGTCTCAAGTATTTTGTTTCTCTGACTTCAGGGCTGGATGGAGAAGACAGTCCTATTTTACGGTATCTACCACAATAAAACATACAATACCGCTGGCGGTAATACACAAACATATAACATGGGATTTGCCTATATACTAGCTGTGGGAGAACTATTTGAGACCAACACGGATCTTGATCAGACTGCATGTATATGTAGGCTGATCTAGATCCATGTTGGTCTCAAATGCCATAAAGAACCCTTATTCTAGATCCTGTCTCAAGTCTTTTGTTTCTCTGACTTCAGGGCTGGATGGAGAAGACAGTCCTATTTTACGGTATCTACCACAATAAAACATACAATACCGCTGGCGGTAATGAACAAACCTATAACATGGGGTTTGCCTATATACTAGCTGTGGGAGCCTGTTTTATTGTCAGCTTTCTACTGCTCTTGAGGAAGTAAGTTGAAATTATAGATAATATGTACACATAGAAAGCAATTACTGAAAAGAAGAAAATGCAATGCATGTAATTTGGGGTAGATATTACAGGTGGTAACACACAAACATATAACATGGGATTTGCCTATATACTAGCTGTGGGAGCTTGCTTTATTGTCAACTTCATACTGCTGTTGAGGAAAAAAAGTGGGATTGTAGCTATGAAGGACTATTTATCATTTTACTAAAAAAAGACTGTTGTTAATCCATTCCCTCACATGGGCGCTTTTTGATGCCGCACAAGATAACAGTTTTGGAAAACAATGTGGAAAATGAAGAAATTGCTTGTGACAAGCAATTTCTTCATTTACGACATTGTTTTCTACAAAGAAAGACCAACAACTGTAAAATTTCATTCACTTGAAATTGTTGTCTGCAACATCTCTGAATTAGGACCAGTCTAAAATGTTGCCATTCGGTAATGGGTTAATGCATACATTGTGCATGTACTAAAATAGTTGCATGCTAAGCTATAGATACACTCCATAAGGATTTTTGAAATGGATAATAGACTAAAGCCTCAGATACCATAAGAATTTCAACAAGCTTCAAAGCCAGATTAGCTTAATGTTTAACCAATAGGGAATTGGTTTAAGCTTAGTTAATAGTTACACAACTTACTCCTTCAAATTATCATGTTTATAAGTCAATGGTACTACCAGGGGTACATTCTCTTTGTTCCTTATGTTAGGAACATGAAATGTAGGCTATGCCCTTGTCTTTCAAAGATGCAAAATTGTATGCAATTGGAGATCTGACATAGCAAATTATCATTATCTTTTCCTATTTCCAGCTCAGCCAAGAGTGTAAAGGCAACATTTGGTTTACAAACATCTGTAGCAACATTTTCAAATCGTGTGTTCTCTGGATGGGATTATGCAATAGCCAATGAAAAGGCAGCTAAAGTCAAAAAGGCAAATTTACTGGTTGAATATAGGGTATGTACAATTAACTTTGATTAAAAGTTATGGCTTGTCCTAATCTTATTTTCTTGCATTGTAGAGCGGGGTAACATAATTCCGAACAGCATTTAAATCAGAACAATATTTTTGACATCTCACAACATCACAGAAATGCACTCAAATGACTCAGAGACCTCTTTTTTCATGACGCATATGTCATCCTCTCCCTTTCTGGCTATTTTGGGTCTAGTTATGATGTTGGTGGCCGAAATAAATGCCAAAGTTTGAAGTCAACTCTGTAGGCAAGTAAAATTATGCATGAAACGATTCCACCTCGGGCATTTCGTAAGGTTTTCATTGTCAACGGCCACACTATTTTTCCTACCCAAATAACTTTTAATGGTGAATAAATGACGATTTACCATGCTAGATTGTGTTTTGGGGGCTAGAATGTATCTAAGTATCAGAAAGTTGGGGTTCGGAATTATAACCACAGATTTTGTGCGGTGGTTTTATTTCCGAACAATCATTTCAAAATGCTAATTCTGATCACTTATTATCAATTTAGCGAGAACTCACAGACAGCAAAATACTTGTTTTATGATATTTGCCACTTGGGATAGTACTTTTTCACAAATAAAGGTTCAGGGAGGGTTTGTGCATTCACCGAACTCTTAGAATTGCGGCTTGGGTGTTCGGTAATAGGTACATCCTTGATCTGATTTGTAAATTTACTTTTTTCATTGATATCCACAACCTGTTATTAATTGTAATGTTAGGGATAGTTTTAAGGGTGGTAAATATCATGACAGAAGTTTGCATGTCTTTCTTTCGTTATTTAAAAGAAATCTTGTTAATGTTCGGAATTAAAACCACTTGTATTCGGATTTACAACCACCGTTCGGAATTGCAATCGTACACCCCATGACTTTCAAAGCGAATATCTACCATAAGAAAACTCACATTGGTCTCGATATATGACGAAACGACGTCATATACATTGACGTTGCCATAGGCAACAAAAAATTCGGCGAGGATGGTTGTATTTGCGAACATCTAAAATAGTGGCTTAGGTGTTCGGTAATAGGTACACCCGCTCTAAATGTAATTTGTAGGGGAAGAAATTGGACAGTTTTAATGAATTATAATCCATTCCATTATAGTCACGCTTTATGATGCCCCCATATGTTAACGACTTTGAAAAACATTGTTGAAAATAAAAAAAAAATGCTTGTGGCAAGCATTGCCTTCATTTTGTACAAGGTTTTATACCCAGAAACACAAAAAAATATATATTTTCAATCTTTTGAAATTGTTGTCTGCAACATCTTTGAATTTTGACCTGTTTAAAATTTTGCTGTCTTGTAATGTATTTAGCATCTTATTAAATCTAACTGCTTTCTATTACTACCATTCATCAGTTTATTCAAGTTATGTATTTTGATATTGCTAATAAAGTTGCATTTCATATTTAGATTATTCAGTAATTCAGCATAGCTTGACATGCAAAACTCATTATTTCAGGCACTTGTTATTGAGGAGAGGCGTAAAGAGAAGATAGAGAACAGAACAGCCAATGATAATGCAACTTTATTTTTTATCCGGTTCCTCGTCAACTGTTTTGTTATTGTTCTGCTAGGTGGTTCTTTATTCCTGATTTACTATATGACAGACAAATTATTAGAGGTAAAACGATGATTTAGAAATTTAACCAGCAATTATGAATTGCATGTAATGATGAAATGAATGTGATTTATTTTAAAATGTTTTGGACTTAGGCTGTTCTAGTTGTCTGTTATAGTTAATAAGTTAGCTTTATAATAAAAGTTGTTTTTATAGCAATTTATTCATCAATGTTTCATTAGTTGTACAAAAAGAATTGACCAAATTCAACAGTTTGTTACAAAAATAGCAAACATGCATAGATTTCAGAAATGTTTATCTTTACATCAGAAAGAAAATATGTGAGTCTGCTGTGAACACAAGACTAAGGACAACCAGCATTTGACATTATTCAAAGAATAGAAGCTACAATTTCCTTAACCCTTTCCCAAGCAAGGCCTGGTTTTGACGTCATTAATAGAAAAGGCTTGGGAAAACATTGAGACAAAAGAAGAAACTGCTGATAACCAGCAGTTTCTCCTTTTGTCTCAATATTTTCTATGGAATATTTTACACAAATTCTATCTTAAATAACTTCCATTTTGTAATTTTTGGCAGTTTTTGAAGTGGATCACCCTAAAATTTTGCCGTTTGGGAAAGGGTTAATTTCCCAATAATTTGTATTTGTTTTACTGATTGAGGGTTTATATACTACTTCTGTTCCTCTGTTGCAGCTCCAGAAAGAAGACTTGAATGCCATTGTTCAGTTGATCGTGCAATATTCCCCCTATCTGACAATCACCGTACTAAACTTCCTTATACCCATCATGTTCCAGAAGATTGTTATATTAGAGGATTATAAATCTAGTACAACATTGTGGGTCACACTAGCTAGGTAAGTCACTGTACTAAACTTCCTTATACCCATTATGTTCCAGAAGATTGTTATATTAGAGGATTATAAGTCCAGTACAACATTGTGGGTCACACTAGCTAGGTAAGTCACTGTACTTAACTTCCTTATACCCATCATGTTCCAGAAGATTGTTATATTAGAGGATTATAAGTCCAGTACAACATTGTGGGTCACACTAGCTAGGTAAGTCACTGTACTTAACTTCCTTATACCCATCATGTTCCAGAAGATTGTTATATTAGAGGATTATAAATCTAGTACAACATTGTGGGTCACTCTAGCTAGGTAAGTCACCGAGCTTAACTTCCTTATACCCATCATGTTCCAGAAGATTGTTATATTAGAGGATTATAAATCTAGTACAACATTGTGGGTCACACTAGCTAGGTAAGTCACTGTGCTTAACTTCCTTATACCCATCATGTTCCAGAAGATTGTTATATTAGAGGATTATAAATCTAGTACAACATTGTGGGTCACTCTAGCTAGGTAAGTCACTGTACTTAACTTCCTTATACCCATCATGTTCCAGAAGATTGTTATATTAGAGGATTATAAGTCCAGTACAACATTGTGGGTCACACTAGCTAGGTAAGTCACTGTACTTAACTTCCTTATACCCATCATGTTCCAGAAGATTGTTATATTAGAGGATTATAAATCTAGTACAACATTGTGGGTCACACTAGCTAGGTAAGTCACTGTACTAAACTTTCTTATACCCATCATGTTCCAGAAGATTGTTATATTAGAGGATTATAAATCTAGTACAACACTGTGGGTCACACTAGCTAGGTAAGTCACTGTACTAAACTTCCTTATACCCATCATGTTCCAGAAGATTGTTATAGTAGAGGATTATAAATCTAGTACAACACTGTGGGTCACACTAGCTAGGTAAGTCACAGTACTAAACTTCCTTATACCCATCATGTTCCAGAAGATTGTTATATTAGAGGATTATAAATCTAGTACAACATTGTGGGTCACACTAGCTAGGTAAGTCACTGTACTTAACTTCCTTATACCCATCATGTTCCAGAAGATTGTTATATTAGAGGATTATAAGTCCAGTACAACACTGTGGGTCACTCTAGCTAGGTAAGTCACTGTACTAAACTTCCTTATACCCATCATGTTCCAGAAGATTGTTATATTAGAGGATTATAAATCTAGTACAACACTGTGGGTCACTCTAGCTAGGTAAGTCACTGTACTTAACTTCCTTATACCCATCATGTTCCAGAAGATTGTTATATTAGAGGATTATAAATCTAGTACAACACTGTGGGTCACACTAGCTAGGTAAGTCATTGTACTAAACTTCCTTATACCCATTATGTTCCAGAAGATTGTTATATTAGAGGATTATAAGTCCAGTACAACATTGTGGGTCACACTAGCTAGGTAAGTCACTGTACTAAACTTCCTTATACCCATTATGTTCCAGAAGATTGTTATACTAGAGGATTATAAATCTAGTACAACATTGTGGGTCACACTAGCTAGGTAAGTCACTGTACTAAACTTCCTTATACCCATCATGTTCCAGAAGATTGTTATATTAGAGGATTATAAGTCCAGTACAACACTGTGGGTCACACTAGCTAGGTAAGTCACTGTGCTTAACTTCCTTATACCCATCATGTTCCAGAAGATTGTTATATTAGAGGATTATAAATCTAGTACAACATTGTGGGTCACACTAGCTAGGTAAGTCACTGTACTAAACTTCCTTATACCCATCATGTTCCAGAAGATTGTTATATTAGAGGATTATAAGTCCAGTACAACATTGTGGGTCACACTAGCTAGGTAAGTCACTGTGCTTAACTTCCTTATACCCATCATGTTCCAGAAGATTGTTATATTAGAGGATTATAAATCCAGTACAACATTGTGGGTCACACTAGCTAGGTAAGTCACTGTACTAAACTTCCTTATACCCATTATGTTCCAGAAGATTGTTATACTAGAGGATTATAAATCTAGTACAACACTGTGGGTCACACTAGCTAGGTATGTGCTTCTTGAGATCTTGGTCACTGTTTTGTCTAAAATTCTGTACATAGTGTCATATTACTTTGAATTACTCGAGCTAATTCTTTAAAATTTTTCATGTTTTTAGACCATAATACAAGATTCTATGCCAAGTCCTTTACTATGGTATGCCTTGAAGAAGATGTTGCTCCTTTGTCAACTAAACTTTATCACTATCTCATGCTGATAATATTTGAATGTAGGTATCAACAGACAGCTCCTTTTTTAACTGTAAGAAATTTAGAAAAAATAGGTCAAAAAGCTTTTAGAATTACATGTACATAATTATTATGTATATAATGCCGCTTGCCAATGCTTTCAACCTGAAATTGCAAGAATTTTGAGCCAGCAGAATGCTTCTGTCATCACAAATACAATTTCCCCATATTTTTGTTTACAGATCAGTTTTACTGAGACTTGCCTCCCTGATGGTGTTGATGATATCCCTGTACAGACAGCTTATAGTAAACACAAATGCTTCAGAGGAGACCTGTGGTAACAGACTCTGGGAAAGTTCTTCTGCAACTAGAGGTAGTATTAAGGTTAGTAAAGAGCCAAGATTTGTACAACGATTGAGACAGGGACTATGTTAGGCATCACATTCCTTTCTTGTAGCCTAGTTAGTTGAAAAATTTAAGGTATAAAGCAGCAAGATAGTATAAATGCTTTTGTATTAACACTTTACATTTGATCTGAGTCTGTTTAAAATTACACTTCCAATAAAATATCGAAAAATCGTGGGCATATTGTTAGCTCACCTGAGCACAAAGTGCTCAAGGTGAGGTATTGTGATCGGTCGTCCGGCCGGCCGGCCGGCCGTCCGTCCACAATTTCTTTAAAGATCTTCTCCTCCCAAACCAGTTGACCAATTTTCTTGAAACTTGGCAGGAATGATCCTTGGGTGAAGGGCTTTCAAAGTTGTTAAAAGAATTTGATTCCATCTAAGACTCTGGCTGCCGCGGCATGAGAAAAGGGGAAAATAGCCAACTCTTTTAAAAATCTTCTTCTGCCTAACCAGTTGGCCAATATTCTTGAAACTTCACATGAATGATCCTTGAGTGAAGGGCTTTCAAAGTTGTTAAAATAATTTGATTCCAACAAAGACTTTGGCTGCCGCGGCATGAGAAAAGCGGAAAATAGCCAAATCTTTTAAAAATCTTCTTCTGCCTAACCAGTCAGCCAATATTCTTGAAATTTCACATGAATGATCCTTGAGTGAAGGGCTTTCAAAGCTGTTAAAATAATTTGATTCCATCAAAGACTCTGGCTGCCGCGGCATGAGAAAAGGGGAAATTAGCCAAATCTTGTAAAAATCTTCTTCTGCCTAATTAGCAAGCCAATATTCTGGAAACTTCACATGAATGATCCTTGGGTGAAGGGCTTTCAAAGTTGTTAAAAGAATTTGATTCCATCAAAGACTATGGCTGCCGCGGCATGAGAAGAGGGGAAAATAGCCAAATCTTGTAAAAATCTTCTGCCTTCAACTAGTTGGCCAATATTCTTGAAACTTCCCATGAATGATCCTTTGGTGAAGGGCTTTCAAAGTTTTTGAGAGACTTTGATTCCATCAAAGCCGTTGACTTCCGCGGCATGAGAAATAGCCAAATCTTTTAAAAATTTCCTGGCTTACTACATGTAGTGGGCCAATATTCTTAAAGCTTCACATGAATGATCTTTGGGTGAAGGGCTTTCAAAGTTGTTATAAGAATTTGATTAATATCAAAGCTCTTAGTGCAGTGGCATCAGAAAAAGGGTAAAAGAGCAAACACTTTTGAAAAGGCTATATTTTGTTTCATTCCTTTGAAAAACTAAGGAAAAGGGGCTTTATTGCAAAATTCTTAATTTGCTGCTATACAGGTCAAAATGTTTATTTCATTAAGGCAAGAAATTTCAGGTGAGCGATCTAGGGCCATCATGGCCCTCTTGTTTTACTTGTGTCTGTTTTCCATTTTAGAACAGAATTTTGTCATTTAGCTGTTAGTCACAATTATAGACAATGTTATCTTGAACAACTTGTATATGATTTCAGTGTTGGGAGACCTATGTGGGTCAGCAGCTCTACAAACTTGTATTGTTGGACATTATTGTAGAAACAAGCATTATTGTATTTATGCAGCTTCCAAGAAGGTGAGGGTCTGTTAATCTGTGCTTATGTATATTACCTTGTTATTTTTAAAATTTAGAACCCTAATTATGATGAGTGTTTTACACTGAGTTAACCCTTTCCCAAACAAGACCTGGTTTTGACATCATTGGTAGAATAGGCTTGGGAAAACATTGCAGCAAAAGAAGAAAATGCTGATAATCAGCATTTTCTCCTTTTGCCACAATATTTTTTTAGCTTTGTTGTACAAAAATTATTTCCTAATGAGCACAAATGTTGTCGCCTACAACAGCTTTCAAAACTGATCACCCCAAGATATTGCTGTTTGGGAAAGGGTTAAAAATTGACATTAGAGTATAAAAAAGTAAATTTTACTGTCAACCAGAGTTCTGTGTGAGTAAAGATATTATCGTTTCGTGAATCCTGATATCTCTGTAATATCAATCTAGAATTTCCCCCAATAGTCACATAACAAAAAAAACCCAAAAAACAACAACCAGTGTTTATTTTTAATTTTGGGGGAAGGGGGTCAGGGCCCATAGGTGGGGGAAAATTGCGCGTGAACGCCCTAAAAGGGGCAATTTCAATGCATGCTTATACTCTCAAATACAGATTTATAAATGCATTTCACTTACTTGTATATCATAATGGAACATTCAAGCAACAATTTGAACTGTTAGAGATGCCTAGAATCTACCTATGATTTGGATTTTTCTTTGCAAGGGAAAAACTAGGTCCAGGAGGGGAGAATCTATCAGAAAGAGGGGAAAAAAGTATATTCCACAGAGAGGGGGAAGGGGCCCAATAACGACCGGTTATTTAAGGAAAAAAATCACTGACAACACATACTTCATTGTGATATAACAAAAAAAACAACAAAACAAAACAAAAACAACATGTAGTATACTTCATTGTGTTTTTTCTCTGTCTCTGTTCACAGGTTGATATACAAAGCACTTGGAGAAAGAGTGAGGTTCATAAAGTCACTTGGTTTAACAGAATTTGATCTTCCACAAAATGTCATTGATATCATTTATACGCAAACACTCTGTTGGTGAGTAGATACTTTGTCCATCATATTTAGTTAAGTCCTTTCCAAAACTGCATAACAAGATTTGGTAGCAGCTTCAGACAAAAAAATGGTTGTTGATGAAGATAGGATTTGTATAGCTTCGAAATTATTAAGGCAAAAGGGAAATGCTCTACATTTTTTCTTTTCTCTCAATATTTTGCTTGCCTTTATCTATCTGAGAAGTCAAAAACTAGATTTTGTTTGGAAAAGGATCAATCAGCCATCAGTTATCATCAAGACTTGTCCTGGTCCTGACTCAGTTAGGACATTCAGACCTTGGGATTCCATTCAAAGTGGAGAATAATTGTATGGATACATATAAATAGACTCCTTTCAATTATCGTTTTAGTCCGTACCCTCAGAACACTTTCGGTGGCAAACAATGGGTTTATGGGAAATTAACATTGTATACACGGAGAAACGGTTTGAGAATTGTTACTAAAAATAGTAATAAATCAACATTATCAAAACGAGGTTCCCATAAAATTCAGAGAAAATGATGACGGCGCACATGCATTCGATATACAGAGATAAAGCGCATGTGCATTCAATATACTGTAAAATCAGAAATGTTTGCTAGGGATTAATCTTCGCTATGTTCGCGAATCCAATAAATTCGTAAACATTTAGCCACGTGAACATATTGCCTGTGAGCAAATGCAATGATTAATTCGTAAACATTTAGCCACGTGAACATATTGCCTGGGAGCAAATGCAATGATCCTACAAGATTGCACCGTCCGTCCGCCATTACTTTGATTTTCGGATTTTTTTTGGTTTTATCGTACAATGTTAATCGAGTAAATAATGCAATCAAACTAGACAAACGACTTTAATATTCGCATTCTTTAAAATTTCCAATAAACCTTCCCTACGATGGGCCTTGAATACATCAAATATCACCAGGGCTGTTTGGTTACACCTGTAACAAAAGGTGTGAAATGTGGTCAATAGAGCAACATACGATTTTGACAGGCATTGTTTGTCAGCAATTAACAGTTATGTTATGCAGTTTTCCATACTTTAAACAAGATCTATTGAACAAATACGGATTGCTGAATGTATTCGATCTGAATTATCGTGATATGATTTTATTTATCTACGGAAGATGAACAGTGTTTGGTATGAAAATGTATTCACGTACATGATTAAAGGATTAAATGATTACGGATTACGTGAGACCTTTTTAAACAAGAAGGGGCATCTGGTATTTTTTTTCGTATCATGTTAATAATATGAATACCGGCTGTAAAAATAATACAAAAAACCGATAGTTGATGATAGTTGATGATTTTATTTTCGTGAAAATTAAACCACATGGTTCACAGGTTTTGTTTTTCGCAAACTTTTAGCCTCGCGAACCACTTCAAATTTAAAAATTCGTAAACTTTTGGCCCAGCGAAAATATCTGATTTTACAGTACAGTGATGAAGCAAAGTTTTAATTGGAACAAAAACCATAAAATTGAATGAATTCATTAATAGCCGGTAAGATGGTTATTTTATTGGATTTACAACTGTTCCCCGTTTAAAAATTTCACCTTTTGACTAAGGACGACTGCCGGTGGCTGTTGTGTGTGTGTGTGGGGGGGGGGGGTGTCTTAGTGGAAACTTGTCTATTGGAAATAACTTCTTAACACAACCTTTTGGTATTTGATTGTTATATTCAACTCATTTCTCCTTTTGAAGACAATGAAACATGGACAGGATACGTGTATGATAAACTCAACATACAAGAACTGTTTTGTTCACTTTGCATCTTTCTGTTTCAGGCTAGGTATGGTGTTCAGCCCATTGATTCCATTTATGACCTTCTTAAAGTGTCTTATATTCTTCTATCTCAGAAAGGTTAGTACATTAATTCTTTCCCAAATAAGCCTTGAATTTTGACATACCTTATTGAAATAGCTGAGGAAAACATTGAGGGAATAGAAGAAATTACTGATTACTATCATTTTTATGCCCCATATGGAAAGACTGTTTTACTTCTTTTTCTCCATCTGCCGTCTGACAATCGGAAAACTTAACATTGTCTATTTTGGGAGCATTTGTGTCTCACAAACAATTCTTGTTTCTGTTGCCTCAATATTTTTAGCTCACCTGAGCACAAAGTGCTCAAGGTGAGCTATTGTGGTCGCTTTTTGTCTGTTGGCGTCCATCTGTCTGTCCGTCCGTCCATCTGTCCGTTTGTTCACATTTTGGTGTTACTGCTCTAGCACCCACAAATATTGATCAATCTTTATCAAACTTCATCAAAAAATGTATGACCATAAGTTCTCGGATGAGTTTGATTTTGAGTCAGATCAGACAAGGAAGTCCGGAGTTATGTGCCCTTGAATGTCAAAAATGGCTACTTTTGACTTTGTTACCATTCTAGTATCTACAAATATTGACCAATCTTAACATGTATGACCATAAGTTCTCGGATGAGTTTGATTTTTAGTCAGATCTGACTAGGAAGTCTAGAGTTATGTGCCCTTAAACGTCATAAATGGCTAGTTTTGACTTTGTTACCACACTAGCATCTACAAATATTGACCGATCAAGACAAAACTTTGCCACAATTGTGGTTACCATAAGATCTTGTATGAGTTCGATTTGCAGTGTGATCGGAGCAGGAAGTCTGGAGTTATGTACCCTTGACTTTGAACAAATTGCTGTTTTCGACTTTGTTTACACTGTAGCATCTACATTTATTGACCAATCAAGACAAAACTTGGCCACAATGTTGGTGACCATAAGATCCTGGATCACTTAAATTTCCAGCTTGATTCCACCAGAAAAACAAGAGTTATTGGCCCTTGAATTTCACAAAATTGTCGTTTTCGACTTTGTTTTCTCTCAAACAGCGATAAATATTAATCAATAAAAAAAAAACTTGGACATAATGTTGATGAGAACAACTTTATCAGAACAGAGTTATGTACCCTTGATTGCGACAAAATTGTTGTTTACTTCCACTTTGTTTTTACTGTAACAGCTACAAATATTGATCATTCAAGATTATGAAGGCAGTTTTCAGCTGGATCATAATCTCGCATCTTAAATTACGTGCTCTTGAACTTGACAACATTGTGACTTTCATTCTATCTTGGTGCAGGTGAGCCATTAAGGACCATCATGGTCCTCTTGGACTGCTACTGCACATAAGTCCCATCTTTATCAACACAATTTTGTTGTCTGCAGAAGTTTTCAAATTGAGCAAATTCATAGTTTTGTTGTTTGAAAAAGGGTTCAAAGTTGTTCAATATCAATCCACATGAATATGTTTTAAAATTAAGAAGTATTTAAACATCAATAATTTATTTGTTTAGCAATACAGTTCCCATTCAGTTTAATTATGAAGTTATTTACTAGTAATTTCTTAAGATGGAATGATAAATATAGCTTATAAAAATGCGTAATTTAATTGAAGGTGAATTGAAGAAACATTTTTTGCAATCTAACTTGCACTTGTGAGACTTTAGAATGACTTCTATTGCATCGTTAAATAAGTATGACTATTTATAGTCAGAAAGATAATATGTACAATGTATTTCATGTGTTCCATTGTTTCTGATTTCAGTGGACATTACTAAAGAACTGTGCCCACACACAGCTCCATTTTGGTACAGCAAGATCCCACTCCCTGTTCATGTTTGTTCTCCTATTCTCATTTATGCTTACAACTTTACCTATAGGCTACATGGTCAGTAGGTGAGTGAAGTAGTTCGCTATATTATTCTAAGAATCAGTTTTCCTTATGTCATAACCATTTTGCTTGAATCATGGTTAGCATGTGATGTGTATTTGCTAAAATTCCTTCAAATTTCATGTATCTATGCTCAAGAATGGCTCAGCTGAAACAATGGTATTTGTTAACCCAAAAATTGATATAATATGACAGATATTGAAGATGTAGTCACTTTATGACAATGGTATTTTAGTACATGTTTTTATTCTCATTTTCTCTTGTCATAAGAATTTCAGCAGAGCATCATTGTTGCCTCACTGTTTGTCTTAGCATTAATTCCAATGACTCTTCAGTGAAAAAAGTACACCTCTTCATTTAGCAAGTATTACTCTTGTTATAGCTGTAACTTTAGTTACATTACATTGTGTAAATTTTCAGTATACCTCCCTCTCAGAGCTGTGGCCCATTCCGTGTTTACAGTATGTCAGAATACACCATATTTGATTCCCTGTCTAATGTTGTCAGAACCTGGCCAGAGACACTGAGGGACATTATTGTGTTTCTGGGAACTGTGGGCTTTCTTATACCTCTTATGGTTATACTATGGTAAGTCTTTGTTCTATCTTTACCCAGCAGTTCAAAATCAAATTTCTGATTGCAAGTTCTATTACAAGCAATCTGATTGGTAGTGATGTTTGTCTCAGTTGATTGTGGTGTAATTTTTAGCTCTATTGTCATGGCGGTGTGTCCGTCGTGCGTCCGTCCGTCCGTCTGTCCGTGCGTGTGTCCGTAAACTTTTTCTTTAAAAATCTTCTCCTCAGAAACTACTGGATGGATTTCAACCAAACTTCACAGGAATGATCCTTGGGTGACCCTCTCTCAGATTTTTATAAAGAGTTTGGATTGAAACAGAATAACTTGAGTTATCTGCCCTTGAACGTCAAAAAAAGCTGGTTTTGACTTTATTTTTACTCTAAAATCTACAAATATCAACCAATCAAGACAAAACTTGGACAGAATATATATAAGCTTGATATCCTGCCTGGGTTCAATTTTCAGCTTGATCGGAATTTTACATCATGAGTTATGTGCCCTTGAATTTGACAAAATTTCAATTTTTGACTTTGTTTTCACTCTAACAAACATAATTGTTAACCAATCAAGATGATATTTGGACAGAATCTTGTTGACAACAAGATCTTGCTTTTGTGTAATTTTCAGGATGATTGCATTGCTACAATCTGAGTTATGTGCCCAAGAAATTGACAAAATTTCAGTTTTCGACACTTTTTTCACTTTTGTGGCCACATATATAGATTAATACTGACAAAATTTGGACAGACCATAAGATCTTGCTAAAGTTTAATATTCAGCCTGATTATTGTGGTGTTCAAGACATAAATTATCAAGTCAAAATCATATTTTTAGATCAGAATGTCACTTTATTTTCATGACCACTGTGTTACATGCACAATCACAACTTCTTGAACGAATTATCATAAAGAAAAACAACTCTTACTGAACTTTAAATTGCTCATATCAAAAGTTACTTCCCTTAGTCTACCACAATTATTAACTCACATATTGAATTATGTGCCCTTGAATTTGGCATAATGACAGTTTTCAACTTTATCATCACTCTAAAAATCCCCAAAATATTAGTCAATCATTTACCTTCTTTTTGCTTTGACCACATAATTGCTTCTCTTTACTTTGTTTCTGCTCTAAGAATCACAAGAATTTAAAAATATATCAGTTTAAGCATTAAGATAAATTTGTCAAATTTTTTATAGTAAACCACAAGAAATTCAGGCCTGTGGAGCGACTCAAGACCTTCAGGTCTTTCTAGTTAGAATTAGGCTTGAGTTTGTAAAGAATATGAATACTGTATATAGGCACTGAGGTACATCATGATGCTTCTTGAAATTGTGGGCTTTCTCATACCTGTTATGGTTAATAAGTGACAGCTGATATTTCAATCTAGTTATACAACTACAGAAAGCTGACTGTAGGTGTTTAAGGCTTGACCGAATGGGAAAAATATTATATAAGTCTTGAACTTTGGCTGGCTTTCCTTCAACAATGCATTATTTTGACTTTGAACATACAAAAGCATGTCAAAGATTACTCGAGAATTATGAAATGTGTCATTCTACAATAAAAATTATATAGAAGTTGAGAAAAAAGATTGAATAGAAAATATAGGCTGATATCAACTGATCATATATTACCTTGGGATATCCCATTACCACACAGTGACTCTTTTTGAATCCCTAAGAGATAAAGGCTTTGGAAAACATCGTGGAAAATGAAGAAATTGCTTGTGACAAGCAATTTCTTCATTTCCCACAATGTTTTCTATGTAAAAAGACAGAAAAATATGAAATTTCATTCACTTGAAATTGTCGTCTGCAGGATCTTTCAATTTAGATCACGCTAAAATTTTATCGTTTGGTAATGGGATATTAATGATTAAATAATAAATTTTATATTGTTTACTTTCAGTTTCCTGACCTACTTTTTCTGGTTGCTGGGCCAGGGCTACAAGAAGAGAGAAAAGTTGCTTAGTAATCAGCTTAAACTGGTAAGATTTTAGAACACCCAGGTTTTCTTCATGAACAAGTTGAATTTTAAGTAGTTACTGAAGATTACACATTGATTGATGGAAAGTAGGATATGTGTTATACAATTCTTATCATCATCTAGTCTTATTTTAAATGACTATAACCTTTTCAAGCTGAAAGAAGATGACAAACAACAAAATTAGTGTTACAGTGTGAATGGATACTATGTAATTTGTACATTAACCCTTTCCCAAATAAGACCTGGTTTTGACGTCCCTAATCGAAATGGCTTGGGAAAACATTGAAACAAAAGAAGAAACTGCTGATAACCAGCAGTTTCTCCTTTTGTCTCAGTATTTACTGTGCCATATTTTACACATATCCTATCTTTGATGACATCCATTTTGTCATTTGTGGCAGTTTTTGCAGATAAATGTGACCTGTCACACTAAAAGGAACCTTATAGGAAGTGTGAAAAATATAGACCCTAGCCAGTCTGCGCAGTCCGCTCAGCCAGACTAGGGTCGACACTTTTCCCTTTTATGTAATTTTCTAAATCCGGAATATTTTCCCTATATTACTATATGTTCATTTTTTTCAAATGGTAACTGGTTGACCTGTGCTGAGCCTGACAAGTTTGTATAAATTTGAATTTTTTGAGTTTGTATAAGGTCCCTTTTAGCGTGTCGGGTCACAAATGCTTTCTAAAACTGTCAGTAATGTCATAGGGATCTAATTCATCTTTTGCATGAAAACATGTATTCGTTTCTCATTCCAGGAAGCCCGAGATAAACAGTTTCTGTTGTCCAGAGTGAATGAGGTCTTGATCAGCACGGAATCATCAGGATAACTCATTACCATACAGCTGAATTCTAAACTGGTCCAAATTCAAAGATGTTGCAGAAAACAATTTTAAGCGAATAAATTTACAAAAAAATTTATGTTTTAGGGTAAAAACATTGTGGGAAATAAAGAAATTGCTTGTCACAAGCAATTCCTTCATTTTCCACAATATTTTTAAAAGCCTTTATCTTTTGGGGAATCAAAAAGAGTCAATGTGTTGGATTGTGTCAATGGGAACAAGTACATTGTGTGCCTAAATCTTTCTACAGTGTTACTGATACAATTTTTAAATTTTGTATTTATGAATTTTACCACATTGTTAGCAGTTTTAGAACATACAGGTAGTGTTGACTATGCTCAGATTACACATGCATGTGCAAGATGATCTTTGACTGTATTGTCTGCTTAACCCTTTCCCAAACAAGATCTGGTTTCGACATCCCCAACAGAAAATGTTTGGGAAGACATTGAGACAAAAGAAGAAAATGCTGATGATCAGCATTTTCTCCTTTTGCCTCAATATTTTCTGAGCCATTTTGTACCTAAATCCCATCTTTACTAAAATCCATTTTGTCGTCTGCAGCAGCTTTTGAATTGGACTACCCTAAATTTTGGCATTTGGGAAAGTGTTAATGTGGAATAATTTCAAATTAGCATAGCAATGAGTAATGCAATAGCTTTTAAAGGAAAAAGTCATACTGTATGTGTATTGAAAACTAGTGTTCATTCATTGCATCTTCGAAAACAAGATAAGTGAATCAACATGATATATGCAGCAAATATAATAATGTGCCTAAATATTTTAGTACCGACAAAAACATAATGTGCCTTTAATATTATCAGTACAAGTTGACAAAATTTTAGATTTATTTTATTTTTGGGGGTCAAAAATGCCTGCAAATGAAAACTGTGTATGCCAGGATCTAGATATAATTTCCATGGGGGTAGGTGGGGCGACTACATTGGTGCAAGATTTCTGTTAATGCTGTATTTCTTGGGTTAAATGAAATCTGTCATTACCAGATGAAGATTAATGTTTAAAGCATTGTTTGATATGAGAGGAAAAAACATATTAAAGGCTTGGCAGTTATAGGGATGAATGAATTGTAGTGTACAAATCCAGACGGGAAACCGAGGAAATGTTACTTAACCCATTTCCACATAATGATGCCTTTGACGCCACATGAAATGAAAGCTGAAGAAAATCATTGTGGAAAATGAAGAAATTGCTTGTGGCAAGCAATTTCTTCAATTTTCACAATGTTTTCTTTCCGAAAAGACTGAACTATGAAATGTTTCATTCACTTGAAATTGTCGTCTGCAATATCCTTGAATTTGGACCAGTCTAGAATTTTGCCGTGTGGTAATGGGTTAATGAACTATCATCCAGCATAGGGTTTGTCAAAACCATGGCTTGTTTGGGAACGGGTAAAAAGATAGTTAAGAAAAAAATAATGTAGTTTTCTTTTTCTGTTTATATAGGAATTTTCAAGTTTTCCAGTACATTTACGCATTTTCTGATTCTTGATAAGTTTATACAGAACTTTTATGATTATGCATGTTTTAGTATAAAGTGTTTTAAGAACAGAAATTTATGATTTTGATAGACTGTTTTATTGTCTTCCAAGATGTTATATTATTTGTTATTTCAGACAGCAAAAATGAATTCCAGACAAAGTTGATACTACTTGACCAATATGAATTCAGTTTGAAGCGGAGAAGATGGAAAAATGTCAGAAATTAGCTGGACATGGTGGCTCTTTCAAAATCAGGTTATAAAAAAGTTGTTGAAGATAAGAATTTTTGTTGATCATCAATAACTTTTTTATGAACCGAGTTTTAAAAAATCAACCATAACCATCTAATGTCCAATGTCTGCCCACCTTCTCTGTTGCAAACCGAATTCAAATTGGTCTCATATTAATAAAATTATTGAATATATATTCAAATGGTGGGGAATGAGAAATACTTGTTGCACTCATATACACATTTTCTTTGTCAGTTGTGTTCAAAGGCTTTCCCTCTAAGAATAAATTATTCCATAGAAAATCAGCACTGTCTTGTAAAGATTTCTAAGTCTTAACATTTATATTGTTTTATGCCGTTGAAATCCATTTAGATGCTAGAGGCATTATAAAGATGTTTTGAATATTTAGCATTACAGGGTGTCCCAATAAAAACGGAACCCATTTTTGAAAGTGAATTGCTCATATATCAAGTGATATATCTCCATCAAATTTTAATATGCATTAGAAACGACAGTTATCTATCAGCATATAAAATTTGGTTGAAAAATGTTTATTAGTTTCGAAAATATTGGCATTCAAATGAATGCACCCAGAAACCCATTTTAACACGATATCGATCTTTCCGTTCGCAGCGCGCGCCTACATAGTACACTTGACTCTTCACAATTGTTTAATACAATACAAAAGTGATATTGAAACATTTTACTTACAATAGTGCAAATTCGTTTCATCTTTACCGCTAACAAATAAACTGTTAAAGTAGAGCTGCGATGTAACAAAAAAAATGGATACAAACAAAATATCAAAGTGTATCAAAGATTCATAATACAAGACATGTAATGATATGCAGTTATTTTATTACTCTACAACATGCTGGTAAGCCTCAAATGCCAAGTACTTTAACCCTTTCCCAAACAAGACTTGGTTTTGACATGAGAGAATTAGCTTGAGAAAGTATTTAGACAAAAGAAGAAAATAATGGTCACTAGCATTCTCTCCTTTTGCCTCTATATTTTCTGTGCAGTATTTTACGCAAATTCTGTCATTATCATCGTCAATTTTGTCATCAGCAACAGCTTTCAATCCAGTCCACTCTAACTTTTTGTGGTCTGGGAAAGGATTAAAATTATTTCAAAGAACCACCTTACGGACTCAATTTGCACATGCGGCAATTTTATATTAATAAATTTTGAGAAAATTGGTACGTACTTGTACAATGGTAAAGAACTCGACCGTTGACCGTCAGTGCGCTTATACGAACAAACAAGACGCAAAAATCGATTTCGTGTTAAAACGGTTTTTTAGTGTCTTTATTAAATTTCATATAACTTTTGAACCAATACATATTTTGAAGTGAAATGTAGAACACATATGCAAAAATAATGTATCTTTAGTACTGCAAATTCAAAAATTAAATTCTATGCTTTCGCTTTAAAATATTTGACTTTGAAATAGGGTTCCGTTTTTTTTGGGACACTCTGTATAATGATGTTTTGAATATTTAGCATTATTTAGAGCACTTCATTTAATTTTATTAAAATATGTTTCCTTGTCAATTTTTTAATCAGGAAACAAATTTTACAGTCCTGTGTCTCAAAAAATGTTATTGAAATATGAAACTTCTTTTCCTGAATAAAACATTCTAAAACTGATATTTATTGATACATTGTATGTATTATAGTCAGGATGTAAGCATATACATGTATACGAGGGTTTCTCATCTTTATTTCCTACAGCCTTTTTATATGTTAATTTTAACATTCAAAATTGTGTCATTTGCAAGAAGGTCAATCCTTTACCAAACTAGACCTTGTTTTGATGTCCCTTAAAGGAAAGGTTTGGGGGAAATTGAAGCAAAAGAATAAATTGCTGATAATCAGCAATTTATTCTTTTGTCTCAATATTTTTCTGAAATTGCTGATAATCAGGAATTTCTTCTTTTGTCCCTATATTTTCTGTGCTTTATTGTACACAAATCTTATCTCGATCAATATCATTTTTGTGATCTGCAGTAGTTTTTCAATTGGAACAGTCTGAAATCCTTCTTTTTTGGAAAGGGTCAAGTTGATAACAAGCCAAGTGATATGCATCTACATTTGTTGATCTGTTTTACAATTCTGATATTTATAGTCTCAACTTTCTTTTATACATATTTTATACACTTTACTAACAAAGTAAATAAAGAACATTAAATATTTCAAACAAGTGTTGCTTCTCTATTTGTTTCCAGCTGCGACCATGGCATATCATGTATCATGAGGTCAAACTCACAATCATAGGATTCTAGGTTTGATCTTTAGCTTTGACAATTATCCTTTCCAGCATTGTCTCCCACTTATGTGTGGATATTTGCACACCTAAGCAGGTTGAGAAACTGGAGGCTGGGAAAGGATGTTACCATAGTGCTGGTGAGACCTGAAATTCTTGGTTAACCCATTCCCACATTTTGATGCTTTGAGATGCCAAAAAAGATAATGGCTTTGGCAAACTTTGTGAGAAATGAAGAAATTGCTTGTGACAAGCAATTTCTTCATTTCCCACAATGGTTACTACCAAAGAAGACCCCAAGAAAGGGAAAATTTCTATCACTTGAAATTGCCTTCTGCAACATCTTTTAACTTGGACCAGTCTAAAATTTTGCTGTCTGGTAATAGCTTGATTAAATGCTTACGCAGCCTAGATTCCTTACATTTAACCAGAAAAATGAAGAAAAAGGACAATGGCATGTTTGTCCTTAGCAGAGAAATTTGAGAAACATCGAAGGAAAAGAGGAAAAATCTGACAATTTTCCCTTTTTCTCTTTCATCAATGTAATATGTCAACAGTAACACCTATAGATTTACACTGGTCCAAAGTTTTGTCGCCTGGTAAAGGTTTAAATCTTAAGTTTGATAATAACTTTGCCTTTGGATGTGAAAAAGGTCACATACAAGAGAAATAAGCAAAACTATGTAATATCATTATGATTTAACCGAGAGAAAATTAAATCATAATGATAATAATCCTGATTGATAGGGGTTTAACTCCTCATTCAACTGCTAAGGTTAAATCACGGCGGCTGGAGAACCTAATTGATGATTCCTGGTATTTCTTTCTCAGTATTACCATGAAATCCAGTCCGAGCCTTCAGCTGCTGTCTCACATAGATGATTCACACCCAATGGTGAGAGACAAAATGACTCTGGTGGGTAGCTCGGCGGAGGCTTGAAAGCCTGGGCTTCAACATAATTTGTTCAAGTGTGATCTTTCCACGAGAAATTGTGAAAAACAGACCCCTAGATGCCCCTGAACCCTTCAATACATTACCATATGACAAAAATTTGGACTCTTCCAAATTCAGAGATGTTGCAGACGCCAATTTCAAGTGAATGTAATTTTACAAGTTTAGTCTCTCTATGTAGAAAACATTGTGGGAAATGAAGAAATTGCTTGATTTAAGCAATTTCTTCGTTTTCCGCAATGTTTTTAGGAGCTTTGTTTTTAGGCGTCAGAATGCATCTAGAGAACTCAATAAAACGCATTGGGATTCAACAATACAAAATTCCTGGCTATTAGAGCTGGGACGGGTAGAAATTTTGTACCCGGGTACCCGTGGTTGTATTTCCCGCGGGTACTCGAGTACCCGATGATGATTAAAAAAACAAGTTATTTATATTTTTTTTTTTTCATCTTGGCACTTGTTTGCTATACATGGCTTCAAACAACCACGCTTCGTCGACGTCTTCTTCAAAAAGAGAAAATTGGCAATTATTTAGTCTTCTTCAAGACAACGAGAAGACCAAATGCAATATTGGAATACGCTTTTTACGTTTTTTGTACTTTTCTGCGACAAAAAAGACTGGTCAAACTTTCGCAGACACACATCTTACTGACAAAACACTGGTGAAATGTTAATACCTCGCATCTACAGATTGAATAAGCGGGCATTGACAGATTTCGATCCTCTAACGTGAATTTTAGTTCATGTTTATGTCACTTGCTAAATATTAGGATTGCTTCAGGCCCATAGGAACAGGGCCTGGGGCGCCAAAAACATGCCGAATTTTCCTTATTTTACGCTGAAAACTTATGGAAAATCCAATTTAACCCCCCTCCTCCCAATATTCAGACACAACCACCCCAATATGAAATTGCTTCCTACGGGCCTGTGCTTACAGAACGAAAAGATACTCCAGTCTGAAAATTATATCATTTCCAGTGATGTAGCCTGGAATTTTGTAATGTTGAAGCCAAGTGCGTTTAATCGAGACCTTTCCACGCATTTTGACGCCCCCTAAACAGAAAAGCTCTTGAAACCCTTTCGGAAAACGAAGATATTGCTTGTGACAAGCAATTTCTGAATTTTCCACAATGCTTTCTAGACAGAGAGACCAAAAATGTACAACTCCATTCACTGAAAACTGTCGTCTGCAACATCTTTAAATAAAATACACACACTAAAGTATCCCAAATAGATAGGGGTGTAACCATTTCAAACAGTTTGGATGTCTTCTTTCGGCTCATAATCAAGTAAAATGTTGACCCACGGTCAAAAAGGCATGAATATTAAAAACTTGTTTTAAAAAAGCTGTCCCTTTAGTTAGGTCATTTAAGAAACCGGGTACCGGGTAATGATTTAGTACCCGGGTACTGGTGTTACCCGACCCGATACCCGGGTACTCGAGTACTCGTCCCAGCTCTACTGGCTATGCCTATGACTTTTATCAAATGTCATACAGTCAGAATGAGATTTGGTTTAAACTCACAACCCTGGATTGACAAACTTTCGACGTTAATGACTGAGCTATCAAGGCGGCTCAGCTGATAATCCTTTCGCGAAAAGAAGTAAGGTATACAACTTTTTTTCGTTTATGCGCAGTATACCTAACTTAACCTTCTTATTTCAAATTTAAACCCTTCCTGAAGTGCTAAAAAAATAGATTTTACCAAATCGAAACTTTTTTTTTCATTTAGAAGGTGTCACATGACAAATAAAGAAATATCATAGTAAATATTGAGGCAAAAGGAGAAAATGTTAGTTGTCGACACTTTTTAAACTTTATCAATGACAGAGATCAAAACAATTGTCATGATTGTGCTCTTCTGGTTTAGACATCTTTCCAGTCTAAATAATGACGAAGCTCCCAGTCTAAAATTACATCATCATGGCCGCCCTCAGAAGTGGACTTCGTTTATGTTGTCCAAAAAATCTAAACAGAGCAAAGAAATGTCTGAATATTCAAACTAGATCCTTGTCACACTTTCCTATCGATGACAGTCTGTACGGACTAACAGATGAACAAAGACAGGTGATAGAATTTACGTCCGTGGCGACCCTATCATCTAACTTTGCCTTTGGTCAATGTTTGGTCACGTCTTGTCCAGTGTTGCAGATCTTGTCTCTTTGTGACACTAGACAGTACATTTAACGATTGATTAAGGTTTCCATAGATCTCTGCTGTGACAATATATTGATTAAATCAAGACTTTATGTATTTTTGAGCTCATGACAGGGGTAGGTAAACAAATAGACTGGAAACTTTGGATGTTGACAAGAATGAATTCCTCAAGAATGAATTTTATCCTGAATGCATTTGTGTTTTTAACTGAATCTGTTGAACTCATCCCTTTCCCATGACAATGCGCTTCTGTATTCATGCTTTACTAAATATGTCGCAAGGATTATTGTCTTACAGAGGTTATATTCCAGTGCTTTTATACGCCCTCAGTAAGTGCCACAGTATGTTAGCGGTGTGTCGAGACCTCTTATAGGCTGCTGCCTCTGTGGTACTTTTCATGTTGCGCCTCGGTCATCTGTCATTAAGCAATTTCTTGTGTGCGCAAGCAGCGCAACGCCTACAGCTGTGATCCATAATTTATCACACTAGCCACAAAGAAACTCCATGGTGTCTAGTTGTGCACACCGCTTATTTTCTCGTGTGGGCAATTCCTACAGATTCAACCAAAAATTAACCAAACTTGCCACACTGAATATCTATGGTGTCTGGCTGTACAAACTGCTTACACAATTTAGATAACTTTTTATATTTGAATTATCTGCCCTTTAATTGAAAAAAAAAAAATGGCTAAATTTACTGACAAGCCCTCTCTGGAATGTATATGTGCCACTCTGTGAAGCTCTTGTTTCTCATGGTTTTGGGAACAAGTCTGAAACCCATACAAGTCAAATAGGGAAAAATGCATCATTTTCTCAAGAATTGGGGAAAATGTACATCACAGACTGAAACAAAATTTTTGCCCTTATCATGGCTTTTCTTCCATAAATTGGGAAGGGGCCCTGGTCAGTCATTTTGCGAAATTTTAGCGCGATTTTTGTCAAATTGGGAAAAAGAAAATACAGGAGAATAAATGTTTAGATGAAAACAATATTGATTTTGAAAAGTCTGTGCGTTGGATTCTACACTGGCTGATCTGGATCCAGGTTGGTCTTGAATACCATAATCATGGTCCTTCCAGATCCTCGCTTAAATGATATTTTAACCTATTCCCACTCAGTGAGGTCTTTTGATGCCTTTCCAGAAAAATGCTTCAGAAAACATTGTTGCAAATGAAAAAATTGCTTGTGGCAAGCAATTTCTTCATTTGCCACAATGTTTTCTAACACAAAATGCAGAGATTTTAACCTTGTTTTTGTTGATCCCGGAATATTCTGGTCACTTCGGCAGGAAGAAAAGAACAAGACCAGCAGGCAAGTAAGTGCAGTCTGACCTTATTCTATACTGTCTGCTTCTTTAAATTCTGCAACATGACAAGGGTTAAGATCTAATCAAATTGAAATTGTCGTCTGCAACATCTTTGAATTTAGACAAATCAAAAATTTTGCCATCTGGTAATGAATTAAATTTTGTTTCAGCTGAGAGAAGCTGTATTCCAGTTTGCCCAGAAGGAGTTAGCTCCCCTTGCAGATGAGATTGACAAGACAAACTCATTCCCACAGATGAAGGTAGGTAATATTGACCATACCTTTTTCCGAAAGAGACATGCTTTTGATGTACCTTATAGAAAAGGTTTGGAAAACATTGAGAGAGAAGGAGAAATTGTTTCTAATCAGCTAATCTCCTTTTCTCTCAATATTTTCTATGCAAAAACAAGTGCATGTTCAATTTTTGATTGTGATCATTTTCTTGTCTAGAACTCCTTTCAAAATGGACTAGTAGCCTATTTTTTGTCATTTCGGGAAGTTTGATTATCAGAATAAATTTTATTTAGGAACATATTTTATTTAAATAAACAAATAGTAACGTAGAAAAAAGAATCTAGATCCAGAAAATCTCCATAGAGTAGAAAATTTTGATCCCAGTCAGTCTGAGCATCCCTGACTCGGGTTATCACTTCCCAGAACTCCAGATAAGAGGGGGTGAGGACTTTCTAACTTTTTTATTTAAAATCAAAACCCTATGTTGTGGGTACTCATTTGAATCGTCTCGATGAGACTATTCTAATGAGTACCCACAACATAGGTTTTGATGAAATCTTAGTGAAATATTTCTTTTTGAAAAGTCATCAACCCCTCTTTTCTGGAGCTCTGACTTCCCAGAAGATCTCTTTTAGCGTGATAGGTCACAAAGAATTGATCTTCTCAAGTATGATTTAAATAAGTACAGACAGCACAAAGAAAGGATTAAAAACATTAAAATTTACAGAGCCATGCTTGAGATATACTTACCAGACAATTCATTTAATATTCAGAAATTATAACAATAAGTTTTTGTTTTCAGGATTTTTGGAAGAAATGCGGTGATTTGGGACTTCATGGTATCACTGCTCCAGGTATGTCGAAAGACTAAACAAGTCTGTTAAATTGAAATTGCTTGATTGATTTATAACTTAAATTATGCAGGTAGATTTGGCTTAGCATTGCATAAAACTATCAGATATAATGAATATTTGAATTTGCATGAATTTGGAGAATTAAACTTAAGTTCATATACATGTATATTTAGAAAGCATTGAGAAAGTGGGTGGTACATATGCATAGCTTGGTGGTTAATGTTACATCTGTGTATTTCAGTGGAGTATGGAGGCTCAAACATGGGTTATTTAGAGCACTGTCTAGTTATGGAGGAGATGTCTCGGGCTTCAGGAGCCATTGCTCTCAGCTATGGGGCACACTCAAACTTGTGTCTGAATCAAATTATTAGAAATGGAAGCCAGGAACAGAAGGATAAATATCTGCCAAAGGTACGTATATCTATTTGGATATTATGAGATATCAAGCACCAGCAGTTTGAGTATGTTAAAAAAGTTTATTTTGATACTTTAAAGTGAAAAGAAAGAAAACAGGTTCAACTTCAGAGCAACTTCAGTTTTTTTAAAAGAAATAATCTTAGCTGTAATATGAAAGATAAGAAGTTTTTAGTTTTGTCAAAAGTTTTGTGTTATAGGAAAATTTAAAAAAAAACAATGAGAGACTTTACTTTTACCAGAAACTGAACTGGTATTTGCAGTGCACAGAATTTAAGTGTTAACCGTTTTATATGAAGTCAGATTTTAATGGGAAGAGGTAAACTATTTAAAAATATATCTTGGTTCAACACTTAATACTGACACTGTATATTTCAGTTGGTGTCGGGAGAAAATGTGGGTGCTCTAGCCATGAGTGAACCAAATGCTGGATCAGATGTGGTCTCTATGAAACTCAGGGCTGACAAAAAAGGTCTGTTGAAAAATAATTCATGCAATTTTAAAAAATATTTTTGCTAGCTTTTTAAGGAAAGTCTTCCTGTTTATGTAACCTCTGCAATTCTGTTGTACGTTGACTTGTCAGCAATACTGTCTATTCAAAAGGGGTGTGTTTTCAGCAGTTTTGAGAGAACTTACAGAATACAAGGGGAAATATAAAGGATGTCATTGGTAGTGAATTCTATCATGGCTCTATAGGTTTCAAACCTGTGCCTTGTGTGCCATTCCTGCACTCAAGGTTGCTGAGCTTCCAAATAACATGTTTTAATTACCAGTATATTGGAACAAAAACTTCAACCTGGCTAGAATATTTTCAAATCTGAATTCTGTAAAGCAAATTTTATTGCAAAGGCTTATAGTACTGAAAGTCTTCTGTTAATCTTTTGTCCACAGTAAAATGTATCTTACAAGAAATCTTAAATCATTCCCACAAAGCAAATCCTTTTCACACCCACAAGATGAAAGCTTTGGAGAATATTAAGGAATATGAAGAAATTCCTTGCAAAAAGCAATTTCTTCATTTCACACAATATTTTCTACCAAGAAAGACCAAAAACTTTAAAATTCCATCACTTGAAATTGATGTCTGCAACATCTTTGAATTAGAGCAATCCAAAATTTTCTGTCTGATAATATGTTAATATTTGATGTGAAATCAGAATGTCTCGTCATCTAGATTTGCTTACTATTGACAGGAGATTATTATGTATTCAATGGTTGCAAGTTTTGGATCACAAATGGACCTGATGCAGATGTGTTGGTGGTGTATGCAAAAACAGATTTTGGTGTGAAGGCACAGCATGGTATTACAGCATTCCTCATAGAAAAGGTTAGTCAAACATCAAAATTAATTTAGATAAGATTAGCAATTAGCCCTTGGAAATAACATATGAGCCAGGATTTGGAAAAAGCGTCCCTTATAGCATCTGAGACAGCCAGGTTTCAAGATCAGGCTGTGTCAAGATGCAGTCTAGCCAGCATCCATATTACTCTCGAGTGGTTGCTACAGACTATGAGGAAGCTATTTGAGAACAACATGGTTCCTGGTCAGACTGCGTTTATACGTAGGTTAATCTGGAACCATGTTGTTCTCAAATGCTTAAAGGGATGTTTTTTCCAGATCCTGGCTCATATAGAATTCAGACTATGACAATATGCATCTTGGTTAGTAACACAGTAGTAAAGGCCTTTTCACATACATGATTTCTCATCCATATCATGGCCGGAGCACATCCAAAAATGTCCAGTTCAACAGCTTATTTTTGGATGTAATGTGGACCTGGGATTGTATATGACCAGGCCTTAAGAAAATAAATCCGACATTGTTTAAATGTTGCCTTGTTCCTAAACTTTCCCATATTATTGTTCCTAAACTTTCCCATATTATTTTGATGATCCCAATAGATATTGGTTTAAAAATGTGTGGGAAATTAAAAAAGTGCTGATAATCAGCTCCTTTTCCTTTATGGTTTTCTCTGCTTTTGATATGAATATATTTTTAACATTAGTTTTGTTGTCTGCAACTCCTTTTATTTTGACAAGCGGAAAAACATTATTAACTTGGTATTTTAGGAAGGGTTAAGCAGTTGTGTATTCACTGTATTGTTGCTATATTTATCAGGGTATGGAAGGTTTCAGTACGGGTCCAAAGTTAGACAAACTGGGTATGAGGGGCTCTAACACATGTGAACTTATATTTGAGGATTGTAAAGTACCAGGTAACGTAAGAAATTTCATGTCTGATTAATTCTTTCCCAAACGGCAAAATGATTGGACTTTTCCCATTTGAAAGCTGCTACAGAAAATAAAATGGGTGCTGATGGAGATCAGATTAGTGGACAATATAGCACAGAAAATATTGAGACAAAAGGAGAAAATGCTGATAATCAGATTGAAAGGAAGTAAAAAAGAATTATTACTGACTTAGTATATTTGGTAAAAAAAAGTACACATTGAGTATGCAAATGAATTTGCAAAACACTTTCCAAAATAAATATTTATCTCTTTTGAAATTTAGATTTGGTAAATGTTAAGAAATTCTCAACTTCGACTGTTTGCTTATTTGTTTGTTTTTGTATCAAATGCCCAGACATAGAGAGAGTTGTGGTCAATAACATAAGCATTTAGATGATAATATATTTTGTTGCATGTAGAATCAGCAGGGATTTTGCTCTGCCAACTGCCATATGTACAAATGTATACATACATTCCATTTGTAGTACTGGGACCTTATTATTTTAACAAAGATATGGACTTTTTTAAGAGATATAATGACTCAGTTTGGCTTTAAAGAATAGTCAAATTGATAGTTTAAACAAATATATGTCTATCAATGCCTCTTTTCCATATTGGCTAATCTTGATGATACCACTTTCAAACCCAGGCAAGACCAATATACTTTCTGAAATTTGACAAAAATCACTTGTCTGTCACTATTGGATAAGTGATTTTACTGATTTATAAATCATCTTTTAAGTGAGATAAGCTACTGGTGGCTTGGATTGAAAGTTGTGTTTATACTGATGCAGGAAGGACCAGGAACACATGGTTAGAAGCGCAAGCTGCATTATGTGACTGGAAAATTGTTGAATGTTGCTTTAAACTTGATTCAATCAATAAATCAATTTACTTGCAGTATCCCAAGTACTAGGTGGTGTAGGTCGAGGGGTGTATGTCCTCATGTCAGGTTTAGATATAGAGAGAGGTCTGGGTGCTGCGGGCTCTATTGGGTGAGAATAACTTACCCTTTACCACCTTATATACACATACCATGTATTCAGAGTATTCTGTCATTTTGACCTTCTATGGCTAAGATTCAAAGGCCCCGTGGTTGTAGCAGTTTTTTGGTGTCCCATATAAGTGTATGCATATGCATACATAGAACATTCATGAAATTCATGAAAAATAAGAAATCCATTTCTCTGTTGAAAAACAAATAAGGTTTATACACAATATACTGTGTCTATTTTAACCCAAACTCATGTGCTACATGTAGTGTTCTCTTATGTGCCATTCGTATCTTTGCTGAAACTGGATTTTGGTAATTTTAATGTAGAATTATTCTGCCCAAAGCATCATCCAATTTATGATTCATTTGAACAGAATTCCAAAATGATTTTCCAGATGATTTGAATCAGAATGTCAAAAAACATGAATGGTTTTAAATCAAATCCAAAGAAATCTGACTAAGAATACTGAACCTTGTTTCTGCTGGTTCGAATCATAGTCTCTCTTTCATATAGATACAAAACATATTTTAAAGATGTATCTATTCTATCCAACAGGATTAATTTCCTAAATTGGCCACTTCTCTCTTGAAATGTCTAGGCTTAAAAAGTGTAATCTTCTTGCTTTAATGGTATGTAAATTATGGAAGTTCTATTTCTAAGCAATATTCATTTAATTTGAAAAACAATGTTCTATTTCTTATCCATTTATCAGAGACAAACATCCTGGGTCCATATAACAAGGGTGTATATGTAATGTTGAGTGGGCTTGACATAGAAAGATGTGTGTTAGCTGCAGGCCCTGTTGGGTAAGTCTTCATGTAGATGTGTAGTGCATGTGTACTGAGTTTGGGTTAAAATAGGGGTTTTGGAATTGTTTATTTTCGTTTCCTTTATAACCAACCCCTCCTCTAATTTATGTTGTTCTTCTTAAAATAAGAGTTACAGATAAGAGGGTCAAAATCTTTTTCAAAGAAAAAAAAATATCAGTGAATTTGTATCGTATGATTATATTGTAGTTACTCAGCCTAGGATTTGAGTGTGAAATTATATTTAATGGACAATTCACCTCTTATCTGTTTCTCTTTGAGATTCCTTCAAAACATTTAAGAGATGCTTATTCTTCAAACAATTTCATAGTGGTAACTCTGTACTTCCAACGGAATGATCTGTTTGTACTAGATTCTTTTGGATGGCACTTTATGTACCGAGGCCTTGTCTTTATATGACCTTGGATGTTTAGTGGGATCTCAACTTCTATTAATTCAACTTTAATTTTGAATTTATCAGATTCAAAATGAAGAAAAAGTAAACAATCTATTAGATTAGTTTTAGTGTACATAGAAGAATGTATACAGAAGTCAATTTTGTGGCCCTTTTCACTGTTTTTACCCATTATCTATTTTTCTTTTGCTCACAATTGGATACATGTATTGAAATTAATGTATAAAAAGAGTATCTTATCTTGTTATTGTTTCTTTGAAAATTTAAAAAAAAAAGTTACTTAAGAATATCATGTAAGGCATGCTCGTAATAAGAAGATTGCTAAATGTTATTTTTATTTTGGTATAAAGGAGCAAATGGATACTTTTACTTGTAATCCCAATACATTTTCTTTGCTTTTACTCATCAAACAATCACACAAAAATCTTTATTTGTCACAGTGAGCCACAACAGTGTGGGATACTGGTAGAATCATGAAACTGAACAGATCTTATGATTGATTAACCCTATCCCAAACAAGACCGGGTATTGGTGTCCTTTATAGAAGAGGCTGGGGAAATATTGAAGCAAAAGAGGAATGGTCAGTGGTGATCAGCATGTTGTCCTTTTGCCTCAATATTTTCTGAGCTATTTTGTAGATAAATTCCTTCTTTGGCCACAAATGGGTTGTCATTTGGGAAAGGGTTAATTGACATCTTGATTAGTGATAGCTTGTAGTGATTGGTCTTTTGATAGTTAAAATACTTACTGTTTATGATTCCTTCCAGTATCATGCAAGCTTGTTGTGATGTTGCCTTTAAATATGCTCATGAACGAGAGTGTTTTGGATCAAAGATAGGCCATTTTCAGGTTAGTATTGCATATTATAGGAATTTAATATACTTATTGTCTTAATAGACAAAAAATATCCTTGGATCCTTCACAATAATACATGTAGTCATGAGATAGATGCTTGTTTTCACTTGTTTTTTTTTTTTGTGTGTGTGTGTGTGTGTGTGTGTGGGGGGGGGGGGGGGGGGGGGAGGGGGAGGGATCGATGTATAGAATGGATTTTAAATGATGATTTAGGCTATGTAAAAAAATCATTTTTCAGTTTTGTCCAAAAATCCTCAACATAGATATATCGTTATTCACCGTATTGATGAAACAAATAGAGCTATTCATTATTAGTCTATATTTTGACTGTTTACAGATGATACAAGCCAAGTTAGCTGACATGTATACTATACTGGGTGCCAGTAGATCCTACTTGTATAATGTAGCAAAGGCTCTCTCAGATGGACATATCAATGCTAATGTAAGCTGACTTGATTGCTGTTTCCTTATTAACTACAATTACACATCTGCATCCATTTTATGCTCAGTAATTTAACATATACCTGAATTGTGTAACTTATACTGTACATAAATTTTGCTGCACAGTTAGATCAAGATTCATGTACTTCAATGATTTCATTTCCTGTAGCAACTTACTGGTTGATCTAGATTAGACTGCTCTAAAGTACAAATTTTTATAGATCTTGTGGTTCAAAATGCCAGAAGGGATCTTTTGTCCAGATCAGCACTCGTTTGTAAGATATATTAACCTTTGCTTTTTATTGCTCACAAGATAAAGGCTTTGGGAAACATTGTGAACATTGTTTTCTACCTAAATTGACCAATAAATGTGAAATTTCATTCACTTGAAATTGTTGTCTGCAATATCTTTGAATTGGGACTTTGGCTGTCTAGTTAACCCTTTCCCAACCAAGACCTGGTTTTCACGTCCCTTATAGAAATGGCTTGGGAAAACATAGAGACAAAAGAAGAAACTGCTGATAACCAGCAGTTTCTCCTTTTGTCTCAATATTTTCTATGCTGTATTGTATACAAACCCTTCATTTTTAACATCAACTATGTCGTCTTCAGCAGATTTTAAATGAGAGTGCCCTAAATTGTTTTGGTTTGGGAAAGGGTTAACCAAACAGTAATTGCTAAAAAAAGAAATGAAGTTGTCACAGACCCACTGTTTCCTTTACAGGACTGTGCCGGAGTGATATTATATACAGCAGAGGCAGCAACTAAAGTAGCTCTAGATGCTATACAGATACTCGGTAAGTGGTTAGGCATATGCTTACACAAATCTGAATTTTATTACGCATCCCACCCCAGAAGGTTGACAATTATATTGGTAACACGTTTTCCAGCTGTTCATCACATACATCATTCAAAGTGCCTGTACTAAAGCTTGAGCAATTAGTTTAACCCTTTCCCAAACGACAAAATGTTAGGGTGATCCACTTCAAAAACCGTCACAAATAACAAAATGGATGTTATTAAAGAAAGGATTTGTGAAAAAATATGGCATAGAAAAGATTGAGACAAAAGGAGAAACTGCTGGTTATCAGCAGTTTCTTCTTTTGTCTCAATGTTTTCCCAAGCTGTTTCTATCAGGGATGTCAAAACCAGGTCTTGTTTGGGAAAGGGTTAATCCATCACCACATAATGAGGCTGTTTGACTCCCGCAAGATAAAGGCTTTGGAAAACATTGACTATGAAAAATGAAGAAATTGCTTGTTACAAGCAATGACTTCATTTCCCCCCAATAAATTCTACCCTACAAGAACAATAGATGTAAACTATTATTCACTTGTCATCTGCAATACTTTTGAATTCTAAAGTTTTGCCTCCTGGGTATGTGTTAAAAACCCTTAAGAAGTTGTACAAAGAATTAGTTTGAATTATCGTCGGTGGGGAGTCAAAACCTCGTAACTCCAGCTTTTTATGCCCCCGTATCGAGAGATCGGGGGCATATTGTTTTACTCATGTCCGTCTGTCTGTCCGTCTGTCTGTCTGTCCGTCCGTCTGTCCGAAAACTTAACCTGAAAACTTAACCTTTGCCTTTTCTCCAAAACTATTTGACATACAAAGCTCAAATTTGGTATGCAACTTCCTTTCAATGATATCTATCTGTTCCAAGCAATTTGACCTTCCTCAAGGTAATCCATTAACCCTTATCAATCCTTTACTCTACGAAAACTTAACATTTTAGAAAAATTGGCCATTTCGGGGGCATTTGTGTTTCTCAAACACATCTTGTTCAAGCTGTAGTTACAAGGTTTTGACTCCCCACTGATGTTATGCTTCATACTTTTGCGATAATACTTAAAAGGTTTTAGAGAACAACATGGGTCTGGATCAGACTGTGCTTATGTACAGGCTGATCTAGATCCATGTTGTTCTCAAATACTGTAAGGGACTTTTTTCCAGATCCAGACTCATATGTATTGGCAACTTTTCAGGTGGGAATGGCTACATCAATGATTATCCAACGGGAAGATTTTTACGTGACGCTAAACTCTACGAGATTGGTGCTGGTACCAGCGAAGTGAGACGGCTTGTGATAGCTAGGGCCATTAATGCATTTTATAAGTAAAGCTCGAGAGGTTGTGTGTTTTACAAAAGACTGGCCAATCTCTGGCCAATGACTACCAGAAATATGTAGAGCAACAGATAAGAGGGTGTAAATGCTTTCTGAAGTTATCATTTCAATTCCAAACCTTATGTTGTAGGTACTCATTTGAATTGTCTCGATTGATTGATTGGGGTGTAACACTTCTTTCAACTGGTATGGTCATATCAATTTGACTGGAGCAACTTACCATAGATTTCTGCCATTTCTCATACCAGCACTACCAAAACATCCTTACCCAGCCTCCAGCTGCTTGCCTGAATTAAACCATTGGTGGGATTTTGTATAAAAGGACTTTTCCCGCAACTGGGGATCAAACCTGGGACCTCATGAGTGAGATAATTAAGGAGACAATTCTTATTAGTTTCTGTAATATAGGGTTTGCTTACCAATAAATGAAACATTGCATTTTGAAGTCTTTACCCCTCTTATCAGTAGCTCTGAACAGAGCTCCAGATAAGAGAGGGTGATGGCTTTTCAAAATGCAATATTTCACTTATAATTAATCAAACCCAATGTTGTGGGTAATCATTGGAATTGTCTCATCGAGACAATTCCAATGAGTACCCACAACATAGGGTTTGGAGTTGGAATAACAAAGTTAGAATGTCTTCACTCCCTCTTATCTGTAGCTCTGTCTGATTATGTGATCAATCACTGAACAAGGGTCCTTCTGAAAATTGTTGAAAAATATCCAGCATGGTGACCCTGACCACTTTGAACAGTCAGTTTGACCATTGCTGAAACTCTTCCCTATCTGAAAGTTGAAAGTAACTGTTACAGTATATTTTATAATTTCACATTTTACAGAAAATCAACTGTGATCTACAAGTGCTAGCACTTCTTTCTTTTTCTGTCCTATACTTTTAATTCACCTTTTTGGGGGGGGAAATGCTTTAAACTTTGATAAGCTAGTCATACCACTAAGATAGTGTCTGCATAAACTGTTTATCAATATCTTTGAGAACAGGCCTTGTATTGCAAAAGGAATACCTTTAGGGACTTGAGTAATTTTATTGGATGTATTCTGAGACTGCATCTTCTTTGTTTTGTAGTACAAATAGAGGAATTTTAAATTCATTACATGACTTTCAATAACTCTTTGTTTGTATTATCAAAAATCCATATAATTCATCTTTTATTGTGTGTTTTATTATTATTTTGTTCTTTAATTGAATCATGTTAAAATCGATTAACCAGCTTTACTCCAGATTTCCCGTACAATAGTACATTTGCTTTTTGAAAGTGTGGGAAATATGTACAGATAAGATCTGCATAGGGATGATCAATTCAAGTTTCTCCTCCAGTTACAGAATTCCAATATCAATGGCTTGGTACATATCATATTGAATGTTTTTCAAGCATGAAATTAGAGTCAGTATTATTTTCTTTGTATAATCTATCATCCATTGTGTTGTAAGCAGTTTTCAAAGAAAGCCACAACATACAGTTTGGTTATCAATAAAGGAAATATTTCATTTTGAAAAGCCAATGCCCTCTTATCTGAAGCTCTGAACATTTGATTAATCACTGAACAAATGTCCTTCATATATTAAGCATGGTGAGCCTGACCACTTCAGTCAGTTTAACCATTGCTGAAACTTTTCCCTGTTGACAGTAACTGTGTTACAGTATAATTTATGATTTCACATTTTACAGAAAATTAACTGTGATCTATCTGCCTCAGCATGTACTTCAATTTTCTTTAACCCTTTCCCAAACAGCAAAATTTTAGGATGATCCACTTCAAAAACTTCCACAAAAAACAAAATGGATGTTAGTAAAGATAGGATTTGTGTAAAATATGGTATAGAAAATATTGAGACAAAAGGAGAAACTGCTGGTTATCAGCAGTTTCTTCTTTTGTTTCAATTTTTTCCCAAGCCATTTCGATTAGGGACGTCAAAACCAGGTCTTGTTTGGGAAAAGGTTAAAAGATTTATAAGTGTTTTGCAATTTCTAAAAAAGTTCTTTATGTGATAAGTATCCTATACTTTCAATTCACCCTTTTGTTGGTAAATGCTTTAAACTTTGATTAGCTAGTCATAACACTAAGATGGTGTCAGCATAAACTGTTTATCAAGGTCTTTGAGAACAGGCCATGTATTGTAAAAGGAATGCCCTTTGGTCTTTTGAACAATTTTATTGGATGTTTTTCTGAGACTTCAACTTTTTATTGTGGAGTTTAAATGGAGAAAGGTAAATGCATTACATGATTTTCAATATTTTCCATTTATGTTACCTAAAGATCCATATAATTTATCTTTTATTGTGTGTTTTATTAATATTTCTTTCTTTTATTGAATCATGTTAAAATTGATTAACCAGCTTTACACCAGATTTCCCGTACAATAGTACATTTGCTTTTTGAAAGTGTGGGAAACGTGTACAGATAAGATCTGCATAGGGATTATCAATTCAAGTTTCTCTTCCAGTTACAGAATTCCAATATCAATGGCTTAGTACATTTTATATTGAAAGTTTTTCAAGCATCAAATTAGAGTCAGTATTATTTTCTTTGTATAATTTATCATCTGCTATGTTGTAATAGTACTGTCCCACCTTACCGAACATTGGCAACGAATTCATACCGAATGTCAAGTGCGAAATTCGCAGTGTTCGTTGTCATTTTATTCGGTGAACTTTGGTTTTCAACGATTTTGTACCGACGATACACCGAACACGTAACGAACTTGTAGCGAATGTGTCGAACAGCCAACGTTGTTTCTCCGAAATATCCTCCAGTTCGTTCCAAAACATCAACGAATCCCTACCGTTTGAGTAACGAATACAACGTCATATTCGGAATGGCATCGTCAGGATCGGTGTGTTTCGTTATCGGTTCGTTTAACCTTTTCGGCCAGATCGGTAAAGAAACGCACCTTCATCGGAGTGCAAACGCTAGTCCTTCGGTGAGATCATAACGAACATACCGAACAGGAATTCGTCTGCGAATTATTGCCGACACCAAAACGAAAGTAACGAATGCCAGACGCGCACCTACCGATCCCTCTGCGAACGATTACCGAACTAATTCCAAAATTTTGATTCGCTGCATTTGTTGAAAAATTTTGTGCATGCTCAAAAACATTTTCAGGCGTCTGCGAACACCGCGTAATGTCGACGAAAAGCACTGAATGGCACCGTAAACATACGGAACACAAACCGTTTGTGGGACGAACCTTTAACGAATACACCAAATTAAATTCGGTAAGCATTCGGTGTAAACATTCGGTTAGGTGGGACAGGCCTATAAGCAGTTTTCATAGAAAGACAATCAGAATATGTAAAAAGTCTTAAATATGTATGTCTCTGTTTAACCCTTTCCCAAACAAGACCTGGTTTTGACGTCCCAACTAGATATCGCATGGAAAAACATTGAGACAAAAGAAGAAACTGCTGATAACCAGCAGTTTCTCCTTTTGTCTCAATGTTTTCTGTGCCATATTTTACACAAGTCCTATCTTTAATAACATCCATTTTGTCAATTGTGGCAGTTTTTGAAGTAGACCACCCTAAAAATTTGTAGTTTGGGAAACGGTTGATCATTTTCATCCTGAATTAAATTAAAAACTATCTTAAAGAATATCATGAATAAGGTCTGACTAGACGTATTTGTATGCTTCTTTTAATCAGCATTACAAGTGTTTAACCTTTTCCTAAACCAATCTTTGACTTAACCCATTAACAGACGGCAAAATTTTAAGACTAAATTCATAGATGCTCAGACAACCGTTTCAAGTAAATGGTCTTTGGGGATAGAAAACATTGTTGGAAATGAAGAAATTGCTTGTTTTCCAGAGCTTTTATCTTTTGGGAGTCAAAAAGAGTCAATGTTAAGGAATGGGTTAAGGCCCTCAACTGAGAAAGCTATGGCAGACATTACAATAATTTCATTTCATAATTCATCTTGATTATTTACTTGTATTTGTGAGTATGTAATCTATACATTTTTAAATGGCTACGTGAAGTATACATTAGTTTTGTTTCCAGTAAAGCTATTACAAAAAAATACGTTCTTTGTTTCATATCTTCGCTTAATGTTAAGTTTTGAAACATTTTCATAATGCTGACTTACAGAAATATGATGATGTTTCACAATGATGCCACTTACAGTAAAAAACCTCAAACAGGGTTTCTCAAACTGCAAAATTGTCGACTGATCCAATTTAAAAGCTGTTGCAGACATTATAATAAGAGATGATTAAGAATGTGTGCACAGTATAACACAGACAATAATTAGGCAAAAGGAGAACATTCTGATGATCAGCATCTTCTTTTGTGTCAATGTTTTCCTAAGCTTATGTTCCAGCCTTTTTATTAGGTGCGTCAAATGCAGCAATATTTGGGACAGGAATAATAAGATTACAGAAAGAATGAACTGCTAGATCTATTTTAAAACTGTCTTTACTTTCCACAAAAAGTTTACGAAACTTTATTCATCAAATTGTACCTTCAAGTTTTTTAGCTCACCTGAGCACGAAGTGCTCAAGGTGAGCTATTGTAGTCGCTTTTTGTCCGTCGTCCGTCCATCTGTCTGTCCGACTGTCCACAATTTGTTGTTACCACTCTAGCATCCACAAATATTGACCAATCTTGACCAAACTTGGTCAAAACATGTATGACCATAAGTTCTTGGACGAGTTCGATTTTGGGTCAGATCGGATGAGGAAGTCAGGAGTTATGTGCCCTTGAACATCAAAAATGGCTAGTTTTGACTTTGTTACCACTCAAGCATCTACAAATATTGACCAATGAAGACAAAACTTGGCCACAATGTTAGTAACCTTTAGATCTTGGACGAGTTTGATTTTCAGAGTCATCGGAGCATGAAGTCAAGAGTTATGTGCCCTTGAACGTCAAAAATGGCTAGTTTTGACTTTGTTACCACTCTAGCATCTACAAATATTAAACAATCAAGACAAAACTTTGCCATAATGTTGGTTACTATAAGATTTAGGATGATTTTAATTTTCAGTGTAATAGGAGCAGGAAGTCTGGAGTAACGTGCCCTTGAATTTGCTGTTTTCGACAATGTTTACACCCTAGCATCTACATTTATTGACTAATAATCAAGACAAAACTTTGCCACAATTTTGATGACCATAAGGTCCTTGATGAGTTAAATTTTCAGCTTGATTTTGCCAGAAAAACAAGAGTTATTGGCCCTTTAATTTCCTAAAATTACCGTTTTCTACTTTATTTTCTCTCTAACAAACAAATATGGACCAATCAACAACTTGGTCGCAATGTTGGTGACCATAATATCTTTAATGTTTTAATTTGTCGGATTGATTGGTCTTAAAATAACAGAGTTGTGTGCCCTTGACGGTTATAAAATTGCCCTTTTGGACTTTGTTTTCTCTCAAACAGCAATAAATATTAACCAATAAAAAAGACTTGGACATAATATTGATGAGAATTTCTTTATTAGAACAGAGTTATGTGCCCTTTACTATGACAAAATTGTTGTTTTCTTCCACTTTGTTTTCACTGTAACAGCCACAAATATTGATCATATAAGATTATGAATGCAGTTTTCAGCTGGATCATGACCTCACATCTTAAATCATGTGCTCTTGAACTTGACAACATTTGGACTTTCATTCTAACAAGGTTCAGGTGAGCGATTAAGGACCATCATGGTCCTCTTGTTTAGCAACATGTTTTAATTTTATTCTCGCTGGTCAATCCACCTTTCAACCCTTTCTAAAAAATGACTTTTTGTGTGTTCAGAATAGCAATAGATTTGGAAAAGAGGATTTATTTATTTTTGGGGTTTTACGCCCTTTTGGTCACATCGGGCGGCTGCAGCACATGACCGTGGTTTTCTGGTATTTCTCTCACCAGTATCACCACAATATCCAAATCTGAGCCTCCAGCTACTCTCTCACATAGATGATTCACACCCATTGGTGAGAGACAAAAGACTTTCCAAATGTCAGAATGGATGCTGGCCGAGCTGGGGTTCGAACTTGCGACCCCTGGATTGACAGATTCTGACGTTACCGACTTAGCTTTCTGGGTTCGGCTTAAGTTAGGAAAAGATTGAGAAAAAGGAAGAAAATGCTGATAATCAGTATTTTCTCAATTTGGCTCAATGTTTTCTGTTCGATGTTGTGCATAAATTGTTTAAGAAAGGTCTACATGTTTTTGGAAGAGAAGGTCTGGTCTCCACACTGAAAAAAACGACCCTGTAGAAAGAAAATCACAGATCCACGTGTGAAGATGTCTTATATTGGCTACATTTGAGAGATGATTGCGAGTATTGCTGCCGAAAAACAGGATCAATCCTCCAACAAACATTTGTGACCCGTTATAATAAAAAATACCGTCCGGAAAGTCTGTTTTATTATGAGAAACCTCGGCACAGGCCAACCATACGTCGCAATGAAAAACATTCGAGATTCAGAAAATTGGCTTAGAATGAAAATTTTGATTCCGGACTGCACATGCTGGCTGACTAAGGTCGCCGTCTTCTCGCACTCACCAGATTGCTTCCTTTTAGCGTAAATGGGTCGATTTGTTCTGTCCTTTTTGTCTTCTGCTCTTCTAACAGTCTCCCTTCAGTTCTCATTTTGCATGTGAATCTGTTAACCATTTTCCAAACAAGACCTGGTTTTGACGTCCCTAATAGAAAAGCCTTGGGAAAACATTGAAACAAAAGAAGAAACTGCTGATAACCAGCAGTTTCTCCTTTTGTTTCAATATTTTCTACGCCATATTTTACACAAATTCTATTTTTAATTACATCCATTTTGTCATTTGTGGCAGTTTTTGAAGTGGATCACTCTAAAATTTTGCCGTTTAGGAAAGGGTTAAACCCCATATTCTTGCAAATACCTCGAGATATATCATCCAATGAGCTGGAATCTGTAAAAGGGGCAATCTGAAGGGCGTTTGAGGTCAATATGGATCCTGTCTAGATGTGAGAAAGGTTGTTTGGTGCGACCTACGATCGAAACCCTGGACCTCGCGAATGAAAGTTCGATGTGCTGCCAACTGCGCTTTGGCCGCGGCCCAGTAAAAATCAAGATAGGTAGACATATTGAGTAAAGAGAATATAGCGCTGTCTACCAACATTTTCTGCCGTATCCTCAATGTTATCTTTGCTATGGAATACTTACTTTTGTCGTCTGCATTACCTCAGATTTTGGACTGGTCTACAATTTGACCATCCGTGGAAGGATTTAGAGCTATGTTTTTATTTCTGCCATTTTAATGACAGCTGTAATTTGAACATGTAAAATAGACATGTACCCCTATTGTAGGCCTATGTATAATTCTAAATTCGTCATCCTTATACGGCCAATTTAAGTATCAACCCTTTCCCAGGTGATGGAACTTTAGACTATTCCAATTTGAAAGGAGGTTCAAACGACAAAAGTTATTCATGTTAGAAATAGAAAATGTGTATACGTGTATTATAGCATGGAAAATATTGAGAGAAAAGAAGAAATTGCTGATTGTCAGCAATTTCTTCTTTTCTCTTAATGTTTTCCAAAATCATTTCTATAAATGACGTCAAAACTAAGTCTTGTTTGGGTAAGGGTTAAGGTCTCAATTACTCGCTACCCTATCATTATAGTAAGGTTAGAGTTTCTTCACATATCCAAATACTGCACCTTGTATTTTGTTTAAAAATTACAACGCAGAAATAATTTCGGGTGGTATTGAATTTTGTTTTCACATCCTGATTTAGGAAAACAAATCTCATGACTGTTAAGGTATCCAACCCCTCAAAACCACCAAAGAGCCAAAGGTGAAATTTGAAAAGTGACAAAAATTCCTAAACTGTGCTACATTTCCATTACAAATACAAGCATTTTGTACGGTTTAGAATTTCGAGTTAATGCAACTTATGGAAATATTTGACAAAACTGTTCAAAATTACCTCCCTTGCATATGAATATAGAGTAAAATAATATTTTACAAATAGTTTTCTTCTTGAAGCGTAATCGTGAAATCCGGCACGGTGAATCAACTTATATGAAGTGTATGTACAAGTGTGTGTAATTTCATGCATTTCGTATGGCTAGAAAATGGAGATTTTTTTAGGGTTTGTAAACCTTAATACATTTATTTTTTTCCACTCAAATATAGATCTACCTTTACCCTTTCCAAAACGTCTAAAATCTGGACTGTCCAACTCAAAACCTGCTACAGATGCCAAAATTGAGTTTGATAATTAGAGGATTCGTTTACGATATAACGCACAAACTATTGAGACAAAAGAAGAAAAGGCTGGTAATAAGCAGATTCTTCTTTTGTTTCAGTGTTTTCTCAAGCATTACCTGTACTGTAGGTCTTGCTTGAAAAACTTGAGATAGAAATATCTGTCTCTCCATATTGCTCTCATTATGCGGATCGCGAAGAACAGTACATGAGTAGGGCATAATCCTTTAGCACTTTCTCAAAAAGCAAATTTTAGGATAATCCAATTTGAAAGCTGCAGTACGCGGCAAATTGGTTTTGATTAAGATAAAATTCATGCACAATACAGCATGGATATATATTGAGGCAAAAGAAGAAAATGCTGATTATCAGTATTTTCTTCTTTTGTATGAATACTCTCCCAAGCTTAGTCTTGTGGACACGTCAAAACCGGTTCCTGTTTGGAAAAGGGTCAAGTACGGGTAAAAGGATCATTGTCAGATCCATTCATTCTGTATCAAAATTTACTAATTTGTTATTTCAAAGTCTATAATTCGACCTAAATAGTAAAAATACTTCTCTTTGTATCCTTTCACTAGAAGTAAAAATATTGTTATATAGTTGGACATCAATAGGTCTGAGATTATTTAATGACAGTTTTTTAAATAAAACAACAATGTTAACAAGACAATAATGAACAAATCGTCCCTTGACAGCCAGAAGTGGCTATCAGCAGTTAAATTTTAACTGCTGATAGCCACTTCTGGCTGTCAATGGACGAAATAGTAATGTCAAAGGAGCCTTAGATAGATCTTTTCGGCACCAAAACAATGCCAGCGTTATCTCGACCAAGCAAACAATAGATGAAAGCATATACGCACAAAAGAAAAAAATAAGTTTTTCACTTTCCATCGAGGACCAGAATATTTCAATTAACAGATTACAGGCTGACCAATTGATCTGATATGCTTCGATTCGATCTTCAATGCTTTTCGATCATTTAGTGTAGGCTCCTTTATTAATACTCCTTTGCGAATACATGTAGTTTGTAGCAGGCATATAGAGAGCGATCATTATATCACGATATCATTATGTAAGGAAAATGATTAAAATTTCGTTTTCAGGATTTTTGTCTCAATTGTTGTTAAAACGTTTCAAATAAAAGAATCCAAAGCTGTGTCTTGTTCGGGGCATTATTAAAGTCACATAGGTCCGACGTAAGATAATACGTGGGTAGGCTACAAGAAATGAGACAATTTCATTTCCTTCGCAAACGCTCCAAGAAAAGAGGATGAAGATATTCTGTGTTATTTCTATTCCAAAACCCTCTGTTTTGGGTATTCATTTGAATAGTCTCGACGTGACGATTCCAATTAGAACCCACAGTATAGGGTTTGATAAACATTTAAAACAAAATATTTCATTTTGAAAAGGCGAATAGGCCCTATCCCCTCTTATCTATATCTCTAATTTACTATTCCACTGTTTCATAAGATCATGTGGATATTGTTTGGTATGATAGGACTTTACAGCCACTGGAACGTTTAATTATAAAACATATTCACGCATCGGGAAATCTGTTTAAATCGTCTGAAAAAACTACAATAGAGGCGCTCATTACTGCATATTTGTATTGAAAAGGGTCTAACTATCCCTCCATTCATATATCTTACACACTTAAAATATAATGTTACCGGGTTTCGACCAAACTATCTTTTCCATGAACTTCATTTCGTAAGGGATCATATCCGCACAAACATGGATATTCGCCCAGGTGTCGGGTTTTTTCTATTTCTTCTTCATTTTATAACGGTAAGTCATGCTTCTGTTACTGTATTTTTCAACTTCAGTTATTGATTATTATTGGATTTTTATAATGATATTTATGATACCCATAACATTAAAAAAAAACAGTGACACTTTTTTGCAGCACATAATAGGAAAGGTTAGGAAAAACAGCATTTCCTCCTATTGCCTCTATTTTTCTCTATAATTTCCGCACGCACTACATGTGTATTGTACCCAAATCAATCCAGTTTGTTTTCTGTGCGTTGATTAAAGTGCAATGATCATTCTCGTTTGGTAATGGGCTGAATGGAAACAATGTTCAAACTAGAATCTACTGCTATGGGCCTACTGTTTCAGATACATGACCCAATAGCATTAAAAAACATACTGCTAGCTGCTCTTTGTGATGGCTTATTCATTTCCCAAAATAAGGTTTTTGCGTCTATGAAAGGAAAGGTTTGGTAAATTACTGAGAGTACACGTAAAGAAGAAAATGCTGATGATCAAACATACACATCCAACACCGATTTTGTGGTCTGCAGAAGCTTTCAAGTTGGACCACCCTAAAATTGTGGTGTTTAGGAAATACTTAGGCTAATTGACGAAAAATATTTTGATTACCAATTTTCTCAAACGGCGAAAAATTAGATTGTTCCAACTTCGAAGCCCACTGCGGGCGATGAAATCAATGCTGAAGAACTGTAAGAATATATACGTTAATTTTTCGAATACAGTATCTGGATTACCTGTGCTGAGTCTGAAAAATTTGTCAAAGTTTGGATTTTTGGTATTCGGATAAGGTCACTTTTAGCGTGACGGGTCACATTTATTATTTCAGGACGTCAAAAATAATGTCTTGTTTGTGAAAAGGTAAATGTAGAAATGATAGAACAAAACGATTTCGTGAGGTGCACGTGATGTATAAGCTTCATCGGAAAGGTCAACAGTGAACATATTTTCGACGTCGTCAATTTTTGTGTACCCTCCCTGTACCCGTCATAACATTCTCTACGGTGTTTAGACATATCCATCTATCTGATTATTTAATGAAAATGTTAATGATTATACTTGATTTTAGACTTATACTGATTGGTGCATAACACCTGGTGTGCCCGATAGATGCATACAAGACTACTAGAGAGCATGTGATAAATGGTATACACACCACAAACTATTCTAATTAGTACTACTCGCCATCGTCTATCCTTTGATTGTCCCACTGAGAAAATTTCGAATGATCTCGTTTGACCACAGTCCGTGTAGGCTACCCATCTTCACCAAACCTTCTGCATCTAGCTCCTGGGTAGGGCATATCGGAATTTCAACGTCTACCACTATTTCAAATGGTAGGGCCTAACCATAGAAAGACCTCTAGGAGGGATAAACCTTTTCCCGTGAAGTTCTAAAGGAGAACATTCAGGGGATTTCGAATGAAAGGTCGTTATCAACTCTCTATCTGACCAGTTACTCTGGAAGACCAGGACGGTCAAAGTAAACTGACACAGTTTTCATATAGGCCTACTATTACAGATACAAAGATCTATCATAAATGTCAAACTGAAATATATAGAGAAGAATGAAGACCATCGAAATATGATGCTTTATTACGTTTAATGGGCTAGTATTATAAATATGAACTCTTAGGTGGGCTCGTGACCCACTATTTCACGTAGTCAAAGATTTAATAGCGAACAGTGTATTAGAAAGATTTAGCAAAAATAATTACATTATTGTATACAAAATTCAATTATTGCAAGTTCATTCAAGGTTTTTGACAGTCTATTCAATAAGCGGGTCATGAATAGATAATCGTTTTAGCTGTCGTAAAAAACGAGTATTGTCATATTCGTTCTAATAAATCTAATAAATTCCTGAATCTGTTCTTTTGTATGGTGATCCAATCTAGGTATTTTCTGTCTTTTTTCTCCTTAGCAGTCACCGCAAACAAACAATTTAGGACCTATAGTTACAGAATGCTTTGTATATCAAATATTTGATCATAATTAATAAAAAGTGCATTCTCTATCAAGTAGCAGGGGCCACGGACGGACGTATCTCATGGTTTGCCATCTGGTTGATGATGCATAATACTTAACCTATGTCTCAAATATCCCAAAGAATACAGTCTTTGCCACATTTCTTTATATTGGAAATGACCAAAGACATACGCATATGACGTTTCTGCCATTTGGATAAATGAAATGAAATTCAACGTAATTTAAATCCTGTACTGTGCCGATTTCCTTTTATGCAATTTCCTCGAAATGAGATAGTTCGAGGAGAGTACACGCAAAAGGGGCAAATTAAACTTGTGTCCATGCAAATACTTGTGAATAAAAACATAATGGGAAAAGAAGAAATTGCTCAATTTGAGCAATTTCTTCTTTTCCCATTATTGTTTTTATACAGAATTGTCACATTTTATTGTATGTGGATGCATTATTTATCAGTTGGCTGAAGGCAGTCATCAATTGAGATGAACAGAATTCAGTATAATCACGAAGAAACCAGAAATTGAGAATAGGAGATAGGCCTATTACAAACAACAACTTCGAGTTTGTAGATGAATAGGATAGTTGGAAAGACTATATCGTCGAATAATTATTCTTAATGCTATTTAATATAAACAGATTGTTCAATATGAAAGGCTAGGCCTATGTGTGGAATTTGCTTGGATAACGACATTCTAATAACAGTATGTAACAACATCTTATTCCACCCAACGCAACCCTTGATGTTTTCTCTATTTCTCTCTTTTTGTCGTTTCGCTTACAAGTGGAACACAATCATCTATATAGATCTACCATTGACAGTAGAAAACGCGAAAATGTGATGTCGTGGAAATCTTGAACATGTGACCAAAATGGGATCCAGATTAGCATTCGCCTAAAAGTGCAATTTTTCCACGATATAATAGTCTAGTAGATACTGCTGTCTTAAAGTTGCTAAAGGTTTTGGCGATGCTTTGAAAGTAACATTCAACATGTTTATTGACCAGTCTTCGTTTGAGCACAGGTTAATCAGGATCTATGTTAGTCTTAAATCCACCAAGGGCCATTTTCGGGATCTTGTCTCATTTCTCTAATAAATATGGTCTGTCTTTAATGTTAGTGACCTTCCCAGTGTGTGAGAGGTTAGAATATGACACCCGGAGTAGTAAAATGGCAATTTTACTTTGATATCAATTAAAAACTTCTTTTCACAAAAAAATCGGGGTAGATTAAATTTCACGTTATAACCGAAATAGTCAGTAACTCAATACAATGGAATGAATGCATTGGAATGCGAACATCACCATCCTTAACCCCTTGTAACCATTTCCCAATCAACCCATGGTATTGGAAAGTATTAGTAGAAAATAAGTAAATGTTGATAAGCAGCATTTTTTGTTTCATTCGAGTGTTTTGTTTTCATACTCAACAACATTAGATCTTTCACCTGCATCGCCGTTGAATTTGGGCTAATCTCAAAGTGTTTACGAGAACGCAATGGGCCTACGCACGGTAGCTTTGGACAACATGAACATAATCATTACAATATGATTTAACACGGAAGAATAGAAGAGACCTAAGATTTTTTTTTTTTTATATTAAAAAAAACTATGATGAGGCAGATCTATTACAATGTACTTTTCTTAATTCTATATGACACTTGTAAGCTTTTTTTCGTCATACTTATATTCATGTGGTCAGATCTAGGCCCCTACTTGCAACAACCCAAAACAGTCAATTGACAAACTGTACAGAGAACTGACAGGTCTACATTTTCAAACAAGCCTTGAAGTACTCAGGACTAAAGGAAACACGCAAGTAGGCCTATGTACATGATGTAGGCTATTCCCAAATCTCTCAAAAGGAAACGCGCAAGTAGACAGGCTTAATTCCCTAAACAAAATTCTCAAAAAGAAACGCACAAGAAGTTAGGCTATTCCCTAAACTCCCAAAAGGAAATACGCATGTAGGATTGTAGGTAGGCATACTTCCAAAGGGACTCGAAAAGAGCTATGGGTGTCTTACAAACAATGTACAGATTGTGTACCACGTGATGGATAACAACTACGGCCAAATTAACCCCGCTTCAGGTAATATAATTTTCTTATTTAGAACTGCGTCGACTTTCAAGAGATATGTTGCATGTACCCCGCCGTACTAAGCTCTTTCCTAAGATGTACGGCCTATGACTTATTTGTGTGACTTATTTGTAGACCGTTTTACTGTTCCCAAAAATTGACCCAAACCGATCAAATTGATTTTACAAGAAGTTTCAAATAAGTCATACGCCTCATGGGCGGATCTAGAGGGGGGGGGGGTAGGGGGGACATTGGCCGAAAATTGAATTTTGATTATATAAATTCAGTGTAATGTTACATATTTACTACATTTTAAGCCGTAATTTGGGCTTGGACCCCCCTAGAAAAAAATTGGGCTCGGACCCCTCCCCCCCCCGGAAAAAATCCTGGATCCGCCCTTGCACCTGAGGAAAGAGACCAGTAAGGCAGGTTACATGCAACAAATTTAAAATTGGCGCAGAAATAAGAAAGTTAAATTACACAATGTCTCACCTGAAGCGGGCTAATTCAACACAGCCACCAATAAACAAAGACCAACAAGCTGTAAAATAGTCAATCGAGTACTCCAGATATTTCTGACCAAAAACAATCGAGTCCAGAAATCGTTATGTGAGGGGAAGAAATCCAAGACATACCGAATGAAGGCATTGCAGACGACCACGGTTTCTCGGGCGGGAATATTTTGAGTTTGCATCGATTCTGAGCGCTATTTTAAGGCGTTTATTACTTTTGTTTCCAGGCTGTGACGACCCTTGAACTTCAAAGAGAAGAAACTACTGGAGATTTGACGCTGACATGCCCAGACGGTAAGAAATCTAGCTCCGCATAATAAGTCTTAACTTCTGTTCGTGGGCTTGTCCACATTCGACCTACAGTCAGGTACAGGGTGTCCCAAAAGTAAGGTAACACTTATAAATGGTTCTAGCTCTGCTATTTCTTAGCCGATTTCTTTCGGAAAACTATCAATATCTGCAGGATTCACTGGAATTTTGTTCACCATACACTTCAATGATATGCACATATCAAAATGGCGTCATTTTTGACGTCATCTGTACCACTATCAAAATGACGTCACGACCTACCTTCTCAAAACGTATGTATGCGGTAAAGCATTATCATTCATCTAAATGTCCAATATGTGTGAAAATGAAATTTAAATTCTAATTCAAAATAGAAGATTCACCATGGGAATACCCATCTACTCAATTAAAGATAAATTTGAACGACCTTGGTCAGATTTTGATGAACATGGAAGCAAAAGCCCGAAAACATCCCTTATCACAGAAAGCATCTAAGCTTTGAATAAGACTGCATATGGAAGTCCAGCAAAGTCAATGCGAAGAATTTTGTCCGATCAAGATTCATTGAAATCATTAGCACAGTGTATTCAGAATTCTTATTTGAAATTTTCCCATACCATATTTAAATTATGACTTTGGAAGATCGAGTTGAATGCTAAGAATGTTGTCGGTGGACACATGCCGGATTTGATTTCACTGGACTTTTTTTTGTGGAGACACGTGCTGTCTAAAATGTAATTCCCACAGCATTAACATATTAAATTAAACATGTTCAAAGTTGCTATAAAACATTCAAGGAGAATGTAGGAACCTTTCTATGGACACATATGAGGCAATTATTAGCCTAAAACTTTAAGTAAAAGAATAAACCATGGAAGATGACAGAAGGGACGTATTATAGAGAACGTCATTTACTATCAAAATGACGTCATCGATAAAACAGGGTGTGTTTGGTTTATCATATATAAAATATACAAATTTTATGATAATTTGATGAAATTTCTTTTATTCATTTTTACACATAACCTTCTGTACTGTCAGCGATATAAAGAATATATAAGTGATATATTGGCCGAGATATATTAGATCTTAAGTGTTACCTTACTTTTGGGACACCCTGTATTTTGAAGTGCCCAAATAACAAGCACAAACAGGCCCCCCAAAATTGGCAAAAAATCTAGTTTTTTTCTTATTAGAGTAGAGGAGGGTAATCCCGACATGCGTCCAATTCCGACACTTTTTGGAAAAAGGTCATTTGTATTACATTATCTTTTGACAAAATCAACAACTTTCTGTTTTAAACACTACGTCATACATTTGTCCGAAGTTATATAATGTTCATTTACATGTAAAGGCTTGCTTTCTTAAAAAATCGAGGTTAAAGATGGACCACCCTGTTTGCGGAATTTTCAAAAATGCAGTCTTATAGATTTCTGTAAGAGGGGTGTCCTAAAAAAGTAAAAATAAATTCATGTACAAGTCATCTTCCTCGATAGATGTTTGTATAAGATGAACATTTAGACAATGCTCTATCATCCTAGACGTCTAATAACAGTATCAGAGCGTTTTTTATTAATAAATCATGGGGTCGGGGTTAACCGTCAATTTCGGCCAGAGAGTTTAACTCCGACACCTTAAGTGAAAATTAGAGGAAATTTCCCACTCTCGCTTACTTAATCTTTACTATACCGACGGTACGTTACAGAAATGTGTAAAACCAGCTTATTCGAACTGATGGCGACTCCTTTAAATATAGATTTGCATATTTTTTCACATATGTTCGCAATCTTTTTTTCATGTGTCGGATTTGACCGAACTCTCAGAGTGTGAATTATGAGCGAAATTATATTCCGTCTATAACCCAATTTCTAATTGAGAGAAAGGTTTGCAGTATATGTCTGATAAAAGAAAGTATGGTTTTCATCCCCTTTCAATCCTAACTTCTCTGTGACATTGCATCACATAGCTCATTTTGCTTCAATAATATGTTTGGTGACGGGTTTGACAGAAAAGTGTCGGGTTTAAGATGCTTCATATGTGGTAAAGATTCCATTGTACCATCATTGTTTATGGCCAGAAGACGCAGTAAAATACACAAATTTGTTGCATAAAGGTTAGTTCGTGTAGGCCCGACTTGAAATATGGCCTCATATATGTAGACAAAGAAATATATTGATTTTACCCTTAAAGTGTCGGGATTACCCTCCTCTACTCTAATCAAGGTTTCCCTTGACTTTTTCTGGAGGGGGTTATTATGTCCCCCTGGTCTTCAAATTACGGGGTCGTGCCTATTGTTACATTGTTTCTTCATGTCCCAGCTGATAATTTTCAGGGGGTCATTTTAGATAAAACTGCCCAAGCACACAATTTTGTGCGCTATGGAAAACCTAGCTGCGATATCATGGCCACAAATTTGATGACGGTAGAGCAGGGTAACATAATTCTGAACAGCGTTTAAATCCGAACAATATTTTTGACATCTCACAACATCACAAAAATGCACTAAAATGACTCAGAGACCTCTTTTTTCATGACTCATATGTCATCCTCTCCCTTTCTGGCTATTTTGGGTCTAGTTATGATGTCGGTGGCTGACGTTTCGTAAGGTTTTCATTGTCATCGGCCACACTATTTTTCCTACCCAAATAACTTTTAATGGTGAGTAAATGATGATTTAGATCTACACTCATGGGACATAATTATTCGCCACCCACCTATTTTTCATTGAAAAATTGAGTGATTTTCTGGACTAGAACTGTCACAGAACCTTTATTCTTTCACTTAGCAGAAAAACATAGATATGACTCAAAAGTGTTAACATTACTGGATAAAGTCTGCTTGAAAAGTTTTTTGGAATGTCTTAAAGACATGGTTGCTAGGCAACATAAGAAAACCAGAGAAAATTTCTGCCAATCCTCTGTAAACCCGTTGCCATGGCAACAGATGGTGACTTTTTTGATAACTAAGCAGATGAAAATATGCACAACATAGTAGATATAAAAGTGACAAATTTTTAATGAGATTAGATGGCTACGTACAAAATACTATAATTTTATTTGACCAAGTTACCGCATAAAAATGCATTGCTCCATTGACTCCTATGTTAATTTTGCATTTTTGGTATTTTTGCAACGAAAATTAAATTTCAAACATTTGTTTCTCAAAGGAAACTTTATGGATATTGCAGCAAACATTATAGTTAAATAGTTTATCTATTGTAGATCGTTTTTTCATTGAATCATATTTTTCGTGAAACTTATGTTACCATGGCAACAATGTTATGGAGGCTGGTAAGCAATTTTCACCAATTTTCTTAAGTTGCCTAGCAACCATGTCTCGGAACCACTGGAAAAAAGCTTTTATACAGATTTTGTCCGCAATTGGTTATACTTTTAAATAATATCAAATATTGTTTGGTGTGTAAGAAAATGAGGATTTAACATCAGTTTTAGTCTAAAATTATGCATAAAATTTATGCAAAAATTAACAGGGTGGCGAATAATTATGTCCCTTGACTGTACCATGCTAGATTGTGTTTTGGGGGCTAGAATGTATCTAAGTATCAGAAAGTTGGGGTTCGGAATTAAAACCACAGATTTTGTGCGGTTGTTTTATATCCGAACAATCATTTCAAAATGCTAATTCTGATCACTTATTATCAATTTAGTGAGAACTCACAGACAGCAAAATACTTCTTTTATGATATTTGCCACTTGGGATAGTACTTTTTCACATTTTAAGGTTCAGGGAGGATTTGTGCATTTACCTAACTCTTAGAATTGTAATCCGAGTCTTCTCTGATGTAAATTAGCTCTTTGATATTTTGATTTTTCGCTATTTACATCAGAGAGCGTTGCTCTTTGAAAACAGCGGAAAGTTCGGTAACGTTACAAGTAACTTGAAGCTTTGTTTTTATGTATCATATCGAATCACTCGGTAAAACACTGTAGGGTGTAGATCAATAAATCATTTTTTGTCATACCTGAGGCTGACCAAAAATTTCATTTCAAATCGGCCTGCTGGATGAGTATAACCTTTGGTTTTGAATGGAAGGTCAAGGTAAACAAAGGCTGCTCAGGTGAGGGTTGTTGCAAAACATTGCCTATTAACCTTTTAGAAATACTTTTTGGTCGTAATTTTTTCAGCAGCCATAACAATAAATGGTTCATTTATCAATATCATCAGGGGTTTTAACGATAGCGTTTAAGATCAGACGGTGAACGATGCGCAACAATTTGTTGCGAACTTCTTGATTTTTTCAAAGAGCAACGCTCTCTGATGTAAATAGCGAAAAATCAAAATATCAAAGAGCGTATTTACATCAGAGAACACTCGGATTATTAGAATTGCAGCTTGGGTGTTCGGTAATAGGTACATCCTTGATCTGATTTGTAAATTTACTTTTTTCATTGATATCCGCGACCTGTTATTAATTATGATGTTAGTTAAGGATAGTTTTAAGGGTGGTAAATATAAGAAGTTTGCATGTCTTTCTTTGGTTATTTAAAAGAAATCTTGTTAATGTTTAGAATTAGAACCACTTGTATTCAGATTTACAACCACCGTTCGGAATTGCAATCGTACACCCCATGACTTTCACAGCGAATATCTACCATAATAAAACTCACATTGGTCTCAATATATGACGAAACGACGTCATATACATTGACGTTGTCATAGGCGACAAAAAATTCGGCGAGGGTGGCTGTATTTGCGATCATCTAAAATAGTGGCTTAGGTGTTCGGTAATAGGTACACCCGCTCTAATTGGTTTGTGGCCACAAGTCCAACATAGGCCTATTTCTTCTTTGGAGCAAGACAAATGAGTGGAAAACACATTTTCTTGCATAAATTTTTGAATACTAACATATCTAATCAGATGTGAATCCCATTAAATGATATTCTATGGCACAAATTGGGTTAAAAAGTATCAACAAGAATTGTCATTATCAATTTTTTCTTCCAAAAACGGAAAATTCAAGACTCATTAGAATGAAATGGGTGGCCGGTGGGTACAATGGACAAACAAGGTTTTGCATTTACACCGACGATTTGCTTAAAAGCAATATCAGTCAGCACTATTTCATATAAACAGATACTGCTATCGTTTAGAAGCCATTTCCAGTACATCTAATACAATAATCATGATTGAACCCTCTTGCTCTCTCTCTTTATCTTTTAAGACGTTGGTATGTTTTTTACATTTCCCTATTTAACCTGTAGGTTGGTACATATACAAGACCAGATGTTACAGACTGTTTGATACCAAGCTGAGCTACAGACATGCCGAAGATGCTTGTTACAAGTGAGTAGATTTTGAGACAAAACATGTTTTACCACAACTCCAAATGAGAGGGAGTGATGCCTTAAAAAATGAAATATTTCACTAAAAATATCATCAAAGCCTATGTTTTGGATATTCATTAGAATCATCTTGTCATGTTAATTCAATAGAGTACCCACAACATTATAGGGTTTGAATACAAAATTTATCATGTCTTCACCCCTTCTTATCTGGTGCTCTGTTTTACTGATGACTGTCTGCTTTTATCATAATTAAAGCTTTTGCAAGAAGACTAACACCAGTCTGTACAACTTTGTAAACATTTTGAAATAATTAATTTTCATGCTCCATCATTGAAAGGTAGAAGGTAAACAGTTTAATGCAAAACGATTATACATCATACATGTATATGAAAGCATGTCTTTTCTTATCTTATAAATACACAAATTGTTTCTGAACAGACCCAACAAGGGCTGGCTAATATTACTGACATAATGACTCATTTGGTATCCAGTATGCAAATGTCTTTTGATGGAACTTACTCTGTGTCTTATATTTTTTTAATAAGAGTCTGTATTTGTATTTTTTCACCAATAATTCCAGGTTTGGCAGTAGACTGGTACAGGTGTATAACCAGATTGATTACTATGAATTTGTACAACCCTATGCTAGGGATGTGTCACCCATTCACAGATACTGGATAGGTAGTACCATACTCATTTTATGCTTTTCTTCATTAATCAACTTTGTTCTATGGAGGAAATGAAAGAGTTTTACTATACCAGGGGCATACGAAGGTAAAGTTGAAGCATAAGATATTGGGGAGTGAGTGCCTTTGGCTTGAGCAGGGCGGAGTGCACACAAAGAGAAAACACCTCTTCTTTAAAGTGTGGCTTTAGGGTCTCCATTAAGAAAACCTGGAAAAGTTTGTGATATTTGGAGGCCTTCTTACCCATTTTTATCTTAGAAAGACCAGTCTTGAAAAATATTATGCTGAAGGCTGGGCTTCCAAGCTTTCACTTAGGTATGCGCAGCAAACCTTTAAAACTGTAGCAAGGTTTTGTACATAATTCTGACTTATTATTTATCCTATGGCAAAAGGCATGGTTGTTCAATATAACAAATACCATCTTTCAATTGATACCAAACACATACTGCAATTTAGCCTGCAACTTCCCCATTATTCATCACTACTGATATTGATGATATTTTAATAGATTTTCAAAAGATCAGAAGAATCTGGTGTTCATCTTCAACTTCCATTGCTACAGATTTAAGCGAAAAGTTGTACAAACTGGGTATCTAATGATAATAATAAAATTCTTTAAGACTAAAAAAATGATAAATTCAGCAATTTACTTTTACAAAGTATGGTCGTCATCGTTCTCTCATTTTCTAATGATGCATTTCAGGGTTCTATCCAGATAGTTTATATGAGGAAGGTGTATGGATGGATAATGAACCAAGCACAGGTGTATACAGGTGTATTACAGGTGGAACAAACACAGACTGGGCTTATATACCCTGTCTACCATTCCATAAACTACCATTTATGTGTCAGAGAGATGCTACACCTAAAGGTGGGTACATTTACCTGTATTTATGAGTACAGGTATACACAGGTGTATTACAGGTGGAACAAACACAGACTGGGCTTATATACCCTGTCTACCATACCATAAACTACCATTTATGTGTCAGAGAGATGCTACACCTAAAGGTGGGTTAGTTTAGGAAGATAATCTGCTATGGCTTCAATAGTATAATTTTGAAATTTCCTGATAAATAATAAATAAAAGATCGAAGAAGAACAAAATATCAATTTTCATGTTTTAGAATATAATGCCATCATTTGTTGAGAATGTAATTTAATTTATAATGTAGCTTTATTGAAGATATATATATATATATATAGGAATAGAGAGATGAAAATGATTGCATTTAATGGACAATTTATGAAAAACAGGATTTTACTATATTGGCATTTAATCCCTTACAAAAAGCTTTGGGTTTAATGTATCCAATTTATGGAACAACAATTCAGACAAATCTTTACAGTTTCACTTTTGTTTCAGTTTGTGGTTTACAGAATACAGACGGTGAGTTGTTTTAGCAGAAATATAAAGTTTACAAGGCCAGCTGATTTGAAACTCCAGTGTCAAAAATTTGCTTGATAGCTTTGTCATACTGGACCTGAAATGTTCCTGATTTGGTAGGCAGCATAGAAGAAGATCAGCCTGCATATGCATGCAATTTTATCTTAGTCTAAACTTTCTACATATTACTTTTAATTTATAAAGTTAACCGAAATCACCCTCTAAGAAATAAAGATCCATTTCAAGTATAACAGTACTATCAGTTCTTTGTTTTCATGAAATTATTTTCCACTGAAAGAGATTTCATATGCATGCCAAAACAGTGAAGCCCTTTGATGCACCTGAAAAAGCTTGGTTTTGTTGGTTAGTAGTGCAAGACACAAAAATCCCATCAAGAATTATCAATTTATTATCACCTGTTACCTTTTTTTTTACTGGAAAAGCTTGTCCGCTCAAATATAAAGCGGAAGTAGGCTTTTTATCACCTTTTGTGAAAGATTTCTAGTTTTGTTCAATTTCTGTATTTTCCCACAGCTTGTTTCACATGTTGGAATGGTCAGTTTATAAGTGACAATCTAGTCTGTGATGGGTACAATGATTGTGGAGACCATTCAGATGAACAGAATTGTTGTATTGAGGATAACACTAAAACATTTACACAGAAATGTGGTGAGTATATAATGTGTGTTACATGTTGGAATGGTCAGTTTATAAGTGACAATCTAGTCTGTGATGGGTACAATAATTGTGGAGACCATTCAGATGAACAGAATTGTTGTATTGAGGATAACACTAAAACATTCACACAGAAATGTGGTGAGTATATAATGTGTGTTACATGTTGGAATGGCCAGTTTATAAGTGACAATCTAGTCTGTGATGGGTACAATAATTGTGGAGACCATTCAGATGAACAGAACTGTTGTATTGAAGATAACACTAAAACATTCACACAGAAATGTGGTGAGTATATAATGTTGTTACATGTTGGAATGGTCAGTTTATAAGTAACAATCTAGTCTGTGATGAGTACAATGATTGTGGAGACCATTCAGATGAACAGAACTGTTGTATTGAGGATAACACTAAAACATTCACACAGAAATGTGGTGAGTATATAATGTTACATGTTGGAATGGCCAGTTTATAAGTGACAATCTAGTCTGTGATGGGTACAATAATTGTGGAGACCATTCAGATGAACAGAACTGTTGTATTGAGGATAACACTAAAACATTCACACAGAAATGTGGTGAGTATATAATGTGTGTTACATGTTGGAATGGCCAGTTTATAAGTGACAATCTAGTCTGTGATGGGTACAATAATTGTGGAGACCATTCAGATGAACAGAACTGTTGTATTGAGGATAACACTAAAACATTCACACAGAAATGTGGTGAGTATATAATGTTACATGTTGGAATGGTCAGTTTATAAGTAACAATCTAGTCTGTGATGGGTACAATAATTGTGGAGACCATTCAGATGAACAGAAATGTTGTATTGAGGATAACACTAAAACATTTACACAGAAATGTGGTGAGTATATAATGTTGTTACATGTTGGAATGGTCAGTTTATAAGTAACAATCTAGTCTGTGATGAGTACAATGATTGTGGAGATCATTCAGATGAACAGAACTGTTGTATTGAGGATAACACTAAAACATTCACACAGAAATGTGGTGAGTATATAATGTTACATGTTGGAATGGTCAGTTTATAAGTGAGAATCTAGTCTGTGATGGGTACAATAATTGTGGAGACCATTCAGATGAACAGAACTGTTGTATTGAAGATAACACTAAAACATTCACACAGAAATGTGGTGAGTATATAATGTTACATGTTGGAATGGCCAGTTTATAAGTGAGAATCTAGTCAGTGATGGGTACAATAATTGTGGAGACCATTCAGATGTACAGAACTGTTGTATTGAGGATAACACTAAAACATTTACACAGAAATGTGGTGAGTATATAATGTTGTTACATGTTGGAATTGTCAGTTTATAAGTGACAATCTAGTCTGTGATGGGTACAATAATAGTGGAGGTCATTCAGATGAACAGAACTGTTGTATGGAGGATAACACTAAAACATTCACACAGAAATGTGGTGAGTATATAATGTTACATGTTGGAATGGCCAGTTTATAAGTAACAATCTAGTTTGATATGGGTACAATAATTGTGGAGACCATTCAGATGAACAGAACTGTTGTATTGAGGATAACACTAAAACATTTACACAGAAATGTGGTGAGTATATAATGTTGTTACATGTTGGAATTGTCAGTTTATAAGTGACAATCTAGTCTGTGATGGGTACAATGATTGTGGAGACCATTCAGATGAACAGAACTGTTGTATGGAGGATAACACTAAAACATTCACACAGAAATGTGGTGAGTATATAATGTTGTTACATGTTGGAATGGTCAGTTTATAAGTGACAATCTAGTCTGTGATGGGTACAATAATTGTGGAGGCCATTCAGATGAACAGAACTGTTGTATTGAGGATAATACTAAAACATTCACACAGAAATGTGGTGAGTATATAATGTGTATTACATGTTGGAATGGTCAGTTTATAAGTGACATTCTAGTCTGTGATGGGTACAATAATTGTGGAGACCATTCAGATGAACAGAACTGTTGTGTTGAGGATAATACTAAAACATTCACACAGAAATGTGGTGAGTATATAATGTTGTTACATGTTGGAATGGCCAGTTTATAAGTAACAATCTAGTTTGTGATGGGTACAATGATTGTGGAGACCATTCAGATGAACAGAACTGTTGTATTGAGGATAATACTAAAACATTCACACAGAAATGTGGTGAGTATATAATGTGTGTTACATGTTGGAATGGTCAGTTTATAAGTGACAATCTAGTCTGTGATGGGTACAATGATTGTGGAGACCATTCAGATGAACAGAACTGTTGTATTGAGGATAATACTAAAACATTCACACAGAAATGTGGTGAGTATATAATGTTACATGTTGGAATGGTCAGTTTATAAGTGACAATCTAGTCTGTGATGAGTACAATGATTGTGGAGACCATTCAGATGAACAGAACTGTTGTATTGAGGATAACACTAAAACATTCACACAGAAATGTGGTGAGTATATAATGTTGTTACATGTTGGAATGGCCAGTTTATAAGTGACAATCTAGTCTGTGATGGGTACAATGATTGTGGAGACCATTCAGATGAACAGAACTGTTGTATTGAGGATAACACTAAAACATTCACACAGAAATGTGGTGAGTATATAATGTGTGTTACATGTTGGAATGGTCAGTTTATAAGTGACAATCTAGTCTGTGATGGGTACAATGATTGTGGAGACCATTCAGATGAACAGAACTGTTGTATTGAGGATAACACTAAAACATTCACACAGAAATGTGGTGAGTATATAATGTTGTTACATGTTGGAATGGTCAGTTTATAAGTGACAATCTAGTCTGTGATGGGTACAATAATTGTGGAGACCATTCAGATGAACAGAACTGTTGTATTGAGGATAACACTAAAACATTTACACAGAAATGTGGTGAGTATATAATGTGTGTTACATGTTGGAATGGTCAGTTTATAAGTGACAATCTAGTCTGTGATGGGTACAATAATTGTGGAGACCATTCAGATGAACAGAACTGTTGTATGGAGGATAACACTAAAACATTCACACAGAAATGTGGTGAGTATATAATGTTACATGTTGGAATGGCCAGTTTATAAGTGACAATCTAGTCTGTGATGGGTACAATGATTGTGGAGACCATTCAGATGAACAGAACTGTTGTATTGAGGATAATACTAAAACATTCACACAGAAATGTGGTGAGTATATAATGTTGTTACATGTTGGAATGGTCAGTTTATAAGTGACAATCTAGTCTGTGATGGGTACAATAATTGTGGAGACCATTCAGATGAACAGAACTGTTGTATTGAGGATAACACTAAAACATTCACACAGAAATGTGGTGAGTATATAATGTTGTTACATGTTGGAATGGTCAGTTTATAAGTGACAATCTAGTCTGTGATGAGTACAATGATTGTGGAGACCATTCAGATGAACAGAACTGTTGTATTGAGGATAACACTAAAACATTCACACAGAAATGTGGTGAGTATATAATGTTGTTACATGTTGGAATGGTCAGTTTATAAGTGACAATCTAGTCTGTGATGGGTACAATGATTGTGGAGACCATTCAGATGAACAGAACTGTTGTATTGAGGATAACACTAAAACATTCACACAGAAATGTGAAGAGTATATAATGTTACATGTTGGAATGGTCAGTTTATAAGTGACAATCTAGTCTGTGATGGGTACAATGATTGTGGAGACCATTCAGATGAACAGAACTGTTGTATGGAGGATAACACTAAAACATTCACACAGAAATGTGGTGAGTATATAATGTTGTTACATGTTGGAATGGTCAGTTTATAAGTGACAATCTAGTCTGTGATGGGTACAATAATTGTGGAGACCATTCAGATGAACAGAACTGTTGTATTGAGGATAACACTAAAACATTTACACAGAAATGTGGTGAGTATATAATGTGTGTTACATGTTGGAATGGTCAGTTTATAAGTGACAATCTAGTCTGTGATGGGTACAATAATTGTGGAGACCATTCAGATGAACAGAACTGTTGTATGGAGGATAACACTAAAACATTCACACAGAAATGTGGTGAGTATATAATGTTGTTACATGTTGGAATGGTCAGTTTATAAGTGACAATCTAGTCTGTGATGGGTACAATGATTGTGGAGACCATTCAGATGAACAGAACTGTTGTATTGAGGATAACACTAAAACATTCACACAGAAATGTGGTGAGTATATAATGTTGTTACATGTTGGAATGGTCAGTTTATAAGTGACAATCTAGTCTGTGATGGGTACAATAATTGTGGAGACCATTCAGATGAACAGAACTGTTGTATTGAGGATAATACTAAAACATTCACACAGAAATGTGGTGAGTATATAATGTTGTTACATGTTGGGGTGGCCAGTTTATAAGTAACAATCTAGTTTGTGATGGGTACAATAATTGTGGAGACCATTCAGATGAACAGAACTGTTGTATTGAGGATAACACTAAAACATTCACACAGAAATGCGGTGAGTATATAATGTTGTTACATGTTGGAATGGTCAGTTTATAAGTGACAATCTAGTCTGTGATGGGTACAATAATTGTGGAGACCATTCAGATGAACAGAACTGTTGTATTGAGGATAATACTAAAACATTCACACAGAAATGTGGTGAGTATATAATGTTGTTACATGTTGGGGTGGCCAGTTTATAAGTGACAATCTAGTCTGTGATGAGTACAATAATTGTGGAGACCATTCAGATGAACAGAACTGTTGTATTGAGGATAACACTAAAACATTCACACAGAAATGTGGTGAGTATATAATGTTGTTACATGTTGGAATGGTCAGTTTATAAGTGACAATCTAGTCTGTGATGAGTACAATGATTGTGGAGACCATTCAGATGAACAGAACTGTTGTATTGAGGATAACACTAAAACATTTACACAGAAATGTGGTGAGTATATAATGTTGTTACATGTTGGAATGGTCAGTTTATAAGTGACAATCTAGTCTGTGATGGGTACAATGATTGTGGAGACCATTCAGATGAACAGAACTGTTGTATTGAGGATAACACTAAAACATTAACACAGAAATGTGGTGAGTATATAATGTTGTTACATGTTGGAATGGCCAGTTTATAAGTGACAATCTAGTCTGTGATGGGTACAATGATTGTGGAGGTCATTCAGATGAACAGAACTGTTGTATTGAGGATAATACTAAAACATTAACACAGAAATGTGGTGAGTATATAATGTTGTTACATGTTGGAATTGTCAGTTTATAAGTGACAATCTAGTCTGTGATGGGTACAATAATTGTGGAGGTCATTCAGATGAACAGAACTGTTGTATGGAGGATAACACTAAAACATTCACACAGAAATGTGGTGAGTATATAATGTTACATGTTGGAATGGCCAGTTTATAAGTGACAATCTAGTCTGTGATGGGTACAATGATTGTGGAGACCATTCAGATGAACAGAACTGTTGTATTGAGGATAATACTAAAACATTCACACAGAAATGTGGTGAGTATATAATGTTGTTACATGTTGGAATGGTCAGTTTATAAGTGACAATCTAGTCTGTGATGGGTACAATAATTGTGGAGACCATTCAGATGAACAGAACTGTTGTATTGAGGATAACACTAAAACATTCACACAGAAATGTGGTGAGTATATAATGTTGTTACATGTTGGAATGGTCAGTTTATAAGTGACAATCTAGTCTGTGATGAGTACAATGATTGTGGAGACCATTCAGATGAACAGAACTGTTGTATTGAGGATAACACTAAAACATTCACACAGAAATGTGGTGAGTATATAATGTTGTTACATGTTGGAATGGTCAGTTTATAAGTGACAATCTAGTCTGTGATGGGTACAATGATTGTGGAGACCATTCAGATGAACAGAACTGTTGTATGGAGGATAACACTAAAACATTCACACAGAAATGTGGTGAGTATATAATGTTGTTACATGTTGGGATGGCCAGTTTATAAGTGACAATCTAGTCTGTGATGGGTACAATGATTGTGGAGACCATTCAGATGAACAGAACTGTTGTATGGAGGATAACACTAAAACATTCACACAGAAATGTGGTGAGTATATAATGTTACATGTTGGAATAGTCAGTTTATAAGTGACAATCTAGTCTGTGATGGGTACAATGATTGTGGAGACCATTCAGATGAACAGAACTGTTGTATTGAGGATAACACTAAAACATTCACACAGAAATGTGGTGAGTATATAATGTTACATGTTGGAATGGTCAGTTTATAAGTGACAATCTAGTCTGTGATGGGTACAATGATTGTGGAGACCATTCAGATGAACAGAACTGTTGTATTGAGGATAACACTAAAACATTCACACAGAAATGTGGTGAGTATATAATGTTGTTACATGTTGGAATGGTCAGTTTATAAGTGACAATCTAGTCTGTGATGGGTACAATAATTGTGGAGACCATTCAGATGAACAGAACTGTTGTATTGAGGATAACACTAAAACATTTACACAGAAATGTGGTGAGTATATAATGTGTGTTACATGTTGGAATGGTCAGTTTATAAGTGACAATCTAGTCTGTGATGGGTACAATAATTGTGGAGACCATTCAGATGAACAGAACTGTTGTATGGAGGATAACACTAAAACATTCACACAGAAATGTGGTGAGTATATAATGTTGTTACATGTTGGAATGGTCAGTTTATAAGTGACAATCTAGTCTGTGATGGGTACAATGATTGTGGAGACCATTCAGATGAACAGAACTGTTGTATTGAGGATAACACTAAAACATTTACACAGAAATGTGGTGAGTATATAATGTGTGTTACATGTTGGAATGGTCAGTTTATAAGTGACAATCTAGTCTGTGATGGGTACAATAATTGTGGAGACCATTCAGATGAACAGAACTGTTGTATTGAGGATAATACTAAAACATTCACACAGAAATGTGGTGAGTATATAATGTTGTTACATGTTGGAATTGTCAGTTTATAAGTGACAATCTAGTCTGTGATGGGTACAATGATTGTGGAGACCATTCAGATGAACAGAACTGTTGTATTGAGGATAATACTAAAACATTCACACAGAAATGTGGTGAGTATATAATGTTGTTACATGTTGGGGTGGCCAGTTTATAAGTGACAATCTAGTCTGTGATGAGTACAATAATTGTGGAGACCATTCAGATGAACAGAACTGTTGTATTGAGGATAACACTAAAACATTCACACAGAAATGTGGTGAGTATATAATGTTGTTACATGTTGGAATGGCCAGTTTATAAGTGACAATCTAGTCTGTGATGGGTACAATGATTGTGGAGGTCATTCAGATGAACAGAACTGTTGTATTGAGGATAATACTAAAACATTCACACAGAAATGTGGTGAGTATATAATGTTGTTACATGTTGGAATGGTCAGTTTATAAGTGACAATCTAGTCTGTGATGGGTACAATAATTGTGGAGACCATTCAGATGAACAGAACTGTTGTATTGAGGATAACACTAAAACATTCACACAGAAATGTGGTGAGTATATAATGTTGTTACATGTTGGAATGGTCAGTTTATAAGTGACAATCTAGTCTGTGATGAGTACAATGATTGTGGAGACCATTCAGATGAACAGAACTGTTGTATTGAGGATAACACTAAAACATTCACACAGAAATGTGGTGAGTATATAATGTTGTTACATGTTGGAATGGTCAGTTTATAAGTGACAATCTAGTCTGTGATGGGTACAATGATTGTGGAGACCATTCAGATGAACAGAACTGTTGTATGGAGGATAACACTAAAACATTCACACAGAAATGTGGTGAGTATATAATGTTGTTACATGTTGGGATGGCCAGTTTATAAGTGACAATCTAGTCTGTGATGGGTACAATGATTGTGGAGACCATTCAGATGAACAGAACTGTTGTATGGAGGATAACACTAAAACATTCACACAGAAATGTGGTGAGTATATAATGTTACATGTTGGAATGGTCAGTTTATAAGTGACAATCTAGTCTGTGATGGGTACAATGATTGTGGAGACCATTCAGATGAACAGAACTGTTGTATTGAGGATAACACTAAAACATTCACACAGAAATGTGGTGAGTATATAATGTTACATGTTGGAATGGTCAGTTTATAAGTGACAATCTAGTCTGTGATGGGTACAATGATTGTGGAGACCATTCAGATGAACAGAACTGTTGTATTGAGGATAACACTAAAACATTCACACAGAAATGTGGTGAGTATATAATGTTGTTACATGTTGGAATGGTCAGTTTATAAGTGACAATCTAGTCTGTGATGGGTACAATAATTGTGGAGACCATTCAGATGAACAGAACTGTTGTATGGAGGATAACACTAAAACATTCACACAGAAATGTGGTGAGTATATAATGTTGTTACATGTTGGAATGGTCAGTTTATAAGTGACAATCTAGTCTGTGATGGGTACAATGATTGTGGAGACCATTCAGATGAACAGAACTGTTGTATTGAGGATAACACTAAAACATTCACACAGAAATGTGGTGAGTATATAATGTTGTTACATGTTGGAATGGTCAGTTTATAAGTGACAATCTAGTCTGTGATGGGTACAATAATTGTGGAGACCATTCAGATGAACAGAACTGTTGTATTGAGGATAATACTAAAACATTCACACAGAAATGTGGTGAGTATATAATGTTACATGTTGGAATGGTCAGTTTATAAGTGACAATCTAGTCTGTGATGGGTACAATGATTGTGGAGACCATTCAGATGAACAGAACTGTTGTATTGAGGATAACACTAAAACATTCACACAGAAATGTGGTGAGTATATAATGTTGTTACATGTTGGGGTGGCCAGTTTATAAGTGACAATCTAGTCTGTGATGAGTACAATGATTGTGGAGACCATTCAGATGAACAGAACTGTTGTATTGAGGATAATACTAAAACATTCACACAGAAATGTGGTGAGTATATAATGTTACATGTTGGAATGGTCAGTTTATAAGTGACAATCTAGTCTGTGATGGGTACAATGATTGTGGAGACCATTCAGATGAACAGAACTGTTGTATTGAGGATAACACTAAAACATTCACACAGAAATGTGGTGAGTATATAATGTTGTTACATGTTGGAATGGTCAGTTTATAAGTGACAATCTAGTCTGTGATGGGTACAATAATTGTGGAGACCATTCAGATGAACAGAACTGTTGTATTGAGGATAACACTAAAACATTCACACAGAAATGTGGTGAGTATATAATGTTGTTACATGTTGGAATGGTCAGTTTATAAGTGACAATCTAGTCTGTGATGGGTACAATAATTGTGGAGACCATTCAGATGAACAGAACTGTTGTATTGAGGATAACACTAAAACATTCACACAGAAATGTGGTGAGTATATAATGTTGTTACATGTTGGAATGGTCAGTTTATAAGTGACAATCTAGTCTGTGATGGGTACAATAATTGTGGAGACCATTCAGATGAACAGAACTGTTGTATTGAGGATAACACTAAAACATTTACACAGAAATGTGGTGAGTATATAATGTTACATGTTGGAATGGTCAGTTTATAAGTGAGAATCTAGTCCGTGATGGGTACAATGATTGTGGAGACCATTCAGATGAACAGAACTGTTGTATTGAGGATAACACTAAACATTCACACAGAAATGTGGTAAATGATAACTTTTCTAATCACATGCAGTTGTTGTAGTAAATGATAAAAGCAATAATTGTGAAATAGGTACAAATGTGACCATGACATACAAGTAGTTTCATGTTACTTTATTGACCTTATGATTATGGTTTGGCATCTCAGTAGCTGTACTCAAGTCTATCTAGTGACAACAAATGCAACTTTCATGATGTAGATGCTTCTTTTGTGAACACTGATGTGATGAAACAGTTTATTCTTTTAAATTTAGTGTTAAGGCATGGTTACATACAATCCTGCATCCACATTATGTCCATGTGGTGTTCAAAATTATGGCGTATTAGTGACCATTTTTGGATGTGCTCAGATCATGATGCCGATGCAGTATTGTGTATGTGACCAGACCTTCATACACAAAGTTCAGTTTGCAGAATACATTTACATGTACTTCTTTTTGGATGTTCCCAAATGCACATATCTGACAATGCATTCAATATATGACTTTACTCATGACTAGAATATGACACCATGTGTCGGTGGGAAGTCAAAACCTCGTAACTCCAGCTTATTCAAGCTGTAGTTACGAGATTTTGACTCCCCACCAGCGCATGTCTTCTGTTTATCACAGATGCTGCCTGTTCCTACTACTACAGCCGTAATTCTGGTCAGATTGACACATCACTTATAACAAACAATCAGGACTGCACTTACACCATTGAAGCAGATTTTGGCAGGAGAATAATGCTGGATGTAAGTTTGCTTTTAAGACTGTTGGTTAGATTTATCCGGGTTTAACACTTTTAACTGCTATGTTCATATTGTGGCAGCTGGAGCACCTAACATGGATTCCTCGTATTTCTTGCACCAGTTCCACCACAATATCTAAACCGAACCTCTCGCTGTTCTCTCACATAGATTATTCACACTCATTGGTGACAGACAAGTGCCACCACAATATCTAAATTGAGCCTCCCGCTGTTCTCTCACATAGATAATTCACACTTATTGGTGACAGACAAGTGACTATTTTCAAATGTCAGAATGGATACAGACCAAGCAGGGTTCATACTCACGACCCCTGGATTGACAAACTCCGACATTACCGACTTAGCTGTCCAGGCTTGTCTATTAACCCTTTCCCAAACGACAAAAATTTAGCGTGATCCTCTTCAAAAAACTGCTACAAATGATAAAATGGATGTTATTTAAGGTAGGGTTTGTGTAAAATGTGGCATAGAAAATATTGAGACAAAAGGAGAAATTGCTGGTTATGAGCAGTTTCTTCTTTTGTTTCAATGTTTTCCTTTTCCTTTCCTTTTCTATCAGGGACGTCAAAACCCGTTCTTGTTTGGGAAAGTGTTAAGACTGTTGATAGATTTTGCAACTGATTATTGGCATTTCGTAAAAGTAATGTAAAATAGATAAAAGATCTAAATGGATCAGGTCTAGAATCTATAAACTTATCTTAACCCTTTCCCAAACAAGACCAGGTCACCTGGTTTTGACGTCCCTAATGGAAAAGTCTTGGGAAAACATTGAGACAAAAGAAGAAACTGCTGATAACCAGCAGTTTCTCCTTTTGTCTCAATATTTTAAACCATGTAGATTTGAAAGCAAGATCTTAACATAATATTTCAATACTTATTATCTTTTTCAGTTATCGAATGTCTTGCTGCAGGCTGGAGACATGCTGGAGATCTGGTCTGGAGATTCACTGTTAGAGACAATATCAGGAACAAACACATTTACTACCCTGCTGACACCCACGCATAAAACATCTCTAGTATTGAGGACAGACTCTTCTGGTCTAGCTTCTAATGGTTTCATAGTGTCATACACATCGGGTAAAATCCTTTCTAAAAGACTTCTAATCCAGACTTAACAAACAGCAATTTTTCAGTTGGTTGAATTGAGAGCAGTTGTATGTGACATCATGAAGCTAGGTTACACAATGAAATAATATAAATAACTCTTTCACTACATCATGCTACAAAAAGAAGCTCAAATACATATATTTGTTACAGTAAAGATTTGATAGCAAAAAAAAAAAGAATTAAAGATGAATGGAAAAATACCGTTTGTTTTTTTGTTTCTACAGTCTTCCAATCATGGGATTTTGTCTTTCTGTGAATCTGTTTAATCAAACAGTAACAGTGATTTTGATGATAATCATTATTTCACAGATAACTATGGTCTTGATGAAGACACAAGAGCACTAACTGCAACCACTATGCCACAGAGTATACAGTCCCCATTCTACATGAACTATGTTGGTCCTGTACAGTTACATTATGTTATAACCAGCGCGAGACTTCTTACTTTACAGGTCAGATTTATAAATATTTTGTTTTATTCTTCCACTTAATTAAGTAATGATGCTTTTCAAACTTAAAAAAAGTCTTGTCTGGTGCATTAAAATTAATTTGCACAATAATTATACCCCCCAAATTCAATTTGGGGGTATATAGGAGTCAGCTTGTCCGTTGGTCTGTCTGTTGGTCCGTTGGTCTGTCTGTCGGTCTGTAGCATTTTTGTCCACTCTATTTCTCATTAACTACTGGTTCAATTTTATTCAAACTTCACATGTGAGCTTATTACTAAGTGGAGATGTGCATATCATATTTTGGTCACGGTCCATAGATTTTTCACAGAGTTATGGCCCTTGAGTGAATTTTCTTGTCCGCTCAATTTCTCGGTAACTAATGGATGGATTTCAGAAAAACTTTACAGTTATGCTCAGTAGCTCTCAAATATGTGCATATCAACTTTTGGTTATGGTTCATTGATTTTTGACTGAGTATTATCCCTTTGTTGAAAAATGGCATTTTTCGCAACATTAACATGTGTTGATCAGTTTGTTGATATTTTGTCGGCTCTATTTCTCAAAACCTACTGGTCCAATTATTTTCAAACTTCACATGTGAACTTATTACCAAGTGGAGATGTGCATATCATATTTTGGTCACGGTCCATTGATTTTTCACAGAGTTATGGCCCTTGAGTGAATTTTCTTGTCCGCTCAATTTCTCTGTAACTGATGGATGGATTTAAATAAAACTTTACAGTTATGCTCAGTAGCTCTCAAATATATGCATATCAACTTTTGGTTATGGTTCATTGATTTTTGATGGAGTATTAGCCCTTTGTTGAAAAAGGGCATTTTTCGCAACATTAACATGTGTTGATTGGTTTGTTGATATTTTGTCCGCTCTATTTTACATAAACTACTGGTTTAATTATTTTCAAACTTCACATGTGAACTTATTACCAAGTGGAAATGTGCATATTATATTTTGGTCACATTCCATTAATTTTTCACAGAGTTATGGCCCTTGAGTGAATTTTCTTGTCCGCTCAATTTCTAGGTAACTAATTGGTGGAAAAACTTTACAGTTATGCTCAGTAGCTCTCAAATATGTGCATATTAAATTTTGGTTATGGTTCATTGATTTTTGACTGAGTATTAGCCCTTTGTTAAAAAAATGGCATTTTTCGCAATATTAACATGTGCTGATTGGTTTGTTGATATTTTGTCCTCTCTATTTCTCATAAACTACAGGTCCAATTATTTTCAAACTTCACATGTGAACTTATTACCAAGTGGAGATGTGCATGTAATATTTTGGTAAGAGTCCAATGATTTTTCCTGGAGTTATTGCCCTTAAATGAATTTTCTTGTCTGCTCAATTTCTCGGTAACTAATGGATGGATTTCATAAAATCTTTATAGGTATGCTAACTGGCTCTCAAATATGTGCATATCCAATTTTGGTTATGGTTCATTGATTTTTGACTGAATTATGGTCCTTTGTTGAAAATAAGCAATGTTTGCACCATTAACATGTATTGGTCAGTCTGTTTTTTTGTTTGCTCTTTTTCTCAATTGATCATTGCACATTTCATAGGAAATGTACATCTCAAAATGCACAAACACAGCACTTTTGGGGGGTATGATCACTTTCAGTGATATTCTAGTTATGTCTTCGCTATATCATACATCTTCTTATGGAGGAATATTAAATTAACAACAACAACAACAACAACAATGACGACGACAAAAGAAAAAAAAATATGTAAATGGTACCAAATGAATATGGATTACTTAGACTGTATATAATCATCATGCCCATGTAATGAAAGATAAAGGCATATTGTTTAACTGTTGGCCGTCGATCTATCCATCTGTCAAATACTAGATGTGTAAACTTTATATGAAAACTTAATGTTAATGGGGCATTTGTGCTTCACAAACACATCTTGTTTCTAGTTTAAGATCAGTCCAGATGTTTCCCCTGACACCAGTATAGAGGTATATTGGTCTAAAGATGGAGTTACAGAGATGTACAGCGTTACTGACTCCACCACAGTGTATGTGGATAGAGAGGCTAATGTTATGGTGGATGTAGGTCATAATCCAAACACAGACGATATTGTCATCACTTACATGGAAGGTTTGTATGCAGAATATATTATATATATGTAATCCTGCACAAAATGATTATAATACATTAAAGGTTTTGAAATTTCCAATGGAACATTGTCAATTTGTACGAGAAATATGATTTCACTTTTACTTAGGTCTGATTATAATACTTTAAAGGTTCTGAAATTTCTAATGGAACATTGTCAATTTGGACCAGAACTATGATTTCACTTTTACTTAGGCCTCATATATGCTATGTTGTATTCAAAGACTACTTCTTGAATGATAAATACCTTGGTCTGCTTAAGCCTTTCCCAAACAAGACCTGGTTTTGACGTCCGTAATAGAAAAGGCTTGGGAAAACATTAAAACAAAAGAAGAAACTGCTGATAACCAGCAGTTTCTCCTTTTGCCTCAATATTTTCTTAGCTATATTGTACCCGAATCCTTTCTTTTTCGATGTCCATTTTGTCGTCTGCAGTAACTTTCAAATTGGACCACCCTAAAATTTTGTCGTTTGGGAAAGGGTTAACCCTTTCCCAAACAAGACCTGGTTTTGACGTCCCTAAAAGAAAGGCTTGGGAAAACATTGAAACAAAAGAAGAAACTGCTGATAACCAGCAGTTTCTCCTTTTGTCTCAATATTTTCTGTGCCATATTGTACACAAATTATCTCTTTAATAACATCCATTTTGTCATTTGTGGCCGTTCTTGAAGTGGATCACCCTAAAATTTTGTCGTTTGGGAAAGGGTTAAAGGGCTGGAATGAAAAGAAAATTAGTACCAAGGCAGCAGGTAAACATCGAACAACTACCCGATCGTACCCAGGTACCCACACAATTAGATAATTTTATGGTGATGGTGATTTTTTACCATTCCCATGGTACTTGGGTACTTTTAGCCCCATCTGCTTGGTGAATACTTGATACTGTATCTTCCTTCATAAGAAGAACAACATTTATTTCCTGTTATTAATCCAGGTTGTAATTTTGGTGAAATTAGCCATCTACATGGACATCTAAAGTCACCGTCAGGTCTAGCAGCGGAATGTAGTTGGCTCCTTACAGCAGGGACCTTCAACAACAGAACAATGTCAATCATATTCTCAACAGTCAATAAGAGCTCCACAGAATATATTACTGTAAGTGCTTTAGATTGTTTCCTTTATAACTTTTTAGTCCCCTACCGGTGTTCACACCGGAGGGGACTATAGGTTTGCCCTCCGTCTGTCCGTCCGTCTGTCTGTCCGTCCGTCCATCCGTCTGTCCGTCCGTCTGTCCGTCCGTCTGTCCGCTCAAATCTGGATCCCGCGATAACTTAATAACTAAGCAAGCGTTTTTGATGAAAGTTGGTATATTACTAGATGGCAATGTGTAGATTATGCACATCATTTTATTTTTGTTTTTCGACTTAAATTGAGGTTGCTATGGTTACAGAAATAGTGAAAATATGGCCAAAAATGGGATCCTGCGATAAGATAATAACTAAGCAAGCTAGTTTGATGAGACTTGGTATATGACTATATGGCAATGTGTAGATTATGCACATCATTTTATTTTTGTTTTTAGACTAAAATTGTTGTTGCTATGGTTACGGAAATAGTGAAAATATGGCAAAAAATATTGGATCCTGTGATAAGTTAATAAGTAAGCAAGCTAATTTGATGAGACTTGGTATATGACTAGATGGCAATGTGTAGATTATGCACATCATTTTATCTTTGTTCTTTGACGAAAAGTGTGGTTGCTATGGTAACGGAAATAGTGAAAATATGGCAAAAAATGGATCCTGCAACTTAATCTATTATTGATTACCATATTGAGTCAATGTGAAGCCGGTAGGGGACTTTATGTGTTGCATACAACACCAGATACTTGTTTATCTAAACTTTTCTGCAAGACTAAAATGTCAATGATTAATCAATTAGCATGGGAGTGGACCTTAAATGGATCCAACAGCATTGGACTTTGTTAAGAATTGATTAACTTCTTTCTGACTGTATATGCTTTTTATACGCCCGTCGAAGACGGGACGTATTATGGGATCACCCGTGATGTCCGGCGTCCGGGCGTCCGGCGGCGTCCACTTCTTTGTCCGAAGCATAACTCTGTCACCTTAAGTCCGATTGACTTTAAACTTGGCAGTTATATTCTTCTCATCATTACGGAGTGCAGTGCACAAGAACCATAACTCTACCTGGCTTATTTTTTTGAGTTATTGCCCTTTGTTGTTTTTCATACTTGAATCTTGTCCGGAGTATATCTCTAAAAGTATAATAGCTAGGATCATGAAACTTCATGGGTGTATAGATCTCACCAAGGGGGAGTGCAGTGCACAAGAACCATAACTCTACCTGGCTTATTTTTTGAGTTATTGCCCTTTGTTGTTTTTCATACTTGAATCTTGTCCGGAGTATATCTCTAAAAGTATAATATCTAGGATCATGAAACTTCATGGGTGTATAGATCTCATCAAGGGGGAGTGCAGTGCACAAGAACCATAACTCTACCTGGCTTATTTTTTGAGTTATTGCCCTTTGTTGTTTTTCATACTTGAATCTTGTCCGGAGTATATCTCTAAAAGTATAATAGCTAGGATCATGAAACTTCATGGGTGTATAGATCTCACCAAGGGGGAGTGCAGTGCACAAGAACCATAACTCTACCTGGCTTATTTTTTGAGTTATTGCCCTTTGTTGTTTTTCGTACTTGAATCTTGTCCGGAGTATATCTCTAAAAGTATAATAGCTAGGATCATGAAACTTCATGGGTGTCTTGATCTCACCAAGGGGGAGTGCAGTACACAAGAACCATAACTCTACCTGGCTTATTTTTTGAATTATTGCCCTTTGTTGTTTTTATACTTGAATCTTGTCCGGAGTATATCTCTAAAAGTATAATAGCTAGGATCTTGAAACTTCATGGGTGTATAGATCTCACCAAGGGGGAGTGCAGTGCACAGGAACCATAACTCTACCTAGCCTGTTTTTTGAGTTGTTGCCCTTTGTTGTTTTTCATACTTGAATCTTGTCCGGAGTATATCTCTAAAAGTATGATAGCTAGGATCATGAAACTTCATGGGTGTATAGATCTCACCAAGGGGGAGTGTAGTGTACAAGAACCATAACTCTACCTGACCTATTTTTTGAGTTATTTCCCTTTGTTGTTTTCATACTAGAATCTTGTCCGGAGTATGTCTCTAAAAGTATGATAGCTAGGATCATGAAACTTCATGGGTGTATAGATCTCATCAAAGGGGAGTGCAGTGCACAAGAACCATAATTCTACCTGGCCTATTTTTTGAGTTATTGCCCTTTGTTATTTTTCATACTTCATTTTTGTCCAGGGCATATCTCAAAAAATATAATAGCTAGGACCATGAAACTTTTACCAACCTGCTCCCCCTGTCAACATAAAGCAGTGTTACGGGCGTATCTTGTGACAGTTTGACACCTTGTTTAAGATAAGGAATTAATAGTGCTAAGGCTTTACTAACTTTCTTGCCATCTTGGACTTGAGGTGAAGTAGGTGGCTGGTTCTCCAATGTTTTCTCTTATTAACCTCATGTATTTGTTTTGAAAAGTAACTTGGGATTGATACTAAAATGGAAGTATAAAATTTCTTCAGGTAAATGGTGTAGATGTACAGGCAGAAACATACCAGGGTGAAACTCTCAACATTACATACATGGCTACACAACTTAGGCCATCAGCTTACTTTGAGGCAGAATTCTCTATAGGTAATCATATCACTTTTTTATCTTAATTTGGTGTAACATCAAGCAATGAAGGAGAAATCATCAAAATAAATTGAAATTTAGATTAAATAATGATTATCATCAGTACACTTTGTACAAACTTACTGACAAGTGGGGTAATTAAGAATTCCAACAGTGTCTCTTGCTTCATTTATTGAGAATGTACCTGTAAGTCCACCAAGCTGTTCATATTTGTAAAGGCCATTAAGTATTTCTTTCAAGTCATTCGATTACCTGCTTTCTTAGAAAGTATTGTGATCATTAACATTCAGAAAAAAATTATCAAAGGGGACTTTTTTCACCATCAAATTGAGAGGCTTACTGGTCAATCTTTGATAGTTGTGTACGCAGGCTTGTCACATTTGTTGCATATATTTGTAGGTAACATTAGACATACCAGCTTCCTCAGGAAATTGGTATTTCCTTGTTTGTCAAAGTTTATTTATCATATGTGACCCGTCACGCTAAAAGGGACCTTATAGGAAGTGTGAAAAATATCGACCCTAGTCAGTCTACGCAGTCCGCGCAGCCAGACTAGGGCCGACATTTTTCACTTTTACGTAATTTTCTAAATTTGGAATGTTTTCCATATCTTACTAGATCTATTTGTTCATTTTTCGCATACGGGATGGTTGACCTGTAGTGAGTCTAGCAAATTTGTCAAAATTTGGATTTTTGGAGTTCGGATAAGGTCCCTTTTAGCGTGACAGGTCACATATATTTCTTTCCTCCATAGACTGCCCTATTCTGGCTGTTGAAGAAGGTCGTACTGTAAACTCGGAGTCCATTTCTGTGTACTCTGAGGTGGTTATAAGCTGTAATACAGGGTACTCATTCATACAAGAGGAATATAATGGGAGGAGCAATGTTACCATTACATGTCTGAAGGGAGGAGCTTGGAATGTGGACAGAATACCCCAATGTCAGGGTAAGTGTAGTTTGTTTTTTTTTGCGTGAAATATGCTTTTTCATGGGTTATAATAATAGTTTATGCATATATGTGGCAAGCAATATGGTCTTGTAATGATATCATTATATACATATTTTATTGTATTTTCATGTCTACAGTTGTGTATTGTGGGGGGCCACCTCATGTGGAACATGCATATGTGTACAGTGTGAATGATTCTGTAACCTATGGATCAGTGGTGACCTACAAATGTGAGGATGGATATCAGCTGGTCACTACAGATACTACTACCTGTAGACAGAATGGACAATGGTCTCCTCTACCTACATGCACAGGTGAGTATTAATGATTCTGTATGGATCAGTGGTGACCTACAAATGTGAGGATGGTTATGAGCTGGTCACTACAGATAATACTACCTGTAGACAGAATGGACAATGGTCTCCTCTACCTACATGCACAGGTGAGATCCCCAATCCATTGGTGATTGGCTATATATTATAACGCTTTTGCTTCTAGTATATAAGCCACAAGATTTTTATCCCCCCATATCGAGAGATCGGGGCATATTGCTTTACTCGTGTCCGTCTGTCCGTCTGTCCGTCCGTCCGTCTGTCTGTCCGTCCGTCTGTCCGAAAACTTAACCTTTGCCTTTTCTCCAAAAGTATTTGACATACAAAGCTCAAATTTGGTATGCAGCTTCAATTCAATGATATCTATCTGTTCCATGCAATTTGACCTTTCTCAAGGTCATCCCTTAACCCTTATCAACCCTTTACTCTACGAAAACTTAACCTTTTACTCCGAAAACTTAACCTTTGCCTTTTCTCCAAAAGTATTTGACATACAAAGCTCAAATTTGGTATGCAGCTTCCTTTCAATGATATCTATCTGTTCCATGCAATTTTACCTTCCTCAAGGTCATCCTTAACCCTTAATAACCCTTTACTCCACGAAAACTTAACCTTTTACTCCGAAAACTTAACCTTTGCCTTTTCTCCAAAAGTATTTGACATACAAAGCTCAAATTTGGTATGCAACTTCCTTTCAATGATATCTATCTGTTCCATGGAATTTTACCTTCCTCAAGGTCATCCTTAACCCTTAATAACCCTTTACTCCATGAAAACTTAATCTTTTAGAAAAATGGCCATTTCGGGGGCATTTGTGTTTCACAAACACATCTTGTTCTGTATGGTACAGTGCGATTAATTGCAAAAGTAGCTCCTCATTTTGCTTTGCGAATAAATTCAAATACATAGAATGACCATTTTATTGATTTTGACAGGAAAGATGTCCAATGTTATGTATTTGTTTTCAGTTCTATGCAAAAAGAAAAATATTTCAGTGTCAAAATTCAACTTGTAAATCTATTTTCAGCTGTACAATGTCCCACAACAGACGTCCTTGTAGATGGCCAGTTCACATTTAGTGATAACCCTCCAGTATATGGTAGCATCAGAACTGCAACATGTAACACAGGATATCAGGTTATTGGTCCAGTTCTACAAGTATGCCAGAGTAATGGAACTTGGTCGCATGATCAACCCATATGTCAAGGTATGAAATTAAGAAGGTTTTGATTAACCCTTTCCCAAATGACAAAATTTTCGGGTGATCCACTTCAAAAACTGCCACAAATGACAAAATGGATGCTATAAAAGATAGGATTTGTGTTAAATATGGCACAGAAAATATTGAGACAAAAGGAGAAACTGCTGGTTATCAGCAGTTTCTTCTTTTGCCTCAATGTTTTCTCAAGCCTATTGTCTTAGGATGTCAAAACCAGGTCTTGTTTGGGAAAGGGTTAAGTAAAGTTGATGTAAGACTTAGTGGTTTAAGCATCAGGAACATAATTATTCCCAGCTTGTATTTTGATTTCCTTTACCAATTTTTTACATAAAATTATGCTTATGAAATGATTTCTAAATTGAATATATTATTCAAAAAGTGCACAAAATATTTGATTTAAAGGCATAGGAAATTCGTTTGCTGATATTTATTACTAAGTTTCAATTCGCTCACCAACAGTGACAAGATGTCCAATTGCCGTGGTCAGAAGTATCCAACACAGCAATGTAGTGTCAGATAATGCTACCAGAGTCTATGCAGAATATTCAGATGTGTTCCAAGTAACTTGTGATGCTGGGTATGAGTTAGATGGAAATAGTACAATAGTTTGTGGTGACCAAGGTTCTTGGACTAGTCTGCCTGAATGTAATGGTATGTATTAAATGACAGCTTATTGCAAAGTTCTTCTTGTAAGTATCTATGTTGAAATATACACACACAAAATATTTTGCAATAGCTTACTCTAAATAGAGTTTAAAGTATTTTTATAGTGTAACCAGAGTTTATTCAGAATATGTACACATGTTTAAAGTGACATTTCAGAATTTTTTGTCATAAATTTCACTTTTATCTGAAAGAGCATATTTTCTAATGAAAATTCTGAAAATTTCAAGCCAAAATATTGCGCTGTTTACGAGAAATTTATATTTTTGTGTTAAAATTGAACAAATTGTTGTGGACAACAGTTCGGATTTATATGCAATTTATCGATTATGTCTCAACTTTAAATGCGTGTTTCTCGCTTATTGGCAACAACTTCAAAAAACTAATAGTATTTATACTGCTTATTGGCAACAACTTCAAAAAACTAATAGTATTTATACTCATTATAATAACCAATCTTGGCATCAAGACATACTTTAAAAAATTGAAATTGGAATGAAATGTCCCTTTAAGGTTACATGTGTATTCAGAAGTGCGTTGAAGCAACATATGACACTGATTGTGAGTTTGATGGAAACAGAATTCTAGTAACTATGTAGTGAATACGGCTTGTGGTCCAGTCTGCCTCAATGTAATGTTATGTAAAATGAAGACTTAAAAATAAGATACCCTGCATTTATTATTGGGATTTCACATGTATTTTTCCTTGTGGCAAAAATTTTCTCACTTTTCAAAATTTTAAGTTAAGATCATATTAGATCAATGTCAAATATCAAGATTGAGATTTTGTAAAAAAAAAAAAAATCCTGCTATGAGGGCATCGGTATTTCACAAGTATTTTTATTTTTCAGACATACAGTCCTGTTTATCAGATCCCTGTGGTGTGGGTCACCAATGTACAGACACATTGACCGGGTACATCTGTACTTGTAATTCAGGATACCAATTTGATAGCACATGCTCGAGTAAGGGCCTTTTTTATGTAAAATATTGAAAAGAATATGAACAAGTATATTTAAATATATCAATACATAGCTTATTTATGAAATAATAACAAGTTTAGAGGTCTTTTTTGCCGAATGAAAACCGATGTGGGATGGACTACATGTGTAGGTAAAAACCGAGGCGCACAGCGCCGAGGTATTTGTCTTAACATGTAGTCCAGAGCACAGAGGTTTTTGTTTAGCAAATAAAGACCTCTAAAGGACCTGGGTCAATTTCTATAGAAAATTGCCCCCTCGTGCACACGAATGAAATTTATATGAATGAATGCTACATATGTGTATTTTAACCGCTTGAAATATTTAAGGATTTGGAATAGTCCAAAGGGGTGCATTAAAGCTCTAAAGTATGGTGGTGTAGACTGGCCAGAATTGCATGATTGACTTTGCATAACCGAAAAATCGGTTTTCTTGTGAATTTTCGAGATATTTTTTTCGCGGGAATCCAAGAAACAATTCCAATCTATCATTTGAAAGAATAAAATCTCAAGAACTTACCCAAAAATTTATCAGAATTTAAGTATTTTCTTTTTCTAAGAATCAATAGTTATTTTGAACATTTATTTATGATATTTTAACAACAAATTATGTTAAAAAGAACAAAATCTTCTTTTGTTCTTGCAAACCTGTTCTAGTACATCATTTTAGTAAATATTGTTAATATTTTGGAATGTATGGTGTGTTGTTAGGGTTAAAATTTAAGTTATGTTAAAAACCCTTTTATCATTATATAAATATGTTTATAATCTATCTGTCGGAAACTTTAGACCAGAACACGAATAAAACTTATATTAATGAATGCTACATATGCATACTTTAATCTTCAGAATTATCTAAGGAATTGAAATAGTCCAAAATGGTGTATTAGAGCTCTAAAGTATGGTAGACTGTATTTGCCAAAATTGCACGATTGACTTTGCACTAAAAAAAGACGAGTTTCTTTTGGAATCTTCTAGATTTTATTCCTTGAATCCAAGAAACAATTCAAAACTATTATTTGGTAGGAACAAATCCTGCGACTTTATCAGAAAAAGTAAGAGTTTAAGTATTTTCTTTTTCCAAGAATTATGTGTTATTTCGAACATTTTGTTTATGATATTTTAACAACAAATGATGTAAAAAAAAGAACGAAATCTACTTTTATTGTTGCAAACCTGTTAGGATACGTTATTATAGTAAATATTATAAATTTTCCACTTGTATGGTGTATTGTTAGAGTTATAATTTATGTCTCTAAAAACTGTTATCATTATTTCTGTTAACTAGGTGAATTCTAATGCACGAGTTGCTTTCATTTTCACTGTCAGATTCAAGTTCAGAGTATGTCTAGCAGCCTACTTGCATTGCATCATACTCTAAAGTATGGTGGCCTGGACTTGCAAAAATCGCATGATTAACTTTACACTAACGATAAATTCGTTTCCTTGGAAATTTTAGATTTTTTCGCGGGAATCTAAGAAATATTCTTCCGATCAATTATTTGGAAGAATACAATCTCACGACTTAGCCACAAAAAATGCATTCTTTTAATATAAATTCAGCAAGAGAAGTTTAAACCTTCCTTTTCCCTAATAACTGGGTGTACTGTTATGATTATAATTCAAGTTTTTAGATATTGTTATCGAGAACACGAATGAAATTCATTTGAATGAATGCCTCAAATGTTGATTTTTACCCTCTGAAATATTTAAGTATTTGGAATTATCCAAAAGAGTGTGATTGAGCTCAAAAGTGTGGTGTCCTAGACTTTCCATAACTGCTTTATTTACTTTTCACTACCGATATATTGGTTTCCTTTGGACCTAGTTTTTAGGGAAAAGGAAGGTTAAAACTTTTCTTGTAGAATTTATATTAAAAATGCATTTTTGTGGCTAAGTCGTGAGATTTTATTCTACAAATAATAGATTGGAAGAATATTTCTTAGATTCCCACGAACAAATCTCAAATTCCCAAGGAAACGAATTTATCGTTAGTGTAAAGTTAATCATGCGATTTTGGCAAGTACAGGCCACCATACTTTAGAGCATGATGCAATGCAAGAAGGCTGCTAGACATACTCTGAACTTGAATCTGACAGTGAAAATGAAAGCAACTCATGGATTAAATTTCTCCTAGTTTACAGAGATAATGAGAACAGTATTTAAAGACATAAATTATAACCCTAAAAATATACCATACATGTGAACAAGGGGACCATGACGGTCCTATATTGCTCCTCTGAACCAAAATGATATGAGCAACACTTATGTTCAATTCAATTGATATTTATGACTTTAAGACTGAATATGAACTTATGGTCAATGACGTTGTGAAAATCAAACTCATCCAAGCTCTTATGGTGCCCAACATTGTTTTTATCCCCCGCCGAAAAAATTTTTCAGGGGGGATATTGTTTTTGCCATGTCCGTCCGTCCTTCCGTCCGTCCGTCCGTCCGTCCGTCCGTCCGACATTCGTTTCCGCGCTATTTCTTGGAAACTATAGACCGGATTTCAATGAAACTTGGCACACAGCTTCACTACAAAGAGGACATGCGCATATCGTCGGGGTTACCCGGTTCGACCATTGAATTTAGAGTTACTGCCCCTGACTGTTTAAGCCATATACATACAGAGTGATATTCGTTTCCGCGCTATTTCTTGGAAACTATAGACCGGATTTCGATGAAACTTGGCACACAGCTTCACTACAAAGAGGACATGCGCATATCGTCGGGGTTACCCGGTTCGACCGCCGAATTTAGAGTTACTGCCCCTGACTGTTTAAGCCATATACATACAGAGTGATATTCGTTTCCGCGCTATTTCTTGAAAACTGTAAACGGGATTTCGATGAAACTTGGCACACAGCTTTACTACAAAGTGGACATGCGCATATGGTCGGGGTTACCCGGTTCGACCGCCGAATTTAGAGTTACTGCCCCTGACTGTTTTAGCCATATACATACAGTGATATTCGTTTCCGCGCTATTTCTTGGAAACTATAGACCGGATTTCGATGAAACTTGGCACACAGCTTTACTACAATGAGGACATGCGCATATCGTCGGGGTTACCTGGTTCGACCATTGAATTCAGAGTTACTGCCCCTGACTGTTTAAGCCATTATAGCTACAGCAACAACTGAGACAGCTTAGAGTTGACAGGATTTTATTTCGTGACTCAGGATAATTCCAACAAATTCGTCGAACTGAAAATACAAATTATTATCGATAAGACAAAGTACGAAACTTATTGGTGGCGATTCGACATACGACCGACATTCGACAATTAGACGCAAAAGAGCCAACTCACTTGAACAGTGAGAACGATAGACAGCTAATTAATCAAATTACCTCTTTGGGCCTAGAAAAAGTGTTGCTAATAGCTGTTATTTTCGCAAGAATCGCAGTTTTATAACGCAGTCACATGCGGGAGCTGACAAAACGGAAGTTCCGCGCGCGGTGTCACACTAGTTATAATTCAACGACCGTCACATGGCTCCCCTAAATTAGAAGGCTCTAATTTACTAAATCTTAATGTTATCTATACTTATATGTTAAGACTCAACCGAATCGACAGTTTCAAATTAATTCGAAGAAGGCTCCTTGACGGGGAATTCCTCGGTTTCTAGCAGTATTATAAGTTTGTGTATTGGTCGCTCAAGAAATGAACATGGACTGACGCGCTTTCCATTTTTATCTAAGTTTGCATCTGCAAGCGCTATCTTAACCTTTCGCACCATGCCATCATTGTCTATAACCGTTTCGACAACACGACCTAAGCGCCATTCATTTCGGATAAGATTCTCATCCTTAATGATTACTATGTCACCTACTGAGACATTCCTTTGAGGAGTAGTCCATTTATTTCGTGGCTGGAGGTTTTGAAGAAATTCGACCTTCCACCGATTCCAAAATTCATTCAACAGAAACTGAACACGACGCCAACGTCTCCTGGAATACAGGTCAGTCTTCTGAAAGTTACCTGGGGGAGGTAAAACAACAGCTGATTTCATGGTAAGCAAAGCATTTGGACTTAGAGGTAAAGCAGACGAAGGATCATTTAGATTGTCTACTGTCAAAGGTCTACAATTGACTATAGCCGAGGCTTCACACATGAAAGTTCTTAAAGATTCATCATCTAAATGAGAACCATTCTGACGGAGCAGAATTGACAATACATTCCTAACAGACCGAATCTGTCTCTCCCAGATTCCTCCCATATGACTGGCTGATGGAACATTTGTTTTAAAGGAAATGTAATCACAACCTTGTTCCCGAAGAAAGAAATTGACCTTACTCTCATCCATTTCAGCAATAGCTTCATTCAATTCTCTTTCAGCTCCAATAAAATTGGTTCCACGATCACAGCGCAACTGTCTGATTGGTCCACGTAACGCAATAAATCGACGCAAAGCATTTACAAAGGAACTTGTATCCAACGAGTTCGCAGTTTCCAGATGGACCGCACGACAACACAAACAAGTAAAAATGACACCATATCGTTTCAATTCCTTGCGACCATCCCTAACTAGCCATGGTCCGAAAAGATCTACACCTACATATGTAAACGGTGGTACTGATTCAAGACGATCCGAAGGCAGATCAGCCATTTTTTGAAACTGGAGTGAACCTCTGAACCTCCTGCAAATCACACACCTGGAGATAAGATTAGAGACAACAGAGCTACATCCAATAACCCAATATCCACTCTCCCTTATTTGGTTAATAGTCATGCCTCGACCTTGGTGATTTGTGCGTTTATGACAATGTCTAACAATTAAATCAGTCAAATGTCCTAATTTTGGCAAAAGAACTGGGTGTTTGACCAAGTCTGAAAGTTGCGCATTCTTTAGCCGGCCACCAACACGCAGAATCCCAGAGGAATCAATAAAGGGGTCTAGTTTGTATAATTTAGAACCTTTAAGTGTCTTGTGTCGAGAAGATTGTTCTTCTCTAGACTGAGGGACACCAACTATTTTGTTTGAATTCAGGTCCTTAATTTCTTGATTAAATGAATCCTCTTGTACCTTTCTAATGATTATATTCTCAGCTTCTTGTAGTTCACCTACACTCGCAGGTTGATAACTTGATAATAAATTTTCTCTAACATAAGTGATAGAAGATACCCTTTTAGGCTTCACCAATGTGGGGTCGCAAAGTCGTTTCATGTACCTAAGGCAAACCGCGACAGCTCGTTTTGCCTGTTGCCAGTCTGAAAAATACCGAAGACGGTCAATTAAGGAAGGCGACTCGTGTTGAGAGGATCGAGTAACTAATGCCTTGACTCGTTTAACTTCTGAGTCATCTGGTTCTATATCATATGCATCCAGGTTACAGGACTTGATATTCTGTTCCCACAGAAAAGCGGGACCATCGAACCATTTCTTAGAACTTGTTAGTTCTACTGCCGTAGCTCCTCTCGAGGCGATATCTGCAGGATTGTCGTTTGATGACACATGGTGCCATTGTGAAAGTTTAGTATGATCTTTGATCTTTTGTACTCTGTTCGCAACAAATACGTGGAAACGTTTTGCTTCATTTGAAATGTACCCTAGAACAATCTTACTATCTGTCCAGTAAATGTGCTCTACATTTTCAAATCCTAGTTCACGTTCCAACAGTGTGCTTATTTTAACAGAAATAAGAGCTGCATTCAGCTCCAAACGAGGTATGGTGATGGGTTTAAGAGGAACAACTCTAGATTTTGCCATCAACAAGGAGCAGTGTACCTTGTTTCTTTGATTTACAAAACGAATGTATGAGCATTGACCATAGCCTTGAGAGCTCGCATCTGAAAAGTGATGTAATTGAACAGATTTGACAGCGCCAAAATCTAGTGGTTTCAAACATCTACTGATTTTCAGATCAGATAGACTTGATATTGACTCACGCCATTCAATCCATCTGTCACGAAGTGAATCTGGTAATGGCTCATCCCATCCAAAATTGTCAGCGCATAATGATTGCAATATTTGTTTGCCTGACAATATCACTGGCGCTATAAGTCCAAGAGGGTCGTATAAAGAGCAAACTGTAGAAAGGACACCTCGTCTTGTGAAGGGTCGGTCTTGTAAAAGAACTCGGAATTGCAAAGTGTCTGACTGAACACACCAGAGAACGCCTAAAGCTCTTTCGATAGAATTGTTCTTGTCAAGTAAACTAGAGTTCAGAGTACTTGCTCTATCTTCTGGTTTTATTTGCTCGGTCACTTCATCGGAATTTGAAATAAACTTACAGAGCCTTACGCCAGCCCTTGCAAGCATATTTTGTGCTTTGGTTATCAGTTCAACAGCACTTCGAGCTGTATTCACAGACTTAAGCCCATCATCAACATAAAAGTTTCTATGGACAAAATCAGTCACATCAGCTCCAAAGTCTAATTCGTTGTCTGTTGCTATTTTCTTAAGTGCAAAATTTGCACAACCTGGTGAAGATGATGCCCCAAACAAATGGACAGTCATTCTGTAATCTATAGGACTGGAATCAATGTCTTCACCTTCAAACCATAAAAATCTAAGATAATCCCTGTGTTCAGTTTTAACCTTGAATTGGTAAAACATTTGCTCAATGTCGCACATAAAGGCTATGTTTTCCTTTCTGAAACGACAAAGTACTCCGACCAATAAATTAGTAAGATCTGGACCTGTAAGCAAATGTTCATTTAGGGATTTGCCACAATACTTAGCACTGCAGTCAAATACCACTCTGACTTTGTTGGGTTTTTGTGGGTGGTATACACCATGATGAGGAATGTACCATTTAGCCCAATGTGACTGTTGTATACTACTAGTAGCCACCTTCTCAGCATGACCCCTTTCAATAAGGTTTTTCATGAAAGTAAAGTAATGCTCTCTGTATTTAGAATCGTCCTTCAAGCGCCGTTTTAAACCATTCAAACGCTTTAAGGCCATATCCCTATTATTGGGTAACAACGGAGCATCTTTACAGAATGGGAGAGGCATTTCATACCTTCCATTAACACAGGTGGTTTCGTTGTTCATTATCTCAACGAACCTCTTGTCATAGCAAGAGACTGCACCTTCCTGCTTACTCTCTACAAAATCGGATTCCAAAACCTTAAGGCATTTCTCATAATCAAAGATCTCCTTGACCTTTGTCTTAAGGCTAAAGTGTACATGTTTTTTACCCTTTATACCCCTCTCTGATTCAAAGTGATTAGGCACTTCACATGTCAACACACGATGACATGAACCTACATCGAATGGACCACTTAATTCATCTGTTGACTGACAATCATCTATCAAACCAACAATACCCCACCCCAGATCAGTTCTCTGCGCAAATGGTCCATCATCTACTGGTGCAATTATCTCTCTAGGAATGAGTGCTCTTGCGCAATTATACCCGATCAGCAGACCAATATCGCAATCCTGCTGGGGATAGAGACACTCCGCAATATGCTCCAAATGAGGTATAGACCTTGCAACTTCTGGGGTCGGTATGTGCGAGCGATTTGCTGGCATTATGCTTCTTGTGAAAACTTCTGGAAGAGAGATGCTCATCTCAGTACCTAAACCACGCACTTGTAGGCCATTGATCTTTTTACTGTCAACAATCCTATTTTCTGCATATAACGTAGACAGTGACAATTTTACATCAACACCAACCAAACCTAAGGCCTTGCAAGACTTCTCAAGTACAAAGGTGGTATCTGACTGGGTATCAAGCATAGCATAAACAAGAACTTCCCTTTCAGGTCTGTCTTCATGAGACAGTAGCACTGGAACAACCATGGATACCTTACACGCATTGGGATAGGACAAAAAGGCTGCTCCGCATTTAGAAGGAGCAGGTGTGCCTTGTTGGACATTCGGTTTGTCAAGAGGGGGGCTGTCCTTGAGCTTCCTTACATCTCCATGCAATGAGGAGGGATGATGTTTAGAACATATTTTGCATTGTTTTCTTTGTTTACATTTCCTTGAAATGTGATCATCACCGAAACAAGCATAACAGAGACGTTTCTCCCTAATAAATGCCTTCCTATCAAGGAGAGACTTATTCAAAAATAAACTGCACTCATCTAAATCATGAGACCCTTGACATATATGACATTTGATATTGTTTGCTTTAGGAGTAGGGTCCTCTGTGGCCTTCAATTGGAATGAGCGACTATCGCTTAATTTCCTTTCAGGCCTTTTAGAAGAAGATTTGAAGGTCTTGCCTTCATCCGAAGTCTTCTGACTCTGTAAGGACGTGATTGGATCATTTGCAATTCTGGCCTCATTTGCAACAAACTGAGCAAATTCCTGAAATGATGGGAATTGACCCTTTGAATCTTTCCAATTTGAGACAATCCTTGCCCACCTTACAATTAACCAGTCCGGCAGTTTTGAAAGTAATTTCTTGTTCTCTCTGTCATCATTAAGAACCCTTAAGCTACTTATACTCTGCATAGCAATTTGGCACTGCAACAAGAAATCTGAATACCTTTGAAGACCTTTAGAGTCTCGAGACTGTATTTTGGGCCATCGTTCTAATTTGTCCCTGAATGCATTTGATATGACAAATTGGTCTCCGTATCTGGAATCTAAAGTGTGTTTAGCTTGCTCGTATGCGTCATCAGTGCATAGGAGGAAGCAACCTTCAACAACCTCTTTTACAGATTCACTCAAATATCGTTTAAGGTAGTATATCCTCTCGGAAGGGGGGATATTGCTCTTTTCAATAAGAGTTTGGAACGCTGCCTTCCATCCAGGATATTCAAGAGGATTTCCTGAAAATATGCCTGGTTCAGGAGTAGGCAAACGACTCAAATTTATTTGCCTAGCGAATGCATCAACAATATGTAACAGGTCTGGATTTTGGTTATTTGTACTATTTTGCAGACTAGTTTTACGGTCAGAAGGCTGAAACTCTGTCTTGAATAGAGTTTTAACATGTGTATGTGGGTTTGAAATCGGAATTTGTTGGGTACCGTGTGACCAAGTAAACTGAGTATTTGTGTAGGAAGGATGGTTTTGAGAAACAAACTTGTCAGCATTTGGGTTTAGTGTAGAAGAACTGACAGCAGAGGAGACAAAAGGAGAAGAGTGTAGCACCGTAGAACCATGACAGACTGCTGGAGACGAAATTTGATCAACCTTGACAAAAGATCTTGGGGCTTCAATCTTTATGTTAGAAATATCTGGCATTCCTGACAATTTCTGAGTAACCATATCCTGTTCAGGCTGAGGACTAATTTCATCATTCTTACTTGACGGCAAAAGCATGTTGTTAGTCTTTAGGGGTTCAACATAATCATCAACATTTAAGGCATCATACTGCGCTTGAGCAATAGCCATTTGCTTCATTAGCCTGATTCTCTCATATTCTGCCTTAACCCTAGACTCGACATCAACATATTCTAACTCAGCTTGTAACATTGCCTTCCTAGCCGCTGCTTCCGAAAGTTTTGAGACATTGGACCTTTGAGACGACTTACTGACCCGAGACTTACGCGACGTATTACTGACATTTGACTTAGCACTAACGCATGACTTACGCGAAAAATACGATCCCGCGTCATCTTCTGCAGTTTCTAAATCTCGCACGCGACTCGAAATCTGTTTCAGAATTTCTTGGTGTTCTAATTCAACTTTGTCAAATGTTGCGCCTTCCATGTCGATATCTTCTTTAAAAGATTTAAGTTTATCAAAAGCAGTTGTTAAATTTTCCAAAGATTCAGTAATAAGATTTCTATGTTGTTTGATTACACTAGTGTTTTGGCTATCTGAGATTAAAGAAAGTGCTTGACCGTAATGACGACGCCATGCAGAAAGCGAGGACTTAAAATTGCTTTCGGCTACTGATAATTGATATTCAAAACCCTTTTCGGTCAAAGCTCGATCTCGCGACTCCGATTCTGACTCAAACATGTTTAGGCCTTCACAAAATAACAGTAATCGCAAATAAGATACACAAATATCTAAATGTAAAAATAACTATTTCACTAAGAGCATGACTGGGCAATCCCTGCCAATGCTGAATGTCATATAACTATTATGTTGTGCATGACTGGGCAATCCCTGCCAATGCAAAATGTCATATAACTATTATGTTGTGCATGACTGGGCAATCCCTGCCAATGCAAAATGTCATATAACTATTATGTTGTGCATGACTGGGCAATCCCTGCCAATGCAAAATGTTCAGTAAGTCACTTGCATTGTTTCACAATCAGGTTACAAATTGAAACAAGCCACGAATTTGACAGATTTTGACTAGGATGGATCCCGTCCTGTAGTAAACTAAAGTTGATTGAATATCGGGCTTCCTTTCCCTTTGGTTTACGGCTTCTCAGAAGATCCAAGTTCAGTTTCGGGCTGAAGCTATTCACCGAAGAATTAAGCTCGTCAATAAACCGATTTACAGCATCGATGGTTCTGACTAGTTGTTCATCCTCATTTTTAAATTGTTCCGGCTGTGTGTGACCCTTTAATTTGTTCCAAGTCTGGATCGAGTAGTATGGGATGTGAAGAACAGTGCAATTCACATTCAATTCCCGACACAGATCAACAATTTTCTGGTAGTTGTCCTTCAAATTTGTAACCGTGACGTCAAGGGGTGAACGCAGACGTATAAATTTCTTCTCTTTGACAGTCAAATCGCATGTCCCTACCAAGATATACACGCAATTTCTCTTGTCATTCAATAATGAACGTTTGTCCCTTGTGAGCTTTTGAAGAATCTGGGCTGAGGTGACACCTGATTTATACAGCCACTGTATGCTGGATTGAACCTTTGATTGTTTGTTTACAACAGATTTAATGTAACGTCCTTTACTGTCACTAATAACAATTGGCCTTTTGGTTAGCTGTCGGGGTTCGTCCTTTTGAGAATTCTTCTGAACATATTTCTTTAATCTGTTGTTACTCATCTGGCGAGAGTTCGACTATAGCTACAGCAACAACTGAGACAGCTTAGAGTTGACAGGATTTTATTTCGTGACTCAGGATAATTCCAACAAATTCGTCGAACTGAAAATACAAATTATTATCGATAAGACAAAGTACGAAACTTATTGGTGGCGATTCGACATACGACCGACATTCGACAATTAGACGCAAAAGAGCCAACTCACTTGAACAGTGAGAACGATAGACAGCTAATTAATCAAATTACCTCTTTGGGCCTAGAAAAAGTGTTGCTAATAGCTGTTATTTTCGCAAGAATCGCAGTTTTATAACGCAGTCACATGCGGGAGCTGACAAAACGGAAGTTCCGCGCGCGGTGTCACACTAGTTATAATTCAACGACCGTCACAGCCATATACATACAGAGTGATATTCGTTTCCGCGCTATTTCTTGGAAACTATAGACCGGATTTCGATGAAACTTGGCACACAGCTTTACTACAAAGAGGACATGCGCATATCGTCGGGGTTACCCGGTTCCACCGCCGAATTTAGAGTTACTGCCCCTGACTGTTTTAGCCATATACATACAGAGTGATATTCGTTTCCGCGCTATTTCTTGAAAACTATAAACCGGATTTCAATGAAACTTGGCACACAGCTTTACTACAATGAGGACATGCGCATATCGTCGGGGTTACCCGGTTCGACCGCCGAATTCAGAGTTACTGCCCCTGACTGTTTAAGCCATATACATACAGAGTGATATTCGTTTCCGCGCTATTTCTTGAAAACTGTAGACCGGATTTCGATGAAACTTGGCACACAGCTTCACTACAAAGTGGACATGCGCATATCGTCAGGATTACCCGGTTCGACCGCCGAATTTAGAGTTACTGCCCCTGACTGTTTTAGCCATACACATACAGAGTGATATTCGTTTCCGCGCTATTTCTTGAAAACTATAGACTGGATTTCAATGAAACTTGGGTCACAGCTTCACTACAATGAGGACATGCGCATATCGTTGGGGTTACCCGGTTCAACCGCCAAATTAAGAGTTACTGCCCCTGACTGTTTTAGCCATATACATACAGAGTGATATTCGTTCTGTTGAAGCCATATACATACATAGTGATATTCGTTCTGTTGAAGCCATATACATACAGAGTTATATTTGTTTCCGCGCTACTTTATTGACAATGAAAATATGTTCGGCGGGGGTTATCAATTCAACGAATTTGCTTGTTTATTTTTTAAATTATTGTAGATTCTAGAGTGTAAACAAGGTCGAAAACAGCCAAAAATGGCAATTTATCAAATTCAAGGGCACATAACTCTCGACTTACTGATCAGATCAGACTCAAAATCTAACTCATCTAAGATCTTATGCTCCCAAATATTGTATTTAAGTTTTTACTTGATTTATTAATAATTGTAGATTCTAGAGAGTAAACAAGGTCGAAAACAGCCAAAAATGGCAATTTTGCCCAATTCAAGGGCACATAACTCTCATTTTTCTGGTCATAGCAGACTGAAAATCGAACTCTTCCAAGATCTTGTGGTCTCCAACATTATAATGTGTCCAAGTTTTGTTTTGATTGATCAATAATTGCAGATGCTAGAGTGTAAACAAACGTACAAGCATCATTTTTTGACATTCAAGGGCAGATAACTCCGCACTTTCTGGTCCGATCAGGCCCATGATTGAACTTGCCCGAGAACTTAAGACCCTACTTGTTTTGGCCAAGTTTGATCAAGATTGCCTAACTTTTGTGGATGCTAGAGTGTAAACACCCCAAATGTTGACGGACGGACGGCCGGACGCCGGACAAAAAGTGACCACAATAACTCACCGCCAGGACTTCGTGCTCATGTGAGCTAAAAATTAATAAAATTTACTATAATAACGTATCAGAGAAGGTTTGCAACAATAAAGGTAGATTTAATTCTTTTTTTTTTTTTTCATATCATTAGTTGTTTATGAAATAATAACAAGATTAGCGGTCTTTATTGCGCAAATAAAACCCGATGTGCGACGGACTACATGTGTAGGTAAAAACCGAGGCGCAAAGCGCTGAGGTATTTGCCATAACATTTAGTCCAGAGCACAGAGGTTTTTATTGCGCAATAAATACCGCTAAACTTGTTATTATCTCCATTATAACACTCAAAATAACAAAACACACATTCGAAATGTGTTATTTTGTGGAAATTCTGTCATGAACTAGTTTTCGGCGTAGGAAACGCATTGGCGGTCAAGTGACGTCATTGATGACGTCATTTGACGTTACCTTGACGCTACGTGACATTTTGGCGCATACACAAAGCATAATTTACATAGAGTCATTATTGGTCAAATAAAACCCGATGCAGTTCTTCTTTCGCTATATATGGATTTTACGGAAACGTGTTATAATAAAATATCATAAACAAATGTTCAAAATAACACACCATTCTTGAAAATAGAAAATACTAAAACTCTTAAAGATTTTCTTGTAAAGTCGCAGGATTTGTTCCTACCAAATAATAGTATTGAATTGTTTCTTGGATTCAAGGAATAAAATCTAGAAGATTCCAAAAGAAACTCGTCTTTTATAGTGCAAAGTCAATCGTGCAATTTTGGCAAATACAGTCCACCATACTTTAGAGCTCTAATAGATCTACACAATTTTGGACTATTTCAATTCCTTAGATAATTCTGAAGATTAAAGTATGCATATGTAGCATTCATTAATACAAGTTTCATTCGTGTTCTCGTCTAAAATTTTCTACAGATAAATGATAAACGTATTTAATAATGATAAAATGGTTTTAACAAAACTTAAATTTTAACCCTAACAGCACACCATACATTCCAAAATATTAACAATATTTACTACAATGATGTACTAGAACAGGTTTTCAAGAACAAAAGAAGATTTTGTTCTTTTTAACATAATTTGTTGTTAAAATATCATAAATAAATGTTCAAAATAACTATTGATTCTTAGAAAAAGAAAATACTTAAATTCTGATAAATTTTTAGGTAAGTTCTTGAGATTTTATTCTTCCAAATGATAGATTGGAATTGTTTCTTGGATTCCCGCGAAAAAAATATCTCGAAAATTCACAAGAAAACCGATTTTTCGGTTATGCAAAGTCAATCATGCAATTCTGGCCAGTCTACACCACCATACTTTAGAGCTTTAATGCACCCCTTTGGACTATTCCAAATCCTTAAATATTTCAAGCGGTTAAAATACACATATGTAGCATTCATTCATATAAATTTCATTCGTGTGCAAGAGGGGGCAATTTTCTATAGAAATTGACCCAGGTCCTTTGTTATTATCTCCATTATAACACTCTAAATAAGAAAACTCACATTCGAAATGTGTTATTTTGTGGAAATTCTGACATGATCTAGTTTTCGGCGTAGGAAACACATTGGCGGTTTAGTGACGTCATTGATGATGTTACATTGATGCCATGTGACGTTTTGACGCATACACAAAGCATAATTACATAGAGTCTTTATTGGTCAAATAAAACCCGCTGCAGTTCTTCTTTTGCTATATATGGATTTTAAGGAAACGTGTTATAATAATGTTTCAGACCTTTCAATAGTTTGATACTTCTTCAATTAGACATTTCACAAAAGTCATTAAGAGTTTTGTCTCTCACCAAAGGATGAAACAATTTAAGCGGGATGATCAGTTGGGCGCTTTTATGGGATGTTGTGGTTGTACTGGTAAGAGATATTCTAGGACACGATGGTTATATGCTGAAGTCACTGGGATATGACCAAAATACTTTTGAAAGTTTCATTAAAAGCCTACTCTATCAATCAATCCTTCAATTAGGTATCAGGAACAAGTAGAAATTTTGCAAGGTATACAAATACCCCCCCACAAGCACCTTGTCACTGAAAAAGTGCTGTAGGTCAAAAGGTTCTTTAGTTGGGGCAGATTATAAACAAAGTCCAATGCATTGTGACTTTGACATTTTACCTACTTGATCCCAAAATAGGGTACCTCCTTGCGTCAAAGGCAACAAATATGAATAGTTTCATGATCCCAGGTCAAACGGTTCTTGATTAGGGGCATGAAAACAATGAAACGAAAATGTTTAAAATCTGCTTTCATGCTCTTACTCAAGAACTGTTTGTGCTATAGCACTCTTTGAGTGACAAGGCACATAGTTGGTTGTATTTGTCTGATTTAAACAGTCCTAGGTTCAATTTGACCAAGTTTTTGTGTATCTTTCTATCTATCTATATATACTGCCTAACTCCCTTTTCGGGTATTACTGGCAGGTAGCTCATACAAAAATTAGGAAAGCATTACCAGTTAAAAAATCTTTTTTTTACAGATATAAATGAGTGTTTGACAGAGAATGGAGGCTGTGATCAGATATGTAATGATACAGAAGGTGGTTATATATGTAGCTGTAGGGATGGCTTTGATCTGTATGTGACCAACGGAACAAATAACGTGTACCTACCCATGGGAGAGACAGGGCTGTCCAGCGAGGATAAATACTATGTCAACCATACATGTGTCCGTATGTAGATGGTGCTTTATAAATTCATTGTACAAAGTAGTAAAATGATATCCGTTTTTTTTTTCAGAGAAACCAATGGCATCAATGTCAAAAAATGTTATCTTGTTATTTAGCCCATAGATCATCAGTCTGAGATGGGCATAAATTGAGACAGTTTCAAGGTCATCATGATTGATCTATAATTGAAATACAAATCAGAAATAGCAATATAGATATATAATCTATTTCTGTTAGAATTATTTAGTTTAGAACAAATAGCTGAAGTAAAATAAGGTGTATGATTTATTATTCTCTGTTTTCTATTGTTCTATGTTCATTTGATTAATTCACCACTGCTATGCATTTGTCTATGATCTGTATACTAAATTCATACTTGAAAGCACCTTAGTTAGAAAATGGAAAGTTAAACTTACTCTTACCCAATTCTGTTTGTAGGAAGCATATGTCCTCCTCCAAATGACACAGAATATCAGAATGCTATCCTGCTGACTGATAGAGATTATTTCTACTATGAAGAAGAGATAAGTTTTCGTTGTGACCTTGGTTACCTAGCAACAGGGAATCTGAGAGAGGTCAAGTGGACCTGTAACTCTGATGGTAGCTGGAACAAAACTGATGGAGATGCTGTCTGTATAGGTACATCTTTAACCCATTGCCAAAAGGCAAAATTTTAAGCTTATCCAAATTCAAAGATGTTGCAGAGGACAATTTCAAGTGAATGGAATTTTGAGGTTTTTAGTATTTCTGGGTAGAAAATATTGTAGAAATGAAGAAATGGCTTGTCACAAGCAATTTCTTCATTTTCCACAAAGTTTTCTAAAGTCTTTTCTACTTGGTGCCTCAAAAGGCATCATTGTATAGGAATAGGCTAAACTGATCTTGTGATTTGTTTACTCTATTAACCCAAAGTTATTCTGCAATATTCAGATGCAAACATTTTAAAAGAGTTCTAGAAAAGTTATTTGGACTAGATATACGAGGGTTGTCCCCATAAATCGTAGACAATGTCGATAAATCAAAAACCTCTGGATAGATATTTCTAATTTTTCCATAGCTTAAGCCCACACCTTTTGACGCCACTTTGACAAAAAATCAAGTTAAATGCTTACATTATACTAAATATATAGAATATTTTGCAAAGGCATGCACCGACCCGCGGCGCACGTCACAACGTCATGATGTAACAACGTCACATTTTAACGGGAAACCGAACGGCATTTTCTTGTCTTATGATTGAACTTTGTAGCTTTATTGCAGATACTCTTGATTTTTTAGTAATTTTGAAATCAATAATTGATAAATTAATTCAACCAAATGTATTTTTCATCTCAAAGTCCGTTTTATTTGCCATACTCTTGTGCATTTTCCGTTAATCGTAATCAGTGACTTCTTTTTACCATTTAACGCCCGCTCTTCTAAACAATCTTGGCCTTCTCCGGGGGCAATATTGAAACGTCGTTTTGATACTTTCAAAAAAGTGTCCATATATGTGCTATAAACACGTGGCTGTGTATTTTGATCAGTTTCATCTTCATTTAAGATTCAATGTGTTATACTGCTCTCCACGCCGAAGAACGGACAATTTTACGGTGCGCCGCAATTTTCAGCAACGTCGTCTTTTTCCGTCAACGATATTGTTATTCATTTTCTTTTAAAACATATTAGTTTGAAAACGAATAACGTCAACGCTTTGAAATTTTGCAAAATTACAAAACACAATTTACTCGATGCGGCTGTGTAACTTTTTTGACTGAAAATAGAAACCAAAATTTTTTATTACGACAGTTAATCAGGAACGACAAGCGGGAAAGGCATTATTTTTTACGTGCGCCGCACGACCATTATGCGCTTAAAATAATTGGGTAAAACTGGATATAAAGGAAATATATGAAAAGTTAATGAATGAAAATCAAGTCAAAAATGGACAAACAATGGTCATACGGAAAATAAACATTGTGCAACGTTAATAAGACAAGTTATCGAATGTGTCTACGATTTATTGGGACAACCCTCGTAAGTTTTAATTAAGTTCTGTATCTTCATCCAATATGAAAATAAACTAATAAAAAAACTATTTTAGACATTCCATTTTTCTGTCTGAAACAAACTTTTCAATTAAACATCGAATAGGAAAATATTACAATATTTTACCATGAAAGGTCTGGTCTTTCTGATTAGCATTTGTATTTGTAGGAGTACCATGTTCAGGGCTGGCTGCAGTAGAGTTTGGTACTTATTATAAAGATGGAGTTATGGTTGATCCTACCACTGTGAACATTTTGCCCCAGGAGCAGGTCATCTTACAATGTCAATATACCAGAGATACATTCTATAACAGGACCATGTATTGTGCTTATGATGTACAGGTTTCCTCATTTCGATTCCAAGGAGATAATATGACATGCTCTCGTAAGTAGCTTGATACCCGTTCAGGCTTTTGCAAAAATTCACAAATTTTCCTCAAGCTGTGGGTCATTTTGGCTGATTTTATCTTAATATCTTATCTAAGAAATATTGTGTAGACAATATTTGAAATATGGTTTTATCTAGTTTCTCTATTCCTTCAGAGTTAATGTATTTGTCAGTACATCTTTGCTGATGAAAATATTATCTAGCTAGTAAAATGTGAAATAACAAGAACAGATCAACTAATACCAGTGTTTGATGATTTTCAGCAATGGAGACCCCAACCTACCTGTGGGTGCAATGATGTTGAACTATACCATTGATGTGTACCTGAATAATGGTAGTTTTGTGTTAAGTTGTGGAGAAGGCTATAATATTATTAGCCTTTTCTACATAGAGACATTTTTAGCTCACCTGAGCACGAAGTGCTCAAGGTGAGGTATTGTGATCTATCAATGTCCGGCGTCCATCTGTCCGTCTGTCCGTCATGGCGTCAACAATTTCTTTAAAAGACATCTCCTCCTAAACTACTGGGTCAAAATCAACCAAACTTGGCAGAAATGTTCCTTGGGTGGTCCCTTATAAAAATTGCTAAAAGAATTGAAATCTATGAAAAACTCTGGTTGCCGTGGCATCGGAAAATGGGAAATTTCACAAAAGCTCAACAATTTCTTTAAACGACATCTCCTAAACTACAGGATCAAAATCAACCAAACTTGGCAGAAATGTTCCTTGGGTGGTCCCTTATAAAAATTGCTAAAAGAATTGAAATCCATGAAAAACTCTGGTTGCCGTGGCATCAGAAAATGGGAAATTTCATAAAAGCTCGACAATTTCTTTAAACGACATCTCCTCCTTAACATCTGGGTCAAAATCAACCAAACTTTGCAGAAATGTTCCTTGGGTAGTCCCTTATTAAAATTGCTAAAAGAATTTAAATCCATGAAAAACTGGTTGCCATGGCATCGGAAAATGGGAAATTTCACAAAAGCTCAACAATTTCTTTAAACGACATCTCCTCCTTAACTTCTGGGTCAAAATCGACCAAACTTGGCAGAAATGTTCCTTGGGCAGTCCCTTATTAAAATTGCTAAAAGAATTTAAATCCATGAAAAACTCTGGTTGCCGTGGCATCGGAAAATGGGGAATTTCACAAAAATTCAACTATTTCTTTAAACGACATCTCCTCCTTAACTTCTGGGTTAAAATCAACCAAACTTGACAGAAATGTTCCTTGGGTGGTCCCTTATATATATATTGCTAAACGAATTGAAATCCATGAAAAATTCTGGTTGCCGTGGCAATGGAAAATGCTAAATTTCACAAAAGCTCAACAATTTATTTAAAAACATCTCCTCCTTAACCTCTGGGTTAAAATCAACCAAACTTGGCAGAAATGTTCCTTGGGTGGTCCCTTATTAAAATTGCTAAAAGAATTGAAATCCATGAAAAACTCGGGTTGCTGTGGCATCAGAAAATGGTAAATTTCACAAAAACTTAACAACTTCTTTAAACAGCATCTCCTCCTTAACCTCTGGGTTAAAATCAACCAAACTTGGCAGAAATGTTCCTTGGGTGGTCCCTTAAAAGATTTGCTAAAGGAACTGAAATCCATGAAAAACTCTGGTTGCCGTGGCATTGGAAAATGGAAAATTTCACAAAAACTTAATAACTTCTTTAAATGACATCTCCTCCTTAACTTCTGGGTTAAAATCAACCAAATTTGGCAGAAATGTTCCTTGGGTGGTCCCTTATGAAAATTGCTAAAAGAATTGAAATCCATGAAAAACTCTGGTTGCTGTGGCATCAGAAAATGGGAAATGTCATAAAACTCATCAATTTCTGTAAACAACATCTCCTCCTAAACTGCATGGCCAAATTCTTCTCTGGGACCACAATGCATAATATATGCAAAGTTATTTGGCATTATTAAAACATTACTCAGGTGAGCGATTTAGGGCCCTCATGGTCCTCTTGTTGATGCCCCCTAAAGTAAAAGGTGTGGGAAAGCATTGTGGTAAATGAAGAAATTGCTTGAGACAAGCAATTTCTTCATTTACCACAATGTTTTCTACCAAAAGAGATGAAAAAATGTAGAATTTCATTCACATAAATTTGTCGTCTGCAACATCTTTTAATTTGGACCTGCCCAAAATTTTGCCTTCTGGTAATGGGTTAAGTTGGTTTTACACTGTGTATTTCAGCAATAAGTTGTGGAGTTCCTGACCTGCCAGTTGGTGCCATAATGTTGAATTATACCAATGATGTGTACCTCAACAATGGTAGTTTTGTATTTAGTTGTGGAGAAGTTTACAAAATCGTTAGCCTTTTCTACAGAGAGGCGTTTTTTGATGCCCCTAAAGAAAAAGGTGTGGGAAAGCAATGTGGTAAATGAAGAAATTGCTTGAGACAAGCAATTTCTTCATTTACCACAATGTTTTCTACCAAAAGAGACGAAAAAATGTAGAATTTCATTCACATGTTGTCGTCTGCAACATCTTCTAATTTTGACCTGCCCAAAATTTTGCCTTCTGGTAATGGGTTAAGTTGGTTTTACACTGTGTATTTCAGCAATAAGTTGTGGAGTTCCTGACCTGCCAGTTGGAGCCATGATGTTGAACTATACCAATGATGTGTACCTGAATAATGGTAGTTTTGTATATAGTTGTGGAGAAGGTTATAACATCAGTGGTTTGAGTGAAGACGGGGAATATACAGTTATGTGTAAGGAAAATGGAAGGTGGTCACTCAACACACTCAAATGTCTGCGTAAGTAAAAGAGATAAATATTGGACTGGTCCCAGTTTGATTTAAACTGGAACACAAAATAATCATGTATTATTTCACTGTAAATACAGATTTTCTGTCTCTGAGAAATCTTTGAGATCACTGAAAAAAGTTATGTTGCTAAAGATTCTAACTTTTAGAATTTGAAAGAGTTTCAATGTTAAGTTGATTTAAACTTCACAGAAATATAAAAAAGAAGGTTAGTCATTCTGCAGTGTGCTGCACATGCCACACTATTGATATGCTTTTGGAGTTTTGACAAGGACATGGAGAAACGAACAGTTCTGTGAAGTTAGAAGTCTTGAACTGTTCATAACTACATCTTGGGGTGACTTCGATTGGTGATATCTCAACACTGATTGTTTTGATGATTTCATTCGGGCTAAATTGGTCGATTTCTTGACAACAAGATTTCGTTGTATTGCTGGTAGAAAACATGGGATATCTCAAACATATGCATTTATCAACTGTAAGGAGATTCTCAAAATGGGATAATTCATGGAAAAGCAACTCAAATATATCGCTAATTTGATTTCCGACCTTATTGAAAGGCTACATTTTGGTCAATCAATTCGGCGCTGTACAATCATTTACTCTTGTATTAGAATGGTATGTCTTTGTGAAAATATCAGTGCAATACAACGGATTGTTTGCTACTCCTTTGATTTCAAATTATTTTAAAAACAACATGTTTCTGTGACTTTTTGTAGCCATGCAGTGTCCAGACCCTGGCACACCAGCTGGAACCAGACAAATTGTTACAAGTTATGAACTTGGTGAAAATGTGACATATGAATGTGACAGGGATGGTTTTGTATTATCTGACCCAACACCGAAAACCTGTATATTATTCAATGGTGAAGCTGTCTGGTCGCATGATATACTACCAGAATGTATAGGTAAGATATGGTCACCATGACATATTTCTTGTTACAAAATTGGTGAGAATGTTACATGTCAGCCATTCCACGAAAATTGACTCATTTACAAAAACGAAAATGTTGAAAAATGAACTTTTCTGCATGAGCACAATTTTTATGTTAAAGTAAAGTGTCACATGTCTACAATGTATGGTTAAAATTTTACCCATAACATTTTAAGTCCTGCTGAGTTATCGCATTTTCAAATATACCACTATAATCTAGCTGTTACGGAGCATATAAAGCAACGCGAGATACATATAGCGTGAGCTGTGGCCAATGTTATAACCCAACATCAAAAAGATTGTTTGTTTGACCATCATCAACCATTTGCACAACTTACAAGGACAAAATGATAACAATTCAGCTGTTACCCTATGTGGTGATATCAAAATGAGTATTTCACTGTTTAACGCAATATTCGAGCATTTTAAAAGTGTTTGTGATCGTTTGTATTCTTTTTGAAGCCATCTTGCAAAGTAAAGTTAAAAGTAAATATTCCGATAGAAATGCCTCTTCAGATTATGTTTTCCAGTGCATCTGGCTCTCGAGCTTTTATTTCTTAGTATGTATGATCGTGGAAAAAATGGCCCTTGTGTTACTGAAAATAGATCATTTCCATAACCTTATTACCATTAGTGTCATTTCTTTCAAAGAACTTTAAACGCTAAACGTAACGGTTCTTACACAAAAGAAACAACAAATTGGTATAAAACAAATACTAAATTCAATAATACGAATGAATCAACAGACCTTTCTTTTAGTACCCTTAAACTATTAATCTCATTGGCAAAATTGCCGAACTGGTACCTTTGCTATTCTTTAATATCACAATCAGAGTAACAATTACATTGTAAACATCGGGCAAAACAGTCTGCACAGATATGTCTGTATATACACCACAAAGTCGTCAACCGGGTACCACCATGGACAATTTCTAGGATTTAGTTCCGACTGATCTACAACAACTAACCAACCAACAACAACTACTGCCAATTCGTCTATTTTGAAAACCAGTGTCACCTTGTCTACTCAGGTTTTGTATACCGTTTCCATTTCGTCTAAATTTGCCTGCTTTATATTTCAGTATGATATCTTATTTTTTGTTAGAAACAATGCGTTGTTTTTCTTAATTTATGAACATGTTATAAAATATGAATTTCGGGGGGGGGGGGGGGGTGTCTAGAAATATATAATTTGATGGTGTGCTAGACATGTGTGCATTGGTCGTGTAAATTTGTAAGGATGTTTTAATTTGAAGGGGTGTTCAATTGAACAATTTTCGGTAAGTGTGCAATTACTCGTCACCTTCTCTTCCGAATTTCTTTTATTTCTAATTAAATCAATTATATAAAAACACATATTGTTTTAAAGTAAATTGGTTATTCATGCGAATCATATATCCCTAAATAAAAATATGGCTCTCAAAAATCGTTAACAAATAACTCCATGAAATACAATTAAAATATGAATTACAAAGTGAAAAAATAAAAATGAATCATTTGATACAATTTGATATCAAACATAATTATTCCATTTATTGACAGGAAATAAAAGGAAAAATGCATATATATTAAAATATTGAAATAAAAATTGAAATGAATCGTGTAGGTCTAGTAATGAAAAATGTATGATATATTGTAGACCTAGTCGAAGTAGACAAATTCTGAAAGTATATGAAAGTTGATTCTGACAATAAAAATGTAGCAAACGAACTGGGAGTAGAATAAATGTTGGGATGTTACAGTCACTTTGACTAGATCCAAAGCTTGATATCCAAAATTACAGCGTCCTAGACTGTCATACCCCCTGGTGATTGATTGGATTGGCCATGGTTGACAAGAGGTTTAGGCTTTTAGCGTGTGAACTTGTGTCAAAGGATCAGTATTTGTAATTCCAATGGTGAGAGAGCGGTGTAATTTGTCTTAGCCAATTACCTAGTAGAAGGGAACACCAGCTTTCGGAAAAGAAATATAGAGAAGCCCTTTTTTTCACAAACTATTCAAGACCCGACAATACAAATATCTACGTTTAGTTTCGGGAAAAAAGATGTCAGGATTAATGCAAACTAAAGAGAATGTACAACAACACAGCCTTGGGGTGTGTTACTTCAATATCAGCATTACAAAAAATAAGGGAAAATGCACCCTGCATACCTACTCCTGAAATTTGGGGACTAAACTGTGACAAGTGAGTTGCAAGCCACGTTTGCAGAAAATTATTCTTGTTAACATTATCGTCTGGCCCAGTTGAAAAGGAAAATGTTTGTGTATTCTTTTATTTGCCACAAAAGCGATGTATGCAGGTTTTCTAAAAACAACAAGTACAAAGCTGAAAAATGTCTAATGGTGGAATTAGAAAATGGAAATGGCGTTAGGACCAAAAGGGGCATATTTTATGGCCTAGACAATTATGTGTTTCGCTCGCAATAATCAATAGGCTGCTGTTACCATGTCTGTCTACTTGAGAAGCCACAAACTGTTTCAGACATGTTGTGTAACATGCTTAGATAGAACCTGAAGGGGTATGTTTGCTAATCTATCGCCCACAGATGGCAGTGTATGCTCAATATTCCATAAAATATAGTATATGCTTCCGTAACGAAGAGTCTATATTTCGTAACGGAATATTACTATGTGAATTCACAGATAAACACAATTAGGCGGCTTTGTTAGTATTCCTACTTCATATACTTTCTGAATTAATTATAATCAATTGACATCAAAATGTTTTATGTATCGTAATTTACGCACAAATTGTAAACCCAAATATATGCTTCCGTAACATTTTCTTATAGCATATGTGGCAAAACATGATTTAATAAGCTCTATTTAGACAAATTTTAACTATACGGAAATGTAAAATTCCATTTGATTCATGCAAACTCAATTAATCAGCAAAATAAATCTCATTAATATCCAGGACATGCTACCACCAAATAATATATGCTCCGTAACAGTTATTTTGACCGTAAAACAAAATGGGTAGATGCGTAAATCCCGCATTACTTTGTTTTTTATTTGAGATTCCAGCTTTTGCACGTCAAATTAAAAAAGAATTGAGCATAAATTAAGGAATTTTGTATTGCTAATTTGGAAATGAATTTGCATAATACTATATTTACATACTTCCACGTCGAATTTCACATTCAACATTCCATTTTTCTACTTGCAGTAGCCGATATAATGAATCTTTGATAACTACAGTGTATTATATTGTTCACAGTATTGAAATATTCCTGTTAGTTTAACTCATGGCGTCCTTTGAAGTACGTTACGGAAAAATATGCGTAACGGAAGCATAGCGACCAAAGGACTTTTGAGTCTCTCAATATTTTATACTCTTGATTATACTTGAAACTCGCCTCTATTTCAACAGTTTGGCAACCACTCTGTCAAAATTTAACAGATTTAGGAATGTCCGTTCATTATTGTGGGCTACACGGACGTAACGGAAGCATAGTAAACGAAATGCGACAAATTCTATTTGTCAATGTTCTTCGCTTTAGTGAAGAAATACTAAGATATTCATAAACTTAAGGGTTTTGATAGTTAAACTAAGCCATTCTCGAACCAAAATAGTTTGAAAATCGGCAAATTGAGAGAAAATTTGACTTTCTTTCATGCCTTTGAAAGTTCGTTACGGTCACATAGGCAAATCTGGCGACATACAAACAGACATGTTTAAATTCTATTTCATGTATGATGATGGAATCATACTTAATTTAGTCGTTGTAGTAGGGTTTGGGGAAAATAATGTCAAAGAGAACAAAGTCTAAGTACAAAAACGGCTGATTTGGACGGTAGTTTAAAACAAAAAATTGTGCGGCGACATCAACATTTTGACGTTTTTGCAATATTCAACACAACCAAGCACATTCATAAGATCGTTTGAATAACTTAAAAATCATACTACTTTATTGCAAATTATGTCCCGTGATAAAAGATATCTTGCTTTTTGTTGTACCTAATTGATAAAGGTGTTAAATAATGCAATGAAGGTCGGCGACATGCATTTTCAGTAAATGGGTCAATGTTCGTGGAATGGCTGTCGTGAGTGTGACAGGGAGAGTTTTGTATTATCTGACCCAACACCAAAGACCTGAGGCACGTTCTTTAGAGCGAGATTTTTTAAGATGTTTTTTGATACAACGTCTTTGAGACCGAAATTATAAGCAAGGTGTTTCAAATGTTCCATTATTCATACAAATGACATCATCATGACGTCATTTGTATGAAGTATGGAGCATTCGGAACTCAGCGGTTTATGAATCATGGAGCATTCGGAACAACTCGGTCAATTCTCACCCATATAGATTCTACAGAATTTACCGAGGGGTTCCGAAATAAGTATAGAGCAATGGCGGCTCCCAGTGATTGTCTTAAAAATCTTGCCCAGAAGAACGCTTTATCCTAAAACAGCTTAAGAAATCTCAAGATATCTTAAGAAATCTAGCTTTAAAGAATGCGCCTCTGTATAATTATCTAATGGTGAAGCTGTCTAGTCACATGATATACTACCAGAATGTACAGGTAAGGCAAAGTGACAAAGTCACTATGACTAAGAGGCATTTTGGTTTACAATAGCTGTCTGTATGTCTGTCTGTCTGTCTGATCATTTTAATGGTATTGTAGATGTTTTAGAATTCATATTCAAATTTGAAGTTTTCAATGATATCATTTGTATTATCTTTTGATGGGTTTTTAGCTCCACTGGCTGAAGGCCAGCGAGCTATTGTCATGGCATTGTGTCTGTCGTGCGTGTGTCTGTGCGTCCGTGAGTCTGTAAACTTTTTCTTTGAAAATCTTCTCTCAAACCAGGGGGCCAATTTTTACCAAACTTTGCAGGAATGTTCCTTGGGTGACCCTTTACTTATATTGTTCAAAGAATTTTGATTGGTACATAAATGTGGGCATGGCAGGGCGGGGCTTATCAGACTTAGAGAAATCACAAAATAATTCTTTAAAAATCAACCATTTGGCTAAAGAGAAATCACAAAATATTTTTTATAAATCAACCATTTGGCTAATTTTGACCAAACTTGGCAGAAATGTACCTTAGGTGACTCTTTACTTAAATTCTGTGTGAATTTTTTTGGTCTATAAATGTGGGCGTGGCAGGGTAGGGCTTGACAGACTAAGAGAAATCACAAAGTAATTCTTTAGAAATCTTCTTTCAAAATAGTGGGCCAATTTTGACCAAACTTTGCAGGAATGTTCCTTGGGTGGCCCTTTTTTTGTGAAATTTTGACCCTTCTCAAATTTTTGGCAGTGTGAGGTTTGTAAGAAATGAGATAATTCTTTAACTTTAGCCAGTGGAGCGATTCAGGCCCTCTTGGGCTTCTTGTTACATATTGGCATAGCAGATCCAATAAAAGTAGCATCTGATTGGAAAATCAGATAGCAAATCAGATGTAGGATACCTGGAGAGGCATTAAAAACACCCAAAAGAATTGAAGCTGCATTTTTGATTAACTATTGTAAAACAGTTCCAAGTGCATGCACTGTATCAATACAGATGAATTGCTTGCTGCTTAGTCCTTGATTATAGATTTCTGAATAATAGAGCTATTGTGTGATATATTACATGTTTGTTATTTATTTGTCAGATAATGAAGCTCCTGTGTTTATGAATTGCCCAACAAGCATCACCTATTTCAACATGTTGAGTCCAGTAAACTTCACAGTTCCCATGGCAACTGATAATTCTGGTGGAGTTAAATCTGTGTCAGCTAACTCTACTGTTCAACCTGGAGATATCCTAACTGAGGACTTGATTTTGACATATACTGCAGAGGACTACGGTGGGAACACAGCTACATGTGATATCACTCTCAAACAAGGTAAGGCTGCTTTCTTTATCACAACCTTTTTAAGTTAGAGTAAAGTCGGGTAAATTCGACAGTCGTCAAAATTCGACACCCTTCTATAATTTTCTCAATATACGAGGGGCGTTCAATTAAAAGTGGTACTAATGGTCCACCATACCTCATGGTTCTATAGAACTAGTGGTGCTTGTGGCTATTTGACGGGAAAATTACTGTCTATACTTGGTCAAAATTTGAGACAAATTCGTTGACTCTTTAAAAAGTTATTGAACTTTAAAGTTGGTTCAGTCATATACACTGGCTATTTCGCTGTGCGCAAAATGTAAATCGAACTGAAGTAGGATGAACGGGTCTACATTAAAGGTCGCATAGGCTTTGAAATATCTGCATCACATGTGTATAATGAACTATATCAGAATCGTGGACATCCGAACGTTGAATATACGTCAGTTTTTAGGATGATAATGAAAATGAAAATTGGTAAAACTGGCCTGAATGATGCCCCCCTCTCAGGCAATCCGGGTAGAGCTAGTGCCAAAGCAAATTTTGCTGTACGAGGGGTGATCAAAAAGTTCCCGGAAAAATGTTCTAATTTCTTCATTTATGGTCCTATTTTCGCCAAATTTGAACTGTACAAGGATCAGTCATTTTCTGGTTTGGACGCAAATTAAAATCAATGACATGCTTTATAGAACGACATTATTGTTGCCACGGCAACGTCTATGACGTCAACCCGGCCCAAAAATCATACTTTTTTGTGAAATAAGCGTTTATATAAAGTATTATCATTCGCGCGTTCTTTAGCGTACGTCGTCTAAACTTCGCATATTTAATGCTCGATTAGAAGGCACTATATAACTGACGACAAATGCAAATGAGACGTCATTTTTTATTGTGGCAGCCATTTTAAAGAGTGCGAGTAGCAAAAATGAGTAGAGAGCAGAGAACAGCGGTCAAACTGTGTGCGGGAATTAAAATTTCGATAAATAAAACAATTGAAATGTTGCGTAATGTCTATGGTGATGCTGCAATGAAAATATCAGTTGTATATGATTGGTGCCAACGCTTTCAGAGTGGCCGAAAAGACACAACAGACGATGCGCAGAGATCTGGGTGTCCGACGTTGGTAACGTCATCATTCGTCGAACAGATTAAGACGTTGTAAGATTTAGACCGGCGAGTCACCATCCGCGAGTTACAAGACAAAGTTGAGATTTGCTATCGTATTGTGTTTAATATAATCAATCAAAACTTGAATATGCGTCGCCTTTGTGCACGATTGATTCCAAACTTGTTAAATAGACGTGATTTCATGCGGGCGATGCGAAAGAAAAGGACCAATCCAGAGAAACAGGTCCTTTTCCACCAAGACAATGCTCCCAGCCACCGTGCCACATCAAACCAGAAAGTCATCCAAGACCTTGGCTTTGAGATGCTTGAACATCCGCCTTATAGCCCCGACCTGGCCCCCTGCAAATTCTACCTTTTTCCTGCAATGAAGAAAAATCTTAGGTGTCAGCACGTCGGAGAGCAGTCTCAACTAGCACAGGCCGTGCAACGATCCATCGCTGATCTACCAGAAAATGGTTACCAACAGTTATTCCGGTCCTGGGCTACTAGATGGAGAAAATGTATTTCTTTTAATAGGGATACTTCGAAAAAGAATATGCGGACATATTATTTGTTAGTACAGTGTTTGTTAAACCGGGCATGTGAAGAAAACGTTGTTTGAGTTGACGTCGTCAGAAGCTGGGCCGGGTTGACGTCAGTGACGTTGCCGTGGGAACGATAAAATCTCTTTTTATTGCATGTCATAAAATATAAAGTACATGCATATTAGAAAATTGATCATGCTTTTACAGTTCAAATTTTGTGAAAATCGGACTATCAATAAAGAAATCAGAACATTCTTCCGGGAACTTTTTGATCACCCCTCGTAGATTCCGACATGACCGAACAAGACGCATGGTTAAATGTGCAAGAAAAAGCAGATAAAGTTGGTTTTTCATCGGGGACATGTTATACGATTTTGACGAAATGGTTGAAACACAGAATGGTTTATGCCCATTGGGTCCCCCACCTGCTGCCTAAAGGACAGAGAGCACCCCGTGCAAAATATATTTTGAAATAATGCAATAAATGCAACAAATGTGGGCTTTCTGAGCTTTATTCATATGATTGAACAACAATCTACTATTATGAGCACCAATTGCGTGTAATTAGCAAGCAATTGTTGCGAAAAGATCAAGCAAGGTCCGTAATGGCCAAAAAATTAAAAGCGCGGGAAAAGTTTTGTACGCGGTAATTTTCAAATGTAACGGGTGTATTGTTCAAATTACTGTTTCAAATAGTACGACTATCGCCGGTCATTCATACAAGAATTGTATGTCGGGGAAAGTAAAGAAATATAACGAAAAGAGCGGGTCTAGGGCCGGCGAAAGAGGCATGTACCAAATCTATGACAGCGGAGCTGTCCACAGGTGTCATCTTGTCCAAGACTTCCTGAAAGAGACACATGCTGCACAGCGTATTCATCCACCCTTATGGCCGGGCTTAAGTCCGTGTGGCTTTTTTGTGTTCCCCATGATGACGAAAAAAGCCTCTGGTCGTCGGTATAGGCCTACATGTTCCATATGTAGTGCAATTTACCAGTGTCTGCGGGGTGTTCCAAAAGAGGCCCATTTATTGGCAAATAAGTAATGGATCTCAAAACTTTAGAAGTGTATGGGTGTCAAAGAGGATTACTTCGAAGGATTGAAGAAACTTAAAATTGAATTGCAACATAACTATGGCTTATAGAACCCCAGTTCCATTATTAATTGAACGTCCCTCGTATTACACACAAATTGTGATAACAGCATTCTAATACTGAACACCTTATGTCGGGGCAATAACTGACATATAAAAATATTTCATGTCCTCCAAACACCCACCCTTTCCCCGAAAAATTCCTAGAAGAAAAACGTCGTCGAATTTTCTGATGAGCAAAAATGACCGTTACAGATTATCGTAAGAAAGTGGATCTAAACAAAGACATTTGAAAAATTTTGAAAATCATTTTTATATGATAAATGTTTCAATACTATGCCGGAAATGTATATATTTTCATAAATTATTTGATTAAAAACATCTCTACGTTTTATTTTCAACTTGAGAAAGGGTGTCGAATTTATACGACAAAATATTTCAAGATCGTATAATTTCTACATGCCCTAAAACGTGATTAATTGTTTGAATTTGAATGTTCCTACATTGACAGAAACAGACAACAGTTTGGTTGTTGCGCTTATTTTGAACAGTAGAAATGGTGCTGATGCCCTTTTCATCAACCAACAAACAATTTTGATCTAAATATACGTATTATTAACAAATTCCACATCAATTTGCATCTGAAAAGTTTAGGCCGAAAACTGTTCCATAAGATTCATATTCTGAGGTCAGTCAAAGTTCTCGACTGTAGTAGATGAATATATTAAATATGGCGAGTCTTACTTTGTAAGAAACATCCTTATTAATCCACCACAATAGTTAACAATCCAATGCATGAAAATTAAATATCACTCGAAGATTAGACCTTTGTTTGAAGGTGCACAAATTGGTTATTTAGCGACTATCAAAAGGCCCGAGTGCGGTTCTTTTAATTCACATGACATTGCCTTGTAAATCTACTAAGTAAAAATTGTGTTTAATTGATTGGTCAGAACAGTTTGTCAGTCTCCACCCATTCGATCATTCATATGCTTGATTGACAGGGATATCCACATGCTGATTTCTCATTCCTTTGTTGGAACAAAATGACGTCATACAATCGTCATACCACTAACCGTCTAAGGGAGAGTTTAAAACATCAAACAAAGCCACGAAGCCACGCGCGGAACACCTGTTATTGAACAGTTTCCGAAAATAGAAATAGACTCATTCCCATACAGTACTTAAAAGGGAACAGTTGTTGAAATTTTGGGCTGCGCATGTTCAGTTAAGATTAATTTGGTCATGGATTAATTGAACCATTAATTGGAATATTTCAGCGACAAGGTATTACTTTTACATTTCATTCGAGGAGACAATTAACTTTCTAAACATTGTTGTTTGGTGACTGCGGTGTTTTAAATGAAGAAGGAATATTTCGTAGATGCTTTAAGGGAATTTTTGTGGTTTAGGATATGACTTTGCGCGGATGAACATTTAAAAAAAATCATATTTCGCAAATTGATTTCTGTCTCCGAATCGTGGGTGAGAATGAAAATCTCAATGAAGAAAAATCAAGTGCATCGTTATAATCAATATATTCACCTGATTTGCAGTTTATAAGAGATATTAACATCATTTTCTGATTATTTTCTTACACAAATTCTTGGGGTGTCGAATTTACCCGCAAGGTGTCGAATTTATACCACGATGGGTCTCATGATTTAACGGGAAAAAAGACGACAACGACAATCTCGTATTCGGGCGGCATTTTTTGCAAATGAAAAAAATCAAGCCAACTTCCGTTTTGATAAATGTTTATTCTCCGGAATATTTTGCCACAACTTTTTTTGCTCATTTCGTCTTAAGGTGTCGAAATTACCCGTCTTTACTCTAGTGCTGATTTTGAATTTCAGTGATATGCTTGTGTATTATCATCTTTCCATTATTCTATCTGGCTTCTTTCATCATATTCTTTGAAGCAAGAAAGTGCGTGTGAGTCTTTGCCACTCAATTTGACAATCTTCATTCTTCTATATCAGTGCATCTTTGACTAAAATTTTGAATGTTGTAGTAATAGTTATTGACATAATTTGATTGATTTCATTACTTCCCAGTGAATGTCAGTGACCCTCAGGACCTGCTTGACCAATGTCCAGTATCATTCATACACCAAATATCCAGACCTAATGAGATGGTAGATTTTCAAATGATGTTTGATGACATATTCCTAACATCTGACACGCTAGTTGTTAACCCATCAACTGCTGGAGTTAATGATGGAGATTTTGTTGAGGTAGAAATAACAGCAACTTTCCATGACAGTGTACAGGTGTTGTGTAGAGTCCAGATTGGATTTAATAGTAAGTAATTCGTTTATTTTACAAGTATATCTACTGTTTGTATGATACATTGTGATTTTGTACCTGGAAAATAAGTCAATGATTGTGAAGAACTATTGTAATTGCTTTTACAATTATATGCACTAACATGATTTCCACTTTAAGCCCCCCTTTCCCAAACAACAAAACTTAACCCATTACTGCACAGTGACGCCTTTTGACTACCTCACGTGAAAAGGCTTGGGAAAACATTGTTGAAAATGAAGAAATTGCTTGTGACAAGCAATTTCTCCATTTACCACAATGTTTTCTACCCAGAACGACCAAAATATGTCAAATTTCATACATTTGAGATAGTCGTTCTGCAGCATCTTTCAAATTGGAAGAGTTCAAAATTTTGCCGTCTGGTAATGGGTTAAGGGTGGTCCAATTTGAATCCTGTTGCAGAGGATAAAAATGGTTGTTGATAAAGACAGGATTTATACAAAGCTTATTCTTTTAATTCAAAGAAATCCAGTATTTATTCAGTTTACATTGAAATGTATTTGTAACTTTTTGCCAACATTGAATTTGACGTTTTTCTGTTTTATTACAGTAACTGAATGTCATGCAGCAAGCGTACCTGCCTCAAGTAATTGGGTTGTATCCTGTTCTGATGACAATTCCACCTGTAATGTTACCTGTACAAGCGGATATTCCTTTATTGACAACACAACTATGAAGGAACTAACCTGTATGTCTGGCCAGTGGGATCCTTTACCTAGTAACTGTCTGGGTAAGTTGTTTTTGATATTTAAAGTTTACTTCAGCATGATAAATTTCATTTTAACCCTTTGCCAAACGACAAAATTTTAGGGTGATCTAATTTGAAAGCTGTTGCAGACGACAAAATGAATGCTGATAAAGATAAGATTTATGAATGATACAGCTCAGAAAATATTGAGACAAAAGGAGAAACTGCTGGTTATCAGCAGTTTCTTCTTTTGTTACAATTTTTTCCAAAGCCTTTTCTATTACGGACGTCAAAACCAGGTCTTGTTTGGGAAAGGGTTAAATACATGACATTTTTTATCTCTTGAAACTTGCCACATCTGTTGCTACCTGATAAAAGTATTGTTGACTGTGGATCAGGATCAGCAGGACAAAAGATGATCATTATCACAACAGTTACTGTTATTCAATGATCATTAATCTTCTGTCTTTAGATGCTATCAAGATAATCTTTCTATACTCTCAGTCTAATTTTGTTTATTTTCAGAAAAAAAACCCATCTAGCAGAATGTCTATTTATGCGTGCCTATAATGACCCACAAACACACATTTTGCAACAATAATAGTTATCCGACAATGCTATCAAGAACCTGTAGATAAGCCTTGATACTCTCAGACTGCCTTTTGTTTATTTTCAGAAATATACCCAGCCGAATTCACATGGGAGTTAAACATGGTATTGGATGAAGAAAATCAAATTCCCATCGTACAATGTATATCATCCGATGCTTATGACACTTTCTTTGATGGATTTCTGTCCTATAGTTATAAGCATTGATACTCACAGATTGCCTTTTATTTATTTCAGAAATATATCCAGCTGATTTCACATGGGCATTTAACATGGTATTTGATGAAGAGAATCAGGTTCCCATCGTACAATGTATATCATCTGGTGCCCATGATGCTGCCCTGGATGGATTCCTATCTGCGTACATTCTAACATTCCAGTTCCTGTGTCGTGATACAGGAGTAACATGGAATCTTACAAGGACTGGTGACTCCACTCTCACTGCTCTTACTCAGGTAATCTTATTGTTTATTTGATCCTGAGTATGTAATGTCCATGACATGCAGCTTAATGGATTCCTACCAGCAGCATGTCACTGCTTTTCATCAAAAACCTCGTGACTGCAGCTTAAACAAGCTGCAGTTCAAGGTTTTCAGTGAAAAGTGATGATGTGTTTGGATGCTCCAGTTTCTGTGTCGTGATACAGGTGTTACATGGAATCTAACTATGACGGGTGACTCCACATTGACTGCTCTTACTCAGGTAATGTTATTCTTTGTATCTAATGCCCATGACATGGAGCTCAATGGACTCGTATCAGTATTATGTTTTAACATTCTTATTACTTTGTCATGTAACATGGGATCTTTGAATGACTTTTGATTTTACTCTAACAGCTCTTAACTAGATACACTTCATAATGATAATTTTTGGGCTTTTCTGTTTTATTGAATTTGACGCTTGAAATCAAATGGAATGCACAAAAGAAGATCAAACTGCAAATAAAAAAGAATAACTCCGACAATATCAAAGTATGTGTTCTGCATCAAGTGTTTAGATAAATTAGTCCTTCAAGGATGTTTATGATTCATAAAAATCATTAATTTCTACTTTCAATTAAACCTAATTGTATTATTGTCTCTTTCCTTTAAATTTTTTTAGCATATGAAGGCTACTGTAAAGTTTGCGTTTCTTGTTTCCAGATAACAACTCCATTTTTGGCTACACAATTGACTGAGGGACTGAGTGAAGTAGATATTTTAACCTGTGTGGATACTTTAGTAAACAATTCTGCGACATTCAGTTATGGAGATGTGACCTGTGATGGATCAGAATACAGTCCTGTTGTTACATCAGTAGATACCCAGTCTAGAGGATTCACATGTCAGACTGGTTATAGAGTTACAGGAGGATGTGGTGAGTTGACTGTCAATTAAGGAACTATAGACCAATCTGAATACAGTCCCGTTGTTACATCAGTAGGTACCCAGTCTAGAGGATTCACATGTCAGACTGGTTATAGAGTTACAGGAGGATGTGGTGAGTTGACTGTCAATTAAGGAACTATAGACCAATCTGAATACAGTCCCGTTGTTACATCAGTAGGTACCCAGTCTAGAGGATTCACATGTCAGACTGGTTATAGAGTTACAGGAGGATGTGGTGAGTTAATTGTCAATTAAGGAACTATTGACCAATCAGAATACAGTCCTGTTGTTACATCAGTAGATACCCAGTCTAGAGGATTCACATGTCAGACTGGTTATAGAGTTACAGGAGAATGTGGTGAGTTAATTGTCAATTAAGGAACTATAGACCAATCTGAATACAGTCCCGTTGTTACATCAGTAGGTACCCAGTCTAGAGGATTCACATGTCAGACTGGTTATAGAGTTACAGGAGGATGTGGTGAGTTAATTGTCAATTAAGGAACTATTGACCAATCTGAATACAGTCCCGTTGTTACATCAGTAGGTACCCAGTCTAGAGGATTCACATGTCAGACTGGTTATAGAGTTACAGGAGGATGTTGTAAGTTAACTGCCAAGTAATGAACTATTGACCAATCAGAATACAGTCCCATTGTTACATCAGTAGGTACCCAGTCTAGAGGATTCACATGTCAGACTGGTTATAGAGTTACAGGAGGATGTGGTAAGTTAACTGCCAAGTAATGAACTATTGACCAATCAGAATACAGTCCCATTGTTACATCAGTAGGTACCCAGTCTAGAGGATTCACATGTCAGACTGGTTATAGAGTTACAGGAGGATGTGGTAAGTTAACTGCCAAGTAATGAACTATTGACCAATCAGAATACAGTCCCATTGTTACATCAGTAGGTACCCAGTCTAGAGGATTCACATGTCAGACTGGTTATAGAGTTACAGGAGGATGTGGTAAGTTAACTGCCAAGTAATGAACTATTGACCAATCAGAATACAGTCCCATTGTTACATCAGTAGATACCAGTCTAGAGGATTCACATGTCAGACTGGTTATAGAGTTACAGGAGGATGTGGTAAGTTTATTACATATTAATGAGCTGCTGATCAATTAAATTATTTATTCTGTCCTGAACTGTAATGATTATTATTGAGACAAATAAAGATTTTCTTATTGGTTGAAAGCATTTTTATGCCCCCGAATCGAGAGATCGGGGGCATATTGTTTTACTTGTGTCCGTCTGTCCAAAAACTTAACCTTTGCCTTTTCTCCAAAAAGTATTTGACATACAAAGCTCAAATTTGGTATGCAACTTCCTTTCAATTATATATATCTGTTCCATGCAATTTGACCTTCCTCAAGGTTATCCATTAACCCTTATCAACCCTTTACTCTACGAAAACTTAACCTTTTACCCCGAAAACTTTACCTTTGCCTTATTGGTTAAAAGCATTTTTATGCCCCTGAATCGAGAGATCTGGGGCATATTGTTTTACTTGTGTATGTCTGTCCAAAAACTAAACCTTTGCCTTTTCTCCAAAAGTATTTGTTATACAAAGCTCAAATTTAGTATTCAACTTCCTTTCAATGATATCTATCTGTTCCATGCAATTTGACCTTCCTCAAGGTCATCTTTTAACCCTTAATAACCCTTTGCTCCACGAAAACTTAACATTTTAGAAAAATGGCCATTTCAGGGGCATTTGTGTTTCACAAACACATCTTGTTTTATTTACTTAATAATTTGATGCAATCAAATTACTTTGACAGTCTTGCAAATATGAACATTAACTTTATAGAGATTAACAAAAGTATTTAAATTCTTTAATCCCCAGTACCATGTGATGCAGGGACCTATACAGATGGCTCAGCTTGTGTACCCTGTCCAGATGGCACATACCAGAACCAGCCAGACCAGACAGAATGCAAAAACTGCTCAACAGGGTCAGCACCTGCACCAGACAAACAAACTTGTATAAGTATGTGATATCGGTTGTTTCAGTATGATTGTATGTGAGCTGGGATCTGCGAAAAAGGCTCTTAAGGCCTTTGTGAACAACTTAGATATAGATCAGCCTGTAGATTCGCACAGTCTGATCTAGATCCGTGTTCTCCTATAGCTTCTTCATTACCTGTAGCAACTTTGATTTAGCAATATGGATCCTTATTACACCCAATGCTGATCTGTAAACATAGTAGACTCAAATGCCATAAAGGTCATTGTTCCAGATTCTAGCTCATATATTTCATGGTGGATAATCATGTGATACAACAAATTCAGAAAATCTTTAATAACTTTGTTAATATGGGACCAATTTTAAGTCGGTTTGAAGCAGAGAAGGTTGACAGATGTCACACATTAGATGTGGTGGATTTTTTAAAAATTAACTGATAAAAAAGTTATTGAAGATCAACCAAAATTTGGGTTGATCTTCAATAACTTTTTATCAGTTGATATTTTGAAAAGTCCACCACCCCAGCTTATTTCTGGCATTTTCCCACCTTCTCTGCTTCAAACCGAATTCAAATTGGTCAAGTATCAACAAAATTATCAACAATTTTCTGATATTCTGAGTCATGTGATTATCCGCCGTGTATTTGCTATGTATTGCTCATGTATTCTGTCCAATTTGGTACATGTCAGGACCAGTCAAACTAGACAGAATGAAGACTTGCTACACAGGGTCAGCCCTGCACAAGACAGGCAAACTTGCATAAGCGTGTAGAAATTTTGTTTTTAATAATGATGCTTGATAAGTTTTTATTTCACTTATCTGTCACTCTGTACATCTGTGTTTCTAATATGTGTTTAAAAACTTGTTACTTTGTTCAGCTTAAGTATGCATTTATCTTCATTTGATATGGTGCTCTACAAATATTCAGGTGAATACTCTATTCTTTTTGTAAGACAACTGACTAGATTACCATGAAATTTTCATGTTGACCTTTACCCTCTGTTCTAGGGACATGCCCAGCTGGATTCAGATCCGACTCTGGTTATCCCCCATGTGTAAGATGTGAGAATGACACATACTGGGTTAACTCTACCACTTGTACAGCTTGTGATCCAAATACAAGTACAGTACTAGTACTAGGGGCTACAGCAGCATTGGATTGTAAATGTAGGTGTTCATTGTACAAAGTCATTCTTAAAATTTCTTTGATCATGAAAGTGCTGTTTCACTAAAAACGATCTTCAATGACAAAGTTTTTATCTATATAATATTACTTGTACAAAAATTTGGATTTGTTGAGAAAAATTTTTTTGGAATGCACAAAAGTATTTTCTAAAAATAACAAAGAATCTTTTTTTTCAAATTAAAAACATCAATTTCACTTATTACCAATTATATTTTCATGGTTTAAAAACATAAAGGAAACAGAGAACACAAGAGTGTTAGTTTATTGTCATCCTGAAATGTTTCAAAACAGGATTTCTCATTTTTCAGCTCCATGTGGTATGGGAACCTATTCTATGACTGGCTACCCACCATGTATGCCATGTCCAGCTAACTTCTACCAAGATGAGGTCCAGTCTACCACATGTAAAAGATGTAACATGTCTATGGTTGGTCCTAGTGGATCCATTTCTAGTGATAACTGCACAGAACCCAGTATAGGTATAACTTAATTCTTATCTTTACAACTAAACCATATAACTTAACATATCTCTCATTACCCATTACCAAACAACAGAAATTCTGATAGTTCCAATCTCAAAGACGTTTCAGTTGAATAAAATTTTAAACTTTTTGGTGCTTCTGGGTAGAAAACATTGTAGGAAATGAAGGTAATGTTTTCCTAAGCATGTTTCTTTATGGGCAATTGGGCATTAAAAATTGCCACTGTGTGGTAATGGATTGATAACAGCATGGAAAGAATATAATATGTCCACAGTAATTCCAAGTTGATGTATTTCTAGTGACAGCTACACTGAAATCAGTAAAGATAGTGATAATTCTCATACTGCTCATGTCATATTTTTGTTGTGAACATAGCTTTGGCATGCAGTATAGAATGTCAGCCTGCACAGATGTGCAGTCTGATCTTACCCTACACTACCTGCTTTCTACTTAACTATTGTTGCAAAAACGTCAGAAAAACTGTTATAAATGTTTCTTAAAAGGACGTTTTATTGTCAACAAACTTTAAAGTGAACTGGACAAGTGTTAGTTTGATTATTTTCCTTAACCCTTTCCCAAACAAGACCTGGTTTTGACATCCCTAATAGAAAAGGCTTGGGAAAATATTGAAACAAAAGAAGAAACTGCTGATAACCAGCAGTTTCTCCTTTTGTCTCAATATTTGCTGTGCCATATTTTACACAAATTATATCTTATTATTATATCTTATTATAACTTTATATCTTATTATTATATCTAATTATAACTTCCATTTTGTCATGTGTGGCAATTTTTGAAGTGGATCACCCTGAAATTTTGTTGTTTGGTAAAGGGTTAATTATAACAAAATAATTCTTTCAGATGAAGGCTGTACTGCAGGTTACTGTAATGGACAAGGCAATTGCTCTATCCAGAATCATAGACCACACTGTACTTGTAACAAGGGTAAGTTTGTTTTATATTTAAAACATACAAGCAGTAACTGTTTCAATATGCACAGATAATGGCTGTACTGCAGGTTACTGTAATGGACAAGGCAATTGTTCTATCCAGAATCATCGACCACACTGTACTTGTAACCAGGGTAAGTTTGATTTATATTTACAACATCATTGGCCTCCGTCCGTCTGTGAAGACGATGGATTGCGCGGTGGTGGTGTTGTAGTTGTTGTGCTTGCAGAACAGCGTCTTCGATGACTGTGTAGTCCGATCCTAGAGTGGCAGTCCCTAGAGCAGTCATGGCAGGTGAAAGCGGTATTTTCTCCATTTGAAGCCTTGCGCTTTTGTCTTGCTCTTTCCCTCTTCTCTGCACGGTGAACCTCTGATTGTCTAGTCCCAGACTTTATAGCTTGTCTCCACTGGCTGCGTTGTAGTGCAGTTTCTTCCCATGTTTCTGTGTTGATTCCTGAAGACGTTAGGTCCCGCTTGCAGGAGTCTTTAAATCTAAGGCAAGGACGTCCTATAGGGCGAGTTCCATTTTCCAGCTGTCCATATAAAAGATCTTTTGGGATACGTCCATTACCCATTCGCCTAACATGTCCAAGCCACCTTAGTCGACGTTCTGAAAGCAATGCCTGGATGGTTACAGTCTTTGCCATGCTGAGAACTTCGGTGTTTGTGACGTGGTCTTCCCATGAGATATTCATGATTCTGCGAAGGGATCTCATGTGGAATGCATTCAGCTTGGACTCTTGTCGGGTGTATGTATTCCATGTCTCACTGCCATAAAGAAGGGTACTGATGACGCATGCCTGGTAGACTCGCAGTTTGGTGTTGAGTGTTAGATTCTTGTTTCCCCATACTCTACCAGTGAGTTTAGACATTACAGTTGCAGCTTTTCCAATTCTGCTGTTTATTTCTGGGTCAAGAGACAGATTGTCGGAGATGTTTGAGCCAAGGTATCTAAAATTGCTCACTACAGCTAGTGTTGAGTCATTGATTGTTATAGTTGGTGGGACTGAGGTATTTTGTGCCATCACTTCCGTTTTCTTGATACTGATAGTGAGTGCGAAGTCGTTACAGGCTTTTGAGAAACAGTCTAGGAGGCGTTGGAGACCGTCAGGCGTATGGCTCGCCAGAGCAGCATCGTCTGCAAACAGCAATTCTCTAACAAGGACTCGGCTTACTTTAGTTTTTGCTCGGAGACGTGAAATGTTGTAAAGTTTTCCATCGTGTCTGGTATGGATATAGATTCCATCTGTAGAGTCCTTGAATGCATGAGATAAGAGAAAGGAGAAGAAGATTCCAAAAAGGGTTGGAGCAAGGACACAGCCTTGCTTGACGCCACTGCGTATCTCAAAAGGTTCAGAGTTTTCACCATCAAAGCTGACGGTGCCATGCATATCACTGTGGAAAGATTTAATGATGCTGAGTAGAGTTGGTGGGCATCCAATCCTCTCCAGGAGTTTGAAGAGACCACTGCGGCTAACAAGGTCAAATGCTTTGGTAAGGTCAACAAAGGCGATGTAGAGTGGCTGTTGCTGTTCTCTGCATTTCTCTTGAAGTTGCCTGACAGAGAAAATCATATCGGTTGTGGACCTTCCAGATCTGAAACCGCATTGGGATTCTGGGTAGACATCTTCTGCAAGCTTCTGGAGTCTCTTTAATACAACGCGAGCAAAAACTTTACCAACGATGCTTAGAAGGGAGATACCGCGGTAATTGTTGCAGTCACTCCTGTCCCCTTTGTTCTTGTAGAGAGTCACTATCTTTGCGTCTCGCATGTCTTGTGGGACTGCACCTTCCTTCCAGCATAGACAAAGGAGGTCATGTAGATGTGGCAGAAGAGCATCTTTTCCCTTTTTTAGAACTTCAGGAGGAATTGCATCCTCACCTGGAGCCTTTCCATTTTTGAGTGTGCTGATGGCTTTGTCAATCTCTGATGCGGTTGGTTCATCATCAAGCTCCATCCTGATTTCACTAGCTGGGATGTTTGCGATAGTTTCCTCTGACACTTGGTTCTCTGTGGAATATAAGTCCAAGTAATGTTCCACCCATCGCTTCATCTGCTGTGTCTTGTCTGTAATAATTTCTCCATCTTTGGACTTGAGTGGAGCAGTCTTCCTTACAGTTGGGCCGGTAGCCTGTCTGATGCCATCATACATCGCACTGGTGTTTCCGCTAAGTGCTGCTGTCTCAATGGAATTGCAGAGTTGGAGCCAATAGTCGTTGGCGCATTTTCTTGCTACTTCTTGGCACTTGTTTCTTGCTTGTCTCAAGGCTTGCAAGTTCCTTTGGCTTGAGTTGGCCTTATAGCGGATGAGAGCTTGCCTTTTGCTGTTAATAACAGGTTCCATCTGCGTGATGTTGGCATGAAACCAGTCGGTACTTTTCTTTTCTGCCTTCCCAAATGTATTGATGGCGGACTCGTGAATAGCAGGTCGTAAGATAGACCATCTCTCTTCTGCTGTGTCTGTTGACTTTTGTGGTGGTATATTTTTGACTGAGTTGGTAAAGCTGAGTATGCACTTTTCATCTACAGTACGGGCGGTGTTGATTTTTGGAGTGCCTTTCGGTTTTTGCATTGTAGAATCTCTTTGGTTTGATTGCGATTTTGCTGATGACGATGGAGTGGTCTGTATCACAATCAGCACTGTGGTAAGTTCTTGTGTTTTGAGTAGACTGCAGGTGGCTTCTTTTGGTGATTATGAGATCAAGTTGGTGCCACTGATGGGACCTTGGATGCATCCAGGAAACTTTATGGGCCTGTCTGTTTTGAAAGTAGGTGTTAGTAATGCAGAGGTTCCTTGCACAGCAAAGTTCCAGTAGCCTCTGGCCGTTGTCATTTATGCGCCCTACTCCATGGTGGCCAATGCATAGGGGCCAATTGTCATGCTCTGATCCAACTCTTGCGTTAAAATCACCAAGCAGGTATAGGTTCTCTGTTTCCGGGAGACTGCATATCAACATGCTGAGTTCATTGTAGAACTGGTTTTTCACATCAGGGCTGGCGTTAAGGGTTGGAGCGTAAGCAGTCACTATGTTGACTGGGCCATTGCTAGTATTCAGTCGGAGTCTGAGCAAACGTTCTGTTCCAGCAGTTGGAGGTTCTAGCATTGGTAGAAGTTTGGACCTCACTGCAAATCCGACTCCGTACTCCCTCTTGTCTTCATGACTCTTTCCTTGCCAGAAGAAGGTGTATTCTTTTTCTGTAGTACTACCACAGTCGGCAAGTCGTGTCTCTTGTAGTGCAGCTATATCCACATTGAGTTTGCAGAGTTCAGCGTCGATAATGGCTGTTTTGCGGCTGTTGTTGATCTGCTGTAGATCATAAGTGAAACCTGGCATCATCGTACGGACGTTCCAGCTTGCTATTCGAAGTGCTGGGGACTTCATTTTGCTGTTCTGTTGTTTCGTAGGTGCCCTAGTTAACGATCTGCTCGTCAAGTACAGGTACTTTGAGCTCCTTGCACCTAAAGGAGCAGGCAGACCGTGACGGATCAACACCTAACTGGCTGGGGGCTGCCCAGCTTGAAGCGGGCGGTAGTTGATCAGTGAAGTGCGATGACTTCTCCCACTGTCGAAGACAACCCGTGGCGCCTCGCTCTACGTCAGTTAAGCAGTGACTTATAACCCGTAACTGCTGTCTTCCATGTTGTTTCCTTGCTGTGAGACAAGATGAAGTGTCCTCTCCATTTGCGCAATTGCCTGGGCAGGTAGTATGGAGGCCCTGTGTTGCCCAGGCTACAAGGCCCCCCTCTCGACCTCGCCGATGTTATCCAGAGGAAAGCAGAGCAATACGTCTGGCACCAGTCTGGTTGCAGCAGTTGCCGATAGGAATGTCGAGTTGGCAGTTCATACCGTCTGCGGGGCTGTACTCCGAATTTTCTGTAGGGGTTGTTTCCCTTAGCCTTTGCCTCTCCCGAGGCATCCACAAGGCAGTGGAGCTATTTTTCCCATAACTGGGGGTCTGTACATGGGCTTCAGGGCATGTCCACACGCCGGTGGGCCTGGCAAGCACGCATGTCTGGGGGCAGACCTCCTCCGAGTCCTTGTGGTTTAGCCTGAGGCCGCGAGGTGCTCAGTTGACATGTGTAGCCACGAGGAGGCACCACATAGGGCTTGCTTGTAGAGAGGCTATGTACTGGCAGGGGAGACTTACGCACTCGGCTTCCTTTTCGCCTAGGCTAGCCAGCGGTAGAGGCTGAAAGCGGAAGGTGACAAGCACACAACACACAGCACACCACACTAGACGCTTCTACAAACCATTTTACACATACAAGCAGTTTTAATATGCACAGATGAAGGCTGTACTACAGGTTACTGTAATGGACAAGGCAATTGTTCTATCCAGAAACATCGACCACACTGTACTTGTAACCAGGGTAAGATTACTTTTTAGCGAGCCGGGACTTTATGTCCGGGGAGCTAATGTCACAGCCCTAGTGTCAGCGTCAGCGTCGGCGTCCCGTCCCGTCTTCACTTGAAAAACTTTAACCTGGTCTATATCTCAGGCACTATTAGAGATACAGCCTTGATATTTCATACATGGATACATCTCGACAAGACCTTTCATTTGGGACCATGACCTTTAACCTAGTGACCTTGACCTTGGAGTTTGACCTACTTTTGAAAAACTTTAACCTGGCCAATATCTCATGCACTATTATTGACAGAGCCTTGATATTTCACACATGGATACCTCCTGCCAAGACCCTTCATTTGGGACCATGACCCTTGACCTTGTGACCTTGACCTTGGAGTTAGACCTACTTTTTAAAAAATGGCTGATTTTGTGACAAGCTCCCGTATAGGCGAGCTACGTTGTCCTTGGACAACTCTTGTTTTACAAAACTGTGGAATTGTTTAATCCCCTTTGATAATCTGTTTTATGTCTTCACATTACTTGCACTTTTTTGTATGACAGTTCGGTATTTATGATGATATCTTGAATGATAAGCTAGCTTTTTTCAGACAAGTCTATTAGTTCTTGTTACTTTTTCTTGTAGGCTGGGATCTGGAAAAGGGCTCGTTGGAGGATTTTAGACCACATATATTTTAAGATCCATACTGCTGTTTGAAGTTGTTTTGGTTAGTGAGGAAGTCAACAGAAAGACACTGATCTTAATAGAACTTAAATTATATGCAGCCTGATCAGGATCCATTTTCGTCTCAAATGCCATAAGAACATGTTTTTTTGTGTGTGTCCAAGTTCAATTACATTTATGTAATTTTACAGGGTTCTATGGGAGTAGATGTGAAATACCAACCCATATATGTGATACAAGCCCATGTTACAATAATGGTACATGTTTACCATCAATCACAGACTATGAAGATTATGATTGTCGCTGTTATACTCGTAAGTAATAATGTTATTCAAAACATTTTATAGGAAGGACTTTATGTCAAAATTAAAATGATTTCAATCTTATATTAAATTGTTTGCCAAATGATTGACTTTTTAGACTTGTCAATTTCTAAAGTTGTTGCAGATGACAAAATTGATATTGATAAAGATGTGATTGTGTACAATAATGCACAGAAAATATTTACTCACAGGTCTGTACAGATATAATGAAGGCCAGTACTTGGCTAATAAATCATATCATGTCATCAGATAGGATTATATTTAGAGAAAAAAAAAGTTTTACAATAATGACCAAATGAATTGAAGTAGATCTAAATTTGTATATTTGGGGTTTTGTCCCTTTGTAGGCAGAGTAGAAAATTAGTTAGCACAAATGTGACCCGTCGCGCTAAAAGGGACCTTATCGGGTGTGTGAAAAATATCGACCCTAGTCAGTCTGCGCAGTCCGCGCAGCCAGACTAGGGCCGACACTTTTCACTTATTTGTAATTTTCTAATTCCATAATGTTTTTCCTATCTTACTATATGTTCATTTTTCGCACACAGGATCTGGTTGACCTTAGCCGGGCCTGACAAGTCTGTCAAAACTTTGATTTTTGAAGTTCGGATAAGGTCCCTTTTAGCGTGACGGGTCACAAATGTGCAGTCAGACTGTTATCTACATTGCTTGTTCAGTGAAAGGTTTATTATTCCTTTTCAGCCTACAGAGTAGAGCTTTGCTCCTACACACAGTTAGACAATATTGGAGGGGGTACAAACTTTCTAGAGTTTTCTTCCAATGACTCATTGTCTATACAGATATGTAAAGACGAGTGCTTGGCTAATGAATTATGTGATGCAGTCAGCTATATCGAGAGATTCAGCAATAAGTTTTGTTTTTATTACACAAAAGAAAACTTCCAACAGACTGATGATGAATTCTCTACATTATTCATGAAGAACTGTCCAATTGGTGAGATAAAGTTTTATTTCTTTATTTTTTAGCTCTTTCATACTTCAATTTCATTGAAATCCGGTGTATACTTGTAAAGTAATATCTGAAAGGCACTGGTTAGTTACCACCTGATTTTAACCTTATTCCAAACAAAACCTCTTTTTGACGTCCATAATACCATAGATATTGGGAAAAATGAGACAAAAGAAGAAAATCCTGATGATCAGCATTTTCTCCTTTTGTCTCGATAGTTTCTATGCTATTTGGTACAAAAGGTTTAACCAGATTGTTCATACTTGATTGTCATATATTTTGTAAAGATTGTATAAGATAATGTATTACAAATTGTTGTTGTCTCATTTGCTTCAGTCTATAAGATATTTTCCATTAAATGGTTTTTCAATAAGTTATATAACTTTGGCTCTTAATCTTTAAGCCATGATTCTTAGTCTTGAGGCTTTTTTTTTAGGAAAATAGCATTGCATTAGGTCACCAATACCAAGGTTTGTTTGGAAACAATTAACCATCACATCTAATCTCTCCTACAGCTTTCAATGGCACACACTGTGAGATAGACAATGTTAATGGTTGTGAAAACAGCACGTGTTCTAGTGAAGCTATGTGTCAAGATCTCCCCCTACTGACTGATGGGTACAGATGTATTTGTCCTGGAGATTCTACATCTACTAATGATGAGTAAGTCAATGTTAATGGTTGTGAAAACAGCACATGTTCTGATGAAGCTATGTGTCAAGATCTCCCCCTACTGACAGATGGGTACAGATGTAATTGTCCTAGAGATTCTACATCTACTAATGATGAGTAAGTCAATGTTAATGGTTGTGAAAACGGTACATGTTCTAGTGAAGCTTTGTGTCAAGATCTCCCCCTACTGACAGATGGGTACAGATGTAATTGTCCTAGAGATTCTACATCTACTAATGATGAGTAAGTCAATGTTAATGGTTGTGAAAACAGCACATGTTCTGATGAAGCTATTGTGTCAAGATCTCCCCCCTGCTGACAGATGGGTACAGATGTATTTGTCCTAGAGATTCTACATCTACTAATAATGAGTAAGTCAATGTTAGTGGTTGTGAAAACAGCACATGTTCTGATGAAGCTATGTGTCAAGATCTCCCCCTACTGACAGATGGGTACAGATGTATTTGTCCTAGAGATTCTACATCTACTAAGGATGAGTAAGTCAATGTTAATGGTTGTGAAAACAGTACATGTTCTAGTGAAGCTTTGTGTCAAGATCTCCCCCTGCTGACAGATGGGTACAGATGTATTTGTCCCAGAGATTCTACATCTACTAATAATGAGTAAGTCAATGTTAATGGTTGTGAAAACAGCACATGTTCTGATGAAGCTATGTGTCAAGATCTCCCCCTACTGACAGATGGGTACAGATGTAATTGTCCTAGAGATTCTACATCTACCAATGATAAGTGAGTCAATGTTAATGGTTGTGAAAACAGCACATGTTCTAGAGAAGCTATGTGTCAAGAATGTCCCTACTGACAGATGGGTGCAGATGTATTTGTCCCAGAGATTCTACATCTACTAATGATGAGTAAGTCAATGTTAATGGTTGTGAAAACAGCACATGTACTGATGAAGCTATGTGTCAAGAATGTCCCTACTGACAGATGGGTACATATGTATTTGTCCCAGAGATTCTACATCTACTAATGATGAGTAAGTCAATGTTAATGGTTGTGAAAACAGCACATGTTCTGATGAAGCTATGCGTCAAGATCTCCCCCTACTGACAGATGGGTACAGATGTATTTGTCCCAGAGATTCTACATCTACTAATGATGAGTAAGTCAATGTTAATGGTTGTGAAAACAGCACATGTTCTGATGAAGCTATGTGTCAGGAATGTCCCTACTGACAGATGGGTACAGATGTATTTGTCCCAGAGATTCTACATCTACTAATGATGAGTAAGTCAATGTTAATGGTTGTGAAAACAGTACATGTTCTAGTGAAGCTATGTGTCAAGAATGTCCCTGCTGACAGATGGGTACAGATGTATTTGTCCCAGAGATTCTACATCTACTAATGATGAGTAAGTCAATGTTAATGGTTGTGAAAACAGTACATGTTCTAGTGAAGCTTTGTGTCAAGATCTCCCCCTACTGACAGATGGGTACAGATGTATTTGTCCCAGAGATTCTACATCTACTAATGATGAGTAAGTCAATGTTAATGGTTGTGAAAAAAGCACATGTACTGATGAAGCTATGTGTCAGGAATGTCCCTACTGACAGATGGGTACAGATGTATTTGTCCCAGAGATTCTACATTTACTAATAATGAGTAAGTCAATGTTAATGGTTGTGAAAACAGCACATGTACTGATGAAGCTATGTATCAAGATCTCCCCCTACTGACAGATGGGTACAGATGTATTTGTCCTAGAGATTCTACATCTACTAATGATGAGTAAGTCAATGTTAATGGTTGTGAAAACAGCACATGTTCTAAAGAATCTATGTGTCAAGATCTTCCCCTACTGACAGATGGGTACAGATGTAATTGTCCTAGAGATTCTACATCTACTAATGATGAGTAAGTCAATGTTAATGGTTGTGAAAACAGCACATTTACTGATGAAGCTATGTGTCAAGATCTCCCCCTACTGACAGATGGGTATAGATGTATTTGTCCCAGAGATTCTACATCTACTAATGAATATTAAGTCAATGTTAACGTTACCATTACGACTCCTCTTTCACTTTCAATTCAATAGAGGTTAGACTTCATACAAATATTGATTACATTTTGAATTTTTGCGAGACACATTTCAGATCTCATTTCCCCTAGCTCAGGAATTATTTAGACAACTTTCTTCTATGTACTGCAAAATTCCGATCACCTTTTTTCTTACAAACTCCTTTCTCACTTTCAAATTACTATACAGTTGCAGTGTAGATGTTGACCTGTGTGAGCTGTACCCATGTCAGAACAATGGTAACTGTACAGCATATTGTACTGTCAGGAGACAGTGTACTTGTCCTAAGGGTTTTGATGGTGAAGACTGCGAAATACAATATGGTATGTACAGTTTATAGTTCTTTACATGTCTTGCTAATGTTTATTATGCTCCCCGAAGGGAGAGCATATAGTCGCCGCTTCGTCCGTCCGTCCGTCCGTCCGTCCGAAGCGATTTCTCTATAACCCTTGGGCCAAATCAAATGAAACTTACCATGTGAACTCCCTATGACATAATGCCGATGTACTTTTCCCAGTTTTTGGATTTGAGGCCTCGTCATGGGAAAAGGGGACTTAAGGTCAAATACACTTTTTCTCTAATTTCTCATAGTCTAATGGTCAGAATTTGATGAAATTTCATATTTGAGTAGCAAATCAGATGCTTTTGACAATAAACTACTTGAAATTTGCATATAAAAAGTATGTCATGGAAAAAGGGGGCTTAACGTTTGTTAGCTTAATCTTAGCTCTGCATGGCATACATTTATTGTGACAATGCCTTAATCGGGGAGCATTGTCCGTCTCTGACGGCTCTTGTTGCATGTATTTTTATAAACAGAAAAGGCTGATTATTTCAATATTCCTTTCATTGTTGAATCAATGCAAAGAAAAGCCAAGGAAATCAATTTCATTACCATTTCTATTTTGTCTGTTAGAAATAAATGTTTGTTGAAGGTAATCTTTTATAATTTGGTTAGCTAACATGATTCATCAAAGATAGTCATCAGATTTAACCCTTTCCCAAACAACAAAATTTAAGGGTTGTCCAATTCCATAGATGTTGTAAACGACATAAATGATGATAATAAAGGTATTAAATGTGTGAAATAAAGCCAGGAAAATATTGAGGCAAAAGGAGAAACTGCTGGTTATCAGCAGTTTCTTCTTTTGCCTCAATGTTTTCCCAAGCCTTTTCTACTAGGGACGTCAAAACCAGGTCTTGTTTAGGAAAGGGTTAAGTAACAACTTACAATTTTTGGCAGATAAGCTTGAGGTGTAATTTTCAGTAAAAAGGTGTTGAAATAAAAGCAAAAAGCTTGACTCCTTGCTTACATGTACTTGTTTACAGATGCATGTTTATCTAATCCTGATGCATGTTTGAATGGAGGGGAATGTGTAGACAGACAACATGGGGACGGCTATGACTGTAGGTGTACTGGGGGATTTACTGGTACCCATTGTGAGATACTGGCAGACTTCTGTGAGAGACATACATGTGCCAATGATGCATTCTGTATCAACAACTACGAAACCAATCTACCTGAATGTTTATGTCAGGGGAATACGGAGAAATGTGAGTATCCAGAATTATGAAAGAAATGCATGTTTGTACTGTGAAAACCAACAGCTGAGCAATTGTAAACTTGTAAAGATAAGCCTTTGACTTTTCACATCTGACAAGTTTTAGGAATGTAAAAATCGACCTTTAATACCCTTTTCATTAACACAATGTCTACTTCAATTTTATCTCTTGTCTGCAAAACATGCCTAACATGGAATTTCAAGTATTTTTAAAATACTCCAAAGTAATGACATTACACTTCTATTTCATCAAAAAGCGAATGCATTGATTTTCCTGTCTAGGTAGACATAACATTACATGAGCAGTTAAAATAGAAATTTGATCAACCCTCATACCTAGAAATACCTCTTTGTTGCAGATGAAGTATTTTGTTCTGTCCCAAGGGCACCACAATATGGCTATATGGAACCAGAAGACATTGAATATTTGCTGCCAGGAGAGAATATTACATACTCTTGTTACATCCCATATACTCCCTCTATAGGAACAGTGTTACAGTGTTTGTCTAATGGTTCTCTATCTGGAGATGTACCTGTATGTCAATGTGAGTAAATATTTTATGAAGAATAACTCTATCTATCATCAACATAATTAATAATAGGTTTGTCCTTCTTATGGAGTCTTTTAGATTTTTTTTAACAAATAAGTTCTATTTTCTAATCAGATATGTACATGCTTTTTTGGGAGTTTGGTTTGCTTTCGTTTGAATGAAACATTGTGGTTGAAATGCAGATATTCTTGTATTTTACAGATGTTTCATGCAGTGATGATAATTATGGTAACATGTCTGTCCAGTTTGGAGCACCTGCCACCTTTAATTGTTCTGACAACCATTATCCACTGACCTGTATTACTGAGTTTGTGATAGGACCAGGGTCCACTGTCACTGAAATCTCTGGCTTAAAGACTCCGAATGGATATTACAATAACAGTATTTGTGAAGGTAGGTCAAGCTATCATATGTTACCTTTTGTAACCTTTGCAGATAGCACTGTTTCAGATTGGTCTAACTTCAAATATGCAGCAAACAAGTACAATTTATGTAACTCAATGCATTGGAAAAGAATATAAAGACTATATTTATTATAAGAGAGGGACAATCAAGTTTAACAAACTGTACAAACTTTTTAGCTGAAGTTTATTGAAAAAAGAATCTTAAGAATGAATTTTATCATGTATGTCCTAGTTGGTTCTTGTAAATACTGGTTCCTCCAGTTTTAGCTAAGTTGGATGACTACCTATTTTTTCAGGAGTTGGACTTTTTGAACAACAATATTTTTTTATGTAAATCTATTACTTTACTACTTTTATTATTACTTTATCATGAGTTGGATCTTTTTAATGACAAGAATTTATTTTGCAAAGATCTATTACTTACTACTTTTCAGGCTATGTTGAAGATAGTTGCATGGTTACGCAGCAGAATGTGAGGGTTGTCAATGACTCAGCCAGACATACTGTATTATATAACCTATCCCCTAATGAATGTAGCAGGATATGTGAGCTAGATCATGCATGTATCATGACAGAGTATATACCCAGTGTTGTGGGTACTCAATGTAGACTCTACAGGTCTGATCCAGATCTACACATGTTTGAGGAAGGTACAATGATCTACAGAAGTCTGTGTAATAGGACAGGTTAGTATGGGTATCTTTTAATCATTTTGTATGTAATTTATGCGTTACAGGTCAATAGATTTCTTTCATAATACATAAAAGTATTCTTTTGAAAGAACATAATTGCAGAGTGCTATGCCCCTACATTGATAGATCGGAGCTTCTTAGAACCATTTAGCCACGTGTGCTAGGGCTTTTATATTGTGGAGTTTTTTTGTAAAGACTCTTTCCATCAGCCCAAGGTTTACGTAATTAGTCAAGTTTAAGATCTGCTTGTTAATGTTTACCTACAGAGACTGGTACAGATATAGATATAAGACCATGTTCTGGCTCATGGAGGAGATGCGCTGATACTCAGTGTGACTATAATGTGACTTGGTCTTACACTCATGGTACACTGACTATACATCTATCAGCTACCCTGGACATAAACAGATGGATTGCTGTAGGATTTTCAGAACTCAGAACTATGGTTAGTATAATGTCATCTTACTTTTTTAACCCAATTTTCTTATAGCTCATGTAAGAGATTGCATTTCATTTCTTTTTATCTTTAAAAAGAAATATACATCATTTTACATTACGCTTTAATAATCGCTGATGTATGACATTACAAAACGTTTGAACATTACAAAGTTGCTTTTGAAACTACTCTGACTTATATTCTGTTCTTTTCTTCTTTCATTTTAGATAAACACAACAGTTGTGATGGCACAAAACCCAGAAAACTTGACCATTATGGAAGGGTATGTTTTATGGTTCAAAATATGAAAACTTTACTGTTTACAACACTTATCAAAATATATATTTGACTATGAATATAACAATAGAAAGTCGATAGACAGTCAATTGAAAAAAAAAGAAATGATTCTAAAACGAATATAAAATGTTCAATTATTGTAAAATCGTGAAGAACAGTGCTAACATATTGACACAGCCATGACTCACCAGATGCTCCTGTTATATGATTATTTTATAATTACAGGAACCTAATTAAAGAACTTTCTGACATTTCTTAGAAACACAAAATAAAGCATGACTTCTATTTGGCATTACAGCTACCTGTATGAAAACATGACAGACTATGAGTTTATGGCATCAGATTTACATGAGGTTGTATCTGTTGATGGAGCCTCAAATAATGGAGAGGTGACCTTCACTTTCAGAATGAACCCAGGCACATACTGTATATCTCTACATGTGTGTGTTGGGGGATACACAACAAAGTGGAAATTGAAAGAAGATTTGGGTACAATACAGCACAAAAAATATTGAGGCAAAAGGAGAAAATGCTGATTATCAGCATTTTCTTCTTTTGCCTCAGTATTTTCACAAGCCATTTTTATTAGGGATGTCAAAACCAAGTTGTGTTTGTGATAGGGTTAATTAAAACTTTTTATGACATTTCTTAGAAACAGAAATTAAAGCATGACTTCTATTTGATTTTACAGTTACCTTAATGAAAACATGACAGACTATGAGTTTATGGCATCAGATTTAGATGAGGTTGTATCTGTTGATGGAGCATCAAATAATGGAGAGGTGACCTTCACATTCAAACTGAACCCAACCACCTCCTGTATATATCTACATGTTTTTATGGGTGGATACATGGATGTGAATAATATGATACTTGGTGAAGTTGACAAAAAAACTCTACCTGTCGAACTGTGCTTTGATGAATGTCAAACATTAGGTATGGTTCAACAAGTATAACCATTTTGTAAATCATGAATTTAAAAAGAACTGCAAAATTTGTTTCATGCTGTTGAGTATTGTTTTCACTGATAACATTTGATAGGAATAATGGAACAGGAAATCTGAATCTTTCTTTTCAACCATTTTTAGTCTTTATAAATTTTATGGAAACGTAATAAAACTACATCTAATAAGTTGTAGAACTCAAATTTAATGTATTTTGCCACATATCTTTGAGTCTGCTGAAAGAAATCTATCAACAAAATTGGATGGTGAAACAGAAGCAGTGAAACAGATCACGATTATTTTCAATGCCATGCTACCTTCTTGGTTAGTTTTGTTGCTCAAATGTATTCCCTTTGTTGAATGTGGTTAATGTATATGAAATTGTCTATTGTTATTACCCAACAGATGTTGGTGAGTGTTTATACAGTTATGAACAGAACACAAACAGACTGGATACAACCATAGGCACAACTAGTGTTGCCAATGTAGAGGAATGTATCAACCTGTGCCAGAATGATTTAGATTGTCAAAGACTAGTGTATCAACCAGACAGCCTCTGTAAACTGTTTGACAACTCACCAGTTAATGATGTTGTAGAGGATGTTGGAAGTCTGTATATTACAAAGAAGTGTAACAATGGTAAGTGGAAATTTTTGTGTCAGTGTTTGGTCTTTTGTTGTCCCTAAATGCATAAACATACGTCATACTGAATAAAAAACAAGCAGGTAGTATAGACTAAGATCAGACTGCATGTATATGCAGGCTGATCTTTGTGTACGCTACCTGCCAAAGCCATGAACACCACAAATGTCACAAATGTTGCCAATGTAGAGGAATGTATCAACCTGTGCCAGAATGATATGGATTGTCAAAGACTTGTGTACCAGCCAGACATGCTCTGTAAATTGTTTGGTAACACACAAGTCAACAATGTTGTAGAGGATGTTGGAAGTATGTATGTTACAAAGAAACGTAACAATGGTGAGTGAAATTTGTTGATGATTTCTCATCTTTTGTTGTTAAAAATTGATTTAATGAACATAAATGTGTGGTTTTGTCAATGAATAAAGAGCAACATAATTAAATGTGATGGTATAGAAGTCTAAAGAAAATTATGTAAATTAGATCAAAAGCTATCACTGATGATGTCAAAACAAAAGTATGGAGGAACAGTGTAGTGGCATTCAATTGCGTAAATAGGCAATCAATTAAACCCCATTTCATGTTATTCTGCTCAAATATTGGCATTTGCTTGTCATAAGACAGTTGAACTGATTGAGATATAACTGTTACTCTATGATTTTCTCAGTTGAAATAGGTTTGAATTTAATTTTTTAATTTCCAGTTACAGACAAAGTATGCAACACATATGTGGAACACCAGGCTATAGATACAGGCAGCCAGACTGCATACAGTGTTGTATCAGGAGAGGATTGTGAGCTGGCATGTTTTATGGACCCTGCCTGTGTGATGGCCTACCAGTACAACAACTCATGCTATCTTCATGATACCAACATACAACTACATAATGAGACTAGACTGGTTACTACAAAAGTGTGTGGAAATAGTATGTATTGTTTTGTATCTTTGATAGCACTTTTAAAATGTAGACATATATGAAAGAATTAACATTTTCTCAAACAGTTGAAATACAGACTCTTCCATTTTGAAAGCTGCTGCTGATGACAAAATAGATGTTGATAAAGATAGGGTTTGTGTATGATAAATCACAGAAAATATCCAGAGGTTTCCTTCGGACGTCAAAACCAGGTCTTATTTAAGAACGAATTTGCATTTTTAAAAGGGTAACTGCCTAACCAATATATTGACAACAAAAACAGGACATAGAATAACTGAAATATTACAGGGAGATATTTTGCTTCCAATTTTATTTGATTAAATATTTTATAGATCTAAGATATTGCAATATCTCCCTTTCAGTGACCAATGATAGATGTAACTTTCGACCTTTATATGGATATCATGGAGGATTGAATCAATACAGGATCATCCCTGTCTCCACATCTGATCAATGTCTACACATCTGTTCACTGGACGATCATTGTGAAGCTGTGTCAGCATTGCCAGTAAATCTGTACAATGATAATGTACACTGTAGTCTATATACAGGGGACAACTTCCAGCTAACATCAAACCCACATGGGATGTCATGGCTTAAATCTTGTGATTTGGGTAAGTAATGTAAGATATTGTCACTTCTCTTTAAAAACCTTGTAACTGCAGATTAAAAAAAACTGTAGTTCCAAGGTTTTGAAGAAAAGCAAAGATATTGTTACATGAACAAGGTTTTCTTTACCTAATCATACATGGTTATAATGAAATATATCTGAAATGGACATAACAGCCTATAATGTCTTTCTGTAACATTTTCAATTAGTCAAATGAGTTGTTTTTTACCATTTTAATGATGACACCTTATGAGACCCACACCATAATAAACAGGTTTCTGTTTTTATGCCCCTGATAGGGAGGCATCATAAATTTGACTTGTCCGTCTGTCCGTCCGTCTGTCCGTCCGTCCGTCTGTCCGTCATTCTGTCCAAAAACTTTAACATTGGCCATAACTTTCTTATTACTTAACATATTCGCTTCATACTTTACCACAACATTCCTTGGTACATTACCTTTCTGTAGGCACATACTTTGGTGACCTTGACCCCTGGATGACCTTGACCTTGAACATAGATTGGCCATAATTTAAAATCAAAGCGGTGTCGGGGGCATTGTCATCTTACAGTGACAGCTCTTGTTTTCTGCAAATCTCCGATAAAAACTGATATAGCAACTGATGTAAAATAGTGTCTGTTGATAACACTAAAGTCTTGTTTTGCAAGGTTTTGTTTGAAATTAACATGGTCACTCAATGTTGTATTTTCAGATAAGGCCCCATGTTATATGCAGAAGGAGGAAGCTGTGCACTACAACACTGTGTATTCATGGGTATATGTTGGCTCCTCATGGCTGTGTTCTCAATACTGTCTACACGATATGTTCTGTGTAATGAGCATGTTTCAGGATATAAGCAGTCATGATGGAGGGCTTTGTCATTTATACTCTGATGAAATGTCCAACACATCTCTCTCTGGAATTGTATACAGAAAGCAATGTCCCAATGGTAAGCTGTATTTAATAGTTTCATAAATTACTTTCAATATTGATTAGCTAGATAAAACATATAATGCCTACAACTTCAGTCAATACTTGCTAGTGTAGTATTTTCCATCCACTGATTTTTTTAGCCAAATAAGGTACCGTAATTATTCTGATAAACGCCCATATTCTAATAAACGCCCATCCCCAAAATCTCGGCTGAAAACCTGCTTGTTCCAAGCACAATTTTAGTCAATAGTGAAAAGGGGTGATTCTAATAAACGCCCATCCCCTGATTCCGTATTAGAATAATGTAAATCATAACCTAAGTTTATTTCCAAAAGCAATGAAAAAGAGAATGTCCAGTCCTAAATCTATTGGCAATGATGGGGTTCCATCGAAAAATCGTATTTTGTTGTCCTTTTAACAAAACTCTACTTGCTGAACTTCGAGTCCATGAATTGACATTTGATTTGCAAATTTTGACAAACAAAATTAGAATACCTCTAATAAACGCCCATCCCCTACTTTAACATTGACCATGTTTCTAATAAACGCCTGGGCGTTTATTAGAATAATTAGGGTATTTTTGTGGCATTTTCTATTACAGGTTTGTAATGTAGCCAATGAAGTCTCATTTTTAGCTCGCCCGGGACGATAGTCTCGGAAGAGCTATTGTCATACCCCTGGATGTCGGCGTCGGCGTCAGCATCCGCAAAAACTTTAACCTGGCCCATATCTCATGCCCTGTTAGAGATACAGCCTTCATATTTCACCTATGGGTACCTCTAACTAAGACCTTTGATTTGAGGTCATGACCTTTGACCTTGTGACCTTGACCTTGGAGTTTGACCCACTTTTTGACCGTTTTAAAAAAACTTTAACCTGGCCTATATCTAATGCCCTATTACACCTACAGCCTTCATATTTCACATGTGGATACCTCTCACCAAGACCTTTCATTTGAGACAATGACCTTTGACCTTGTGACCTTGACCTTGGAGTTTGACCTACTTTTAAAAAACTTTAACCTGGCCTAAAAAAAGTTTAACCTGGTCTATATCTTATGCCCTATTGCACATACAGCCTTGATATTTCACATATGGACACCTCCTACCAACACCATTCACATTTGACCATGACCTTGAACCTCATGACCTTGACCTTGGAGTTTGACCTACTTTAAAAAAAACTTTAACCTGGCCTATATCTCATGTCTTTTTACACCTACAGTCTTGATATTTCACATATGGACACCTCCTTCCAACACTATTCACATTTGACCATGACCTTGGACCTTGTGACCTTGACCTTGGAGTTTGACCTACTTTTAAAAAAATTAATCTGGCCTATATCTCATGTCTTTTTACACCTACAGTCTTGATATTTCACATATGGACACCTCCTTCCAACACCATTCACATTTGACCATGACTTTGGACCTTGTGATCTTGACCTTTGAGTTTGACCTACTTTTAAAAAATTTTAATCTGGCCTATATCTCATGTCTTTTTACACCTACAGTCTTGATATTTCACATATGGACACCTCCTTCCAACACCATTCACATTTGACCATGGCCTTGGACCTTTTGACCTTGACCTTGGAGTTTGACCTACTTTTGAAAAACCTAACCTGGCCTATATCTCATGCCCTTTTACACCTACAGCCTTGATATTTCACATATGGACACCTCCTGCCAACACCATTCACATTTGACCATGACCATGGACCTTTTGACCTTGGAGTTTGACCTACTTTCAAAAAACTTTAACCTGGCCTATATATCTCATGTCTTTTTACACCTACAGTCTTGATATTTCACATATGGACACCTCCTTCCAACACCGTTCACATTTGACCATGACCTTGGACCTTGTGACTTTGACCTTGGAGTTTGACCTACTTTTAATTTTTTTAATCTGGCCTATATCTCATGTCCTTTTACACCTACAGCCTTGATATTTCACGGCCGCGGCCTTAGCGCAGTTGGTAGCGCATCTGACCCTCATTCGAGAGGTCCCGGGTTCGATACCCGGCCGCGGCTAATACCCTTTCTGACAAAATTGTCACCCACCAATGGGTTTGAAATCGTTAACCTAAGTGGGCGAGCAGCTGGAGGCTCGGTAAGGGTGTTGTGGTAGTACTGGTTTGAGAAACAACAGGAATCCATGGGTAGGTGCTCCAGCCGCCGCGATATGACCCTGGTAGTTGAAAACGGCGTAAAACCCCAATAAACTCAAACTCAAACTTGATATTTCACACATGGACACCTCCTTCCAACACAGTTCACATTTGACCATGACCCTGGACCTTGTGGCCTTGACCTTGGAGTTTGACCTACTTTTAAAAATTTTCATTTTGGGCCATGACCTTTTTACCTTGACTTAGGAAATTACTTTTCTTTGTGACAAGCTCTAGTTAGGGCGAGCTTTATTGTCCGCGGACAATTCTTGTTTCAATTTCTAAATGTATAAATAAGATCTTTACTTCTGAAATACTGTGATGTTTGCTTTTTTTAGACTATACAGGTTGTCATCTGGACAGACACACAGATCTGTGGGGAGGAGAGAGTAGTTACAGTGTGATACAGACGGACACTGACATGGACTGTACTGAGGCTTGTCTGAAGGATGATGGTTGTATAGCAGGAGCTTTCTTGTCTGATGTAGATCCACACACATGTCATCTGTATAACCAGGATGTCAGCCTGCAGTACAGGCACAGGTCCACCTACTCGAACAAGCAATGTCTTGGTAAGTCAAATATCTGTTTTGCTGATGAAATCAGTTATTGGTGAAGGACTTGAGAACTGCTAAAAGGTTCTGAATGTGCAATTCCACGACTCCATGACCTAGAGACCACAACGGAATTAAAGGTCCTTCTCTTTCTTGTCCTATGGTAATCATGCTTGTAAAATGTATCATAAATGTTTTAGTTTTTATAGGTAACTTAAAAATAAATGAAGAAATTAATCGAAATTTATTGAAGATTGATTGAAATTCTATCAGACCAGTGTTTCTTAGAGTTTACACGAGAGAACGAAGCGTGAAGGTCATGGTCATTCTTTAGAGGAGATAATGACTGTGTTTCCCAAATCAGGGTGGGTAAAGAAAATTTGAATTTCTTCAATATAGAGGTGGGCGTGTAAACTCTAAGAAACACTGGTCTGATAGAATTTCAATCAATCTTCAATAAATTTCGATTAATTTCTTCATTCTATTAGACCTAAGTGTTTCTTAGGTTTCCACGAGACTTTAGAGCTAAACACAGTCATTATTGAAAAAACTGCCACAGAATTTGTGCATAATTAAATCAGTATGGAAAAGTAATAAAATTTTCAAACATACCCACAACGCCAAGGTACCTGCATACTGAGTTTACGCACCTACTCTGTGTTCGGAGGCCTTACTATAGCATAACTGTGCTGCCCCTCTCCAATGACTCGACTGTAGTATTGTCTAAAAGTCTTTTCCGTGCTCCATCCCGCCGCTTTAAGGATGGCTCCAATTTGTAATCCTGTGTTCTTGGCTTTTGATGTAGATGCAGCTCTACAACTATGCGGTCGGAAATAGCTAGTATCTATACCCGACTGTGTCATAATGTTTTTTATCCAACGACTGATAGTACTTTTAGTTACTCCTTTATGTGGAGGAACAGTTGATATGAACAGTTTGTCATCTCCTGGTTCCCGTAATCCTGCAGTCCTTTCCAAATATGTTTTCATAGTTGCTACCACACAAAGTTTTTCATGGACTGTGTATTGTTCTAGTATTAACGGTTCAAGATGTCTCTTAGGGGTTGTATGTTTTAGTGGACTAGTGAAAAACAATGTAATATTATCACTTTGTATTTGGATATCCCCTTTTCTTAGAAGATGAATGGTTTGTCCACGTTGTCCACTTAATAACATTAATAAAATTACCAATTTCTCCGATAGTGGAAGAAGTGATAAAGTTTCATTTGAAGGCAATTTTCTCAAATATTCGAACACAATATTTACATCCCAAATATGTCCGTATTGCGGAAGCTTGGGTCTCTTAGTGAAGATTCCTCGCATAAATCTTTTTACAATAGGATCATCACCAATGTTATGGTTACTCAAAAGTCCACAGACTGATGAAACTACTGATTTCGCAGTGTTTATACAACTATAACTTTTTCCCTCTTGAAATAAAATTGAGAGAAATTTCAAAAGAGTTCCGGAAGATGGGTTAAACGGATCACTTTCTTCTTCAGTTGAAAATAACAGCCATCGTCTGAGATACGACCCATACTGTTGACAAGTTGATTTTCTCCATGAGTGCATGAGAATGTCGACAGTGAGTTCCGATAGTCCTTGACTGACCAGTTGTTGCCTGATAAGCTGAAAACCCCCAGTCGAAGATTCCGTATTGGGTGTTTCCGGTCGGTCTGGGTGGGAAGTTGTAAACAATTTCGTGGAAGGATGTACGATTGCCCTGCTATTTGTTGAAGAAGAGTCGGACACCATATTTGTGTTGGCCAGATAGGGGCTATTAGTAGAATTCTTTTGACTTCTTCTTTGGCAATCTTCTGTAATACCCTGCCAATGACACAAAAAGGAGGAAAAACATAAAGTTTTTTATTGCAATTCCAATTGAGGGTAAAAGCATCAATAGCAAAAGCATCTTTATCTTGTTTGAAAGAGACATAGTCACTTATTTGTTTGTTTAATTTGGATGCAAATAAATCAAGGTCGAATTTCCCAAAAAGGAGTTCTATTCGCCTAAAAACTTGTGTTTTCAACATCCATTCAGCATCATCATTCATTTTTCTCGATAACCGGTCAGCGTCAAAGTTGTCCGATCCCGGAACATGTACAGCACTGATCCATAAATTCCTTGAAATAGCCCACTTCCGTAATTGAGAACTAAGGGAATGCAATTTTTCAATTTTTCCACCAAAATTATTGATGTATGAAATTGCCACAGTGTTATCAAGGAATATTCTTATATGACAGTTTAGAGTTCCAGTGTTTAATCGTTGGAGAACGAGAAAAGCCCCCTTTAACTCTAAATAGTTTATATGTTCCTCTTTCTCAGTTTCGGTCCATATCCCTTCGACAGTATCCCCAGTTGAGTTATTTATGCCCCCATACCCACTTTTACTAGAATCGCAATGAATGTGAATCTGAGGTTCTGGCATATTTATTAATTTGAAGCTCTGTTTGGTACTCTTAATCCACCAGTCCAAGCTTATTCTTATGAACTCTGTGACCTCCATAGTACTATCGAAATTCCCACAGCACCTTTTCAAATTTTTATCTTTAATATGTTCAAGATCTTTATAAAACAATGGGGCATACTGTATTCCAGGTTCACTAGCAACCATTTTTCCGATTAGTGTCGCAAACTGTCTTATTGTAATTTTGCTTTGAGCTGATATAGCTTCGCATAATTGAACTAGATTTTCCGCCCTTTCGGAAGTTAGGCGTACTGTCATTTTCAAGGAATTTATAACAAAACCAAGAAAAATAATTTCTTGAGTGGGTAAAAACACTGATTTTTCAGGATGAATTGTAAATCCTAATTTATCTACTAAGTTGACTGTGTCCTTAATGTTCTCTAAGCAATCCTGAAAAGTGGAAGCTTTTAACAAACTGTCATCAATGTACGGTGTATTGAAATGCCCTAATTTCCGTAGAAAAGAGTAAACTGGCTTTAATAGCTTTGTGAATACCCGAGGACTGCTGGCCAGGCCTTGCGGTAGCGAGCAGAATTGCAGCCTTAAATTGCGCCACGTAAATCTCAAGAATTTCCTATCAGATTTAGCTACAGGGACACTGTAATACGCATCTTTTAAGTCAATTGAAGCAAAGAAATCTCCAGGCTGAACATGCGCTAGGGCAGCTTTCAATGTTTCCATCTTAAAATGAATTTTCTCTATCCAGTCATTGAATTTTTTCAAATTCAAAATAACACGAACAGACCCATCCTTTTTCGGTCGAATGAAAATATTTGAATAGAATTCATTTTTCTCACTAGTAAGTACTTCTTCTATTATTCCCTTGTTTAAAAAATTGCAGATTTCTCTGTCAATTTTCATTGATTCGGCATTACCAAATCAATGCATTTAGGGGTAAATGGCTGCCATGGTTTGCTTTCAAGTTCTAATTTGTAGCCTTGCAAAGTTTCCAGAATCCATTGGTCGCTAGTTAATTTTTCCCATTCTGATATGAAAAATCTCAATTGTCCACCTTGAAATGTATTTGGTGTATTAACCCTTTCCCAAACGACAAAATTTTAGGGTGATCCACTTCAAAAACTGCCACAGATGACAAAATGGAAGTTATTAAAGATAGAATTTGTGTAAAATATGGCACAGAAAATATTGAGACAAAAGAAGAAACTGCTGGTTATCAGCAGTTTCTTCTTTTGTTTCAATGTTTTCCCAAGCCTTTTCTTTTAGGGACGTCAAAACCAGGTCTTGTTTGGGAAAGGGTTAAAAACTGACAATCCACTACTTACTTCTAAAATTGTTTTTTCCCTTTGGTATGGCCAGAGTAGGATTTCCCCTTGTTGTAGCCCTGACTCCTGCCTTTCGCTGGTAGTCTTGACTTCGACTGTTTTTCGTTGTTCCGGCCCGACCAATTTGATGACCTGCCCTTTTGGGCAGGTCTCTGGGATAAAAAATGATCCGAGTGGCTACTAAATTTTTGTGACCTTTTTTCCTCCTTTTCGATTTCTTCCACTTTGGCGTCAATTTCATCTCCGAAAAGATTTGCTGTGACTGGTGCCTCGATGTCACAAACCTTTCGGTATTTAGAAGGCACAGCTGGTTTGATGAGAGATTTCCTCCTTTTATTGCAGTGATATATGCCATTGGCTAGGATTTTGAAAATATCCTTGATCAGTTGTGGATATTTTGATTCATCCCCCTTGTTTTTTATGACATCCAATGCTAACAGTGTAGGTACCATTGCATGTTTCAAGACCTTCTGTACTGATTGTAGGGCTAGGTCACTTTCTCTTTTGTCCTTTAATGCATTCCATAATTCGCGATTGACAACCGGAACTTCTAGCCTAGGGCAATTTTCTGGTACCAAATACCTGTCCTCCAAATCACGAATTTGTTCGTCTGGCATGCTCCTATCAATAGCCCTGTTTAACAATTGGGCCATACTATCGTCGATCGCCGGCCCTGACTTTTTTGTTTCGGCGTATAATCCGTCAAGTTCGCAAAAAATAGCAGCAGACGACGAATCGTCCTGCTCCGTGTCACTATCGACGATAGTACTTACGCCATCACCGATCTCTATGGGAGTGTCAGTACAAATCAGATTCGAAGTCTGATCGGAAGGTTTGTCCTGCTTCGCGATTTGTTGTTGTAGTTTAGCCACGTTCAACACTAAGCTAGATATTAATCCAGTTTGTTGTCTCTCGAAAGCTTGTTTGTCGGACTCCATTTTGGAGAGTTTCTCCCATAATGCACCGAGACTGTTTCCGGGGGATTCCCCTTGCGCAACACAGTCTTGAATTTGCGAGTTCTGCGCATCGCTTGTCTTGGCCGTATAATGGCGGGCTCAAATGCCGAGGCTTGAGGATTTCCCCCAAGATTTTCCCTCTCGAGCTCGGTCCGTTGGCGTTTTTCCGGATTTCCGGGAGCTTCGCTGGCTTTCCCAGCTTTAACCCGAGCCAATTCTAGAGTCCTTTTCAGTACTCGTTCTGCATAAGAACTTTCGTCCTTATGAGCCATTTCGGCTTTTCGTCTTTGTTCCAATTTCCGAACAAAGGGCTGTGCAGAAAATATCAATTTTCACAGTTAATCCAATTAATTTCCACACGAATTTTGTCCAGCAATGTCAGTTGTACTTTCGCACATATAATGACATAAAATTTATGTTAGTAACAATGAATTTTGCGTTGTAATTAATTAAAATTCCAAATTGACAATTTTCCAAGATTTGACCAGTTCCAATCACGTGATCGTAATGACCATGACCTTCACGCTTCGTTCTCTCGTGGAAACCTAAGAAACACTTAGGTCTGATAGAATTATTGTTTAAGTCTTTATATTGAAAAATGCATGATATCTTTCATCATTTTCAGGAAGGAGTAGGCCATGCTGGCTAGGTGAGCAGAATGGTATATTTGGTGGCCTTGACTTCTACAGAGAGTTTGTTGTTATGAATGCCAGTATGTGTAAAGCTGCCTGTGTAACAGACATTCTGTGTCATAAGGCTAGCTTTACAGTGCGTACATCACAGAATCTGTGTAGATTGTATGGACCAGGCAGGGGGACTGATCTACAGGACATAAATAGTGTATCATGGATGAAAATATGTCAAACAGGTATCTATATGTACAGATATTGTGATTTTGGAAAGCATATAGAACTCTAGATAAGGCAGAGTTATTCCATCTTAATTTTTTATTTGTAATAAACCCTGGTTATGCGGTTTCTTGAATATTCTGGTTGCTTTGGCATGCAGAATAAAATAGGACCAGCCTGCACATATGTGCAGTCTGGCCTTATTCTATTCTATCAGCTTGACAATGGTTAAAACTAGGGATGGGAACGAGTACCCGATTAATCGAGTACTCGATCGAACGTCCGAGTATCGATTACCAATATCACCAATCGAGTAATCGGAAAGAAAAAATAATATCAGCAGAAAAATGAAAATTCGTTTCCAAACTCAAGTAGTTGAAAATATCGATCGCTCTTTTCCAACACTGTACCGTGCAAACGGTAGAGTATGTAACACCTGGTCGTCTGCCGATTATCTAATCCCTCGATTTTATCCTTATTTGCAACCAAGTGCCAACATCTATTGTTCTGGCTGTCAAACAATGTCATAAATTTTCACACATTCGCCGCTCTATACGCTGATTTCGGGCGATGCATTTTAATTGGACGTCCGTAAGATTTACCTAGAGTTAATTGCTTAATGCAATATTCAAACAGCCGATTATTTGATTATCGTTAAGATTTTATTCTATTGCTCTCATTCCCGATTACACGCAAATAGATTCAAGAAAGTCTAACAATGCTTTCCTCTAAGTCGATAGTGACTTGAGTATATCTCACAACATGCGTAAATATTACGAACGCTTTGGAGATAAATAACAACAACATCCTTGCGGATTCTTTTTATTTCTCACAAGTTTAAATGAAAGTTTTTGATACTTTCTGTAATTCTCACCACAAATCTAACAATTGTCCACTTTTCTCAAATAAAGTACTGATCAAATGTTATCTAAAGAGATATTCACACCGAAGATATGCTGCTTAAATCGCTTATGAACATGTTGGAAAACACCGATACTATAACCAAACTACGACGTTTCTATCCGAGTACTCGAGTACTCGATCGGAAGGGTGACCGAGTACTCGATTAGTAAAATTGGTACTCGTTACCATCCCTAGTTAAAACATTATCATATTGACACTAAAGCCTTGATGATGTTTTCATGAATTACTGCTTAACCCTTTCCCAAACAAGACCTGATTTTGACATCCCTAATAGAAAGGGCTTGGGAAAACATTGAAACAAAAGAAGAAACTGCTGATAACCAGCAGTTTCTCCTTTTGTCTCAATATTTTCTGTGCCATATTTTACTCAAATCTTATCTTTAATAACATCCATTTTGTCATTTTGGCAGTTTTTGAAGTGGATCACCCTAAAATTTTGCTGTTTGGGAAAGGGTTAACTACATTGTGAATCCTGTCTTTATTTCCAGATGACCATTCTGTCCCCTGTGTAATATCCAGCTCAGGTATGATGGGGTTTATAGGCAGCTCTGTTCCCTACCAGAAGTTGACAGTATCAGACAGGGAAGCATGTGAACATGCATGTAACCAGGATATGATGTGTTACCATGTGTCAGCCTACCCCACTGGTGATGGCTGGATGTGTAGTCTGGTGGCTAGGGGAACACTGGAAGTCACTGCTATGGAAAATGGTGTTTACTGGTCTAAAGAATGTATGAATGATGGTACGCACAGTTTGCTTACATGTAAAATGAAACATTTCTTATCTTGTGTAAAAGCATGGTAGGTATGAAGAAAACAAAGAGACAATCTACTAAACATTACTTTTGATTCTAAAAGTGAAAATACTATTGGTTCAAGCATTTACTGATAAATATATAAAGCAATTTTAATTAGATATAAAAATGTTTTAAAAAAGAAAAAGGATTGTTTAGATGAACTTGATATTCAAACTTTTGAGCATGCTGAAGTAAATCTTGGTCAGACTTTGGAGGTTTGTGTTTCTGAACATCTTTCTTTGTCACTTTTGTATTCAGATGTAGACACAACTGATTGTATCCTAGCAGAAGAAGGTGGTTACTTTGGTGATGAGTTTTATTATCGCTGGATTTGGGTGACATCACAGGCAGAATGTATGGACATGTGTATGGCTGATAAATATTGTGTGACAGCCAGTTACAGTGATATACCATTTGGACTGAGATGTAACTTGTACAGCAAGGACAAACTTTACAAAAGAATTAGGGATACAGTCAGTGTGTCTTGGCATAAGGTCTGCAAGGGTTAGTATGTAATGTCAAGGTGGAATGGTTTACAAGAAAATCAGCTTCAAATTAGCCTTTCCTTATATTAACTTTTTTCTGTTTAGTCATGAGATTTGTACTTCATAAAAACAGAGCTTGAAGAGCAATGTCTATAGCTTCTCAAGTATTTTTTTGTTCAAAATGAATTCCAGTAACGATATTGTTTACCTTCAAAGAAAATATGTGGTATGTCGCGTAATTTTTATATCAATTGCTCAGTAACTTAGACTTCTGTTTACCAATCTGTTCTAGGTGAAGTACCCAGCTGTTTGTCGTATGGTTTCCACCAAGTTGTTTCAGATGGGTCAGACTATAGACAGTTAGAGAAAGTACCATCAGATGTATACTGTACACAACTAGGGCTGCAGGAGGGAGCTAAAGTTGTCCAGTTTACCGTAGATGGGCAGTGCAGACTGTATTCTGATGTGACCACACTGCAATACACAGCTGATGAACATTCTACTGTAGTTACACTGTGTGATGAAGCAGGTGCAGCCTGACTTTCTTTTAAAAACAAAATACTATTCTGTATCTGTATTTATACCCAAGTCTTATTTTGTTTTTTCAGCTTTCTAAATCAATATAAGGTTATCTGATTTCTTCAGTCTGCTGCATTTAAAGTTTGATTAATATTTTTATGTAATCCATTTGACTCTGTTAGATATATATTGAAAAGAAAAAAACATAGTGTGATATCTTTGATACTAAATATATATTTACTGTTTGCTAGTTGACATCACAAATCCTTGCTATTTTGCTTTTTTTAAATCAAATTTCATTCCCTTTTCAATATGATGAAATGTAATTCTAGTGAAATTACTCTGGATAGATCTACTGTTGTTGCTTTTCTTTATAAGTCTAAAGCTGTAGTTGCAAGGTTTTTGAATAAAAGTAGCAATATCAGATTTGAATATGAGTACTCTTCATTTCATTACTAGAACCAGAGATGATGCTATGCAGAATGAGCCCACATGATAACATGTATGGTGGAGAAAGCTTCTACAGACAACTTATGTTGGACACACATAATGAATGTGTAGCAGATTGTCAGAGTGATGTGTACTGTGTGGCATCAAGTGCAACTACCCAAGTTAACAGCACTGTCAGATGTCTACTATATAGTGAGAGATATCAACACAGCTATGTAGATGATCTAAACAGTGTACTCTGGCTGAAACACTGTCCTGAGGGTGAGTTATAGTCATCTTCTATAGAAACCCTCTGGTTCTTTACTGCAAAGATTGTGTTATATTCTGGTAAAAAGGGAGATGAAGAATCATTTTAGTTGGCCCTTTCCAAAACATGACCTGATTTTGGATATCTCTGGTAGAAAAAACTGGGGTAAACATCAAGCAAAAGACATAATTGTAAGTTCTCCTTTTGTCTCAGTATTGTCTGTGCTGTATTGCACATTGATTCTATTGCTTCCACCATTGATTATGCCATTTGCAGCAGCTTTTGAATTGGGGCAGTGTGAAATTTGTCTGTTATTTGGGAAAGGGTGAATCATCATTCAATCAAAAAAAATTTTACGCAAATTGTTACGCATTCTAGCTAATTTGATAGAAGGCAATCTTCATGAAAAAAAACATTTTTCTCTATAAATGCTGTTTATCATTTCAAATGTCTTGATAGTATAGTTAAAGTAAATGATCCGTCAATGTTAAGGGAAATGAATATAAAAGTGACAAGACATTACATAATGCTTGAAAATTCTTTCAGATGTAAGGACTTACTGTGACTTGGTACAGGTGAACAACATGTATGGTGGTGAGAAGCCCTATAAGACTGTAGAGAACATTGGCATGGATAGATGTGAAGATATGTGTAAGAGTGACCCGCAATGTGATGCTGTTAGTTATGTGGACAATGTGATGGGGAAGCAGTGTCATTTGTATAGATCCAGGGATGTTATGGCAGTACCAAATGTCAACAGTGTTTACTTTACCAAGAAATGTGAAAATGGTAGGTTAAATGAAATATACAACAAGGCACATATTGCTGTATATGATTATCCTTGAACCCATTAGTTAAAGGAACTACGGAACTTTGCTGGTTGAAATACTGGAGAATTGTTAATCCAATCCAAAATGATGATGTCTTTTGATATCCCACAAAAGAGAGGCAAAGGAAAATGAAAGGTGAAATAGTCAATGCAAATAACAAGAAATAGTCCATGAGCCAGACAACTTTTTATTACCACTTGGAGGGAGTAATTCTTTTTGCACTTTCTGAGTAGTTTGATATGTGTAGTTTACTAATTGGTATGATAGCAGTTCGAAATTGGTAGCTTATGCCGAGAAAATCACCACTTTCTGAACCCACCCCATTTCTACCCTGTCAAAAATGAAAAAGTTGATGCGATTTCTTTCGGACGTGTATGATGAATTAAAAAGTTGTTCGTGTATTTATTCTATGTCCAAACAATCTTTGGGAACTTAGTTTCAGTCTCATTTTATCAAAACTCAGTTATATGGTCTTTCTAGACTATAATTCAGAAAACAATATACCGGCCCCTTCGTCGAACGTAATACGCGCATTTTTGTTTGACAGTTTTTCACTTTTCAGAAGCCAAAATGCATCATGCTACATATTAGGACTCAGAAATATAATTTGTGATGTCTAGTAATTGATTCAAGCCCGATTCATGGCACAAAAACCTTGGAAAGAGTCCCGAGAGACCGAAAAAAATATGGCTGATTCGTACCCTGAAATGTTCGTACCTACATTTGAATACGGATTCTCAGTGTTTTAAGCTGTTTAAGCTGGTCCTTATGCATTGCCAATGTTCCCAATTTATTCCAAAACTTTGTATAAAGCATTAGGTAGTCGTTTTGTGTACAAATATTAAGAATTCAGTCAAAATGGGATTTTACATTACATGTAGGCCTATTACTGATTTCATTTGACCTGACACTGACCTTTACTAAAATGTGCTCATATTTTGCTTACAGCGTAACATTTTTCAAAAAGACTTGTATCATAGTACACAGAAATAACAGGTACACAAGAAAACATTACTGATTTCTTAATTTGAAAAAAAAAACACAGGCGTGCAATTTACTAAGATAATAGCTAAAGCTGCGCCATTTGAAATGACATCTGTAATACTAATCAAAACTGAAACCACATTCACGTTTATTTTAACTTAATTTAACAAAGAACAACTGATTTAATATAAATTAGAAGTTCTACACTAGAAAATCATATATTTGTAATGAAATAAATGTCATACAATTATATGAACTATGTCGTTGGCAACCAAATTAATAGATTTTAATGGGGGGTAATTCTAGTGTAATTATACAAGGCGACAAAATCTTATGTCAATACACCAACCTATATTTAACCTCATAATTGTGCATTATATATACTAAAAACCTCGTTGATTTATTTCTAAGTATAGGCCTAAAACATCATTGTTTTAATAAATGGGCATTCAAAGCAAGTGTAATTTGCTTTGAATTATAGCCTGTGGTTGATATAATTAATTGATGATTTGTATTACGTTTTACACATTTATATTATCTGGACACACTAAGTATGAGCGTATTCTTATGCAGATATTACATCTATTTCTTAAAAGATTAGAATACTGTAAAATGGGTATTTCTTTTTTCATTTTTTAAGAATAAGATAAATGTTTGTAAGTGAAAAAAAATTGTAGAGTGTACACAGAGAATACATTTCTTTGTTAAATCTATGAACCGTCTATTTCTAATTTGTCTTGAATATATGACATTGTTTATGATTTGATGCAAAAACCACAAAAACACAACAAATACAAACAAACGTCTTGTATATTTAAAAAAAATGTTCGTAGATGTTTTATTTATTGTACATTTTATATTGAGTCTGAGTCTGGACATGTGAAAAGAAGAGCAATTTTTAAATCCAATGGTAATATTACATTGTATCAAATTGCCGCATATCTACATGTCTCTCTGTCTGTCTGTAAGTAAATTATTGTCATCTCAGCTCTTCCTACATTAACTATAGCATACGATCTATAGTAATAGTGTGGATGGTATCTATTGTAGTTTGTTTAAAGATAGTCGTTGGATTCTGAGGTACCTGTTAATGAATTTAATGCATTTACTTTCACTGACAAGCCATTTAGTAAGTATAGTGCGTGTTTGACTTGAACAGATAAAATATGTTATCTTTTTGTCTATTATATTGATTTGGCACGGATTTTAAAAAAAGCACAGATAAAATCTCTTCATCAACACAGTCTTTAAACTGTCTGCAGTCTGAAATCTTAGACACCAAATATCGCTCCAATCTACCCTCTGTTTCATATTAATATTCATTATTACCATCACCACAAAAATATTCACAGCAAAGAGATTGCAAAATAGTTTTATACTAATGGTAGGACTGCACAGACAATGAGCCTTCTGCATGATAAAGCATACATGTAAATCCAAGAGTAGATTTATCATATCTACGCACGTTTTATTGAAAAAATCTCCTTAAGAATTATTTGTAGAGTTGCTCTCGTGATTATGTTAGCGCTTATTGTGTGATTTCCATTAGAGGAAGGGGACAGAGAAAGGATGAAAGTCCTTCCGTTGTCCCCCAGTTTCATGTACAACTACATATTCCAATACGAGTGAGTTAACCTAAAGACATGCTTATAACTTCTAAATTGAGATGCATTATTTAAAGTAGTACTGAAGTTGTACTTCAACATAATCTTTTTTTTTTATTCTTTAAAAAGCATTTCGACTTGGTAGCTTTTATCAAGCGTTGCAAAATAAAGCAATTTTTGCACGATAACAAGAAAATGAAATGTAAAAAAAACCCCGACAGCGTTCTATGTTTCTGGGTCATTTGATAACGTTGACATATCGACAATATCACGTGAGTGTTCGGACTTGTGCATATACTTACATCAACCCTGATTATCGTGGGGAAACTATTCTGATTTTGGTTCCAACTCCAAATAAAAGTTTATTCATACAGTGGATATAACCACATATAATTTTAAAAACAACTTTTTGAATGCTTGAAAAGGTCTTTCCTAGGTACAATCTGTCTAAATCTGCTATTCTTTTTCAAACGATTTAACTTATTCAGAGTGATGTGCTCTTTCTAATAAATATCTGTATAGCTTCGGTAAACAGCATTATAGACAGATTTGCCGAGTGTGTGCTTTGAACACTTAGAACTATGTATGAATGAACATATGCTATCATAAATGAAACTAAGACCACTAGTGATTTGGTTTTATCCTACTAAAAGTGAGAAACTTTACAAAGAAATGAATGGTGGGATAAAATAATTCTAGCAAGCACTTAACATTCCTGATAGCAATAACTATAAAGTGCTGAAGAATGACAAAAAGTATACTGAACGACAAAAGAAACTATACAGTTATAGATTAAATTTATTTTTCATACCGGGTATTTCATAGCAAACGTATATATTTTTCACGACTATAAATTTGCACATCTATTTTTCAATGTAGTAAATGAATATGTCCGTTTTACTGGCCAAACAGCCATGTTCACCTGCATATCGTTAAATTCATTAAAATACACCACCCACAAAACAGTAATCAAGATATTGACATTTTTTATGCATGTGTAGTCTTCGTTGCTAAGCATATGATAAATCAGAGTTATATTCCAATTTCCGAAAAAAAGGTAAGCCCCTTGACGTCGGCAAAAACTGGGTACACTTACAGAGCTTAAAATGTGAGAAAAAAGGGACGCACCATAAACAAGACCAATAAATTTGTGTTTGACACTAACGTGATGTAACATAACGTTGTCCAGACAGCTACAGGAAAGGCACACGAGATCGTTATTCTAAATTCAGAACTGTTCAACTGCTACATGTAATTGGAAACATTAGCCTCGGTGCTAGGCGTCTGACAGCCTGCAGCCGTCAGTGCTAGATGAAGATGACGTCGTCACTCAAATTTGACCAATATGTCACAAGTTTGACACAAAGTAACCCCCACTTTTATGACGGAAAACAGTTTCTTGTAAGTTTCGTAAGCTGTTTAAGGCGTGTGTACAGAATAACGTGTATAAATTGGAGAATTCTTCACTGGATGATTGTTTCATAATTCAATAATTCAAGATCAGACGGCTGATCTTATCCATATGAGAATGCTTTCCTTCAGTCGATTCTTCAACTAGGGACACACAAATATTGACTTTAGATAAAGTTTATAACAAATTCTGATCATCTTTATTCGAATAAAGGGGATAGAACATTACCTGGATTTTTCAACTTGACCCCGTTATAAATGACACGGTAATACTTACATCAAGAAAATGTGAAAACTCTTTTCTAACCCCATATTTGTAATGCCAAATGGCAAATGTTTATCTATATTACAATTAATTTCACGAGATGTGATTAGTTTTGATAAATTCAAATGAAATTAAGGTTTAGAGTTTCTTTTGCTTTTCAGTATAGTTCATTGCCATGTATTTCAGATGACATTTCCCCTCCTCGTTATATCAACATGAAGCTTTTTTCAAGAATACCAATCGTTCCAATGCTTTACATATGTGACTTTATATTATTTTATTATATGAATTAATGCATGGGTAGCCTTAAGCCTTTTTGGAAGGGTTGATCATGTGTAATAGTAAAATCAAACGTTGTAATTGCTGCCAAATGTCATGATACTGCATTTCAATAGTTTGCTTCGAATGCAAAACATCAGCATTGCTTTCTTTGTATCATTTCTTTCACTTCATATCAATTTAAATTTCTAAATGGTATTCCTAATGGAATGAATATAACAAATCTTAAAAGATTGCTCTATCTCAATTTTTCGGCGTAGAAGCCTTTTTCTAGAGAAAAAATGTAAAAAAAATAACGCTACATTATAAAATTATACAATTGTTTACGTTAACGGTTACAGTTAATTAAAATCATGCTCATATAATATAATCTGATAACTGTGCTAATTTAAATTCATTTGGATAACAAATCTTGCTTTACTTGTGCAAAAAGCAATATTCTTTGTTGTTTATTTTTCTGAAAATTCGAGTGTAAGTAATAGTTCTCTGTGTACACTAGAATCACACAACAAATGACATTTAAGACAAATGTAAAACTTCTCAATATGCTTCTCCAGTCCTTATGTTCATTTAGAATCAAGAAATTTGCAAGGGATTTAATATAAAGGGTCGATCATAATTAAGCTTGTTTTGTTTCATTACCCCTACATATAAGTGGGGTATTAGCTACCATTCTGACATTGATATAACGAAGAAACAATGTCCTTAGATAACAGACAATTCAGAAATTGCAAAAAGATACAAAACTGGCTTAATTTGTTCAATGTGCACTATTATTTGCTTTTTACTTGGGAGTTCGAGTCCTAAGTAACTAGTTCTCTGCGTACACCAAATGCATTAAACAAATTTCATTTTAGACTACTGCAAAACTTCTCATTGCACTGCCCCATCCTTTATCACGATTATAACCAAGAGCTTTGCAAAAGTAGTAATGTTCAGGGCTAAACCAATGCATGTTTTGTTTCACCAGAGGACAGAAGAAAATTTTGTGAGTAAATGGTACCCTTTAAAACAAGTGTTTTCTGGGACATAAGCTACCATACTGACAGTGGTATCATTTCGAAAGACTGTCCGTAGATATTAGGCAGATAAAAGAGTGCAAACAGATTTAAAAATGGCTTAATTTGTCCAAAAAAAGCACTATTATTTGCCAATTTTCCCTTAGAATTTGAGTCCAAGTACGAGGTTCTCTACGTACACTAAAAGAATGCTATAAATGATAGTTTAGACCAATGTAAACCTTCTCAATGTGCTGCCCTATCCTTTATGTAAATTATAAACCAGGAATTTTGCAAAAAGAGTAATGTTCGGGGCTGAACCAAAGCATATTTTATTTCGTCAGAAATCAGAAGAAAACTATGTGAGTAAAGGGTACCTCTGAAAACAAGGTTTTTTCGAGGCATAAGCTACCATTCTGGCATTGCTATCATACTGAAACATAAAGTATAGATATCAGACTAACCAAAAAGTGCAAAAAGAATTACTCCCTCCAAGTGGTAATAATCGGCCAAAATTCGGGTCCTGGCTCATGGACTAAAATATGTAAGAAGTAATCATGGTAGTTATAATTGGGATGATGATTTTCAATGCTCAAACTCAAATGAATTGAGGATCTGTACTGTAACTTTCTCTCTCGAACATGAATTTAGATTCATTTGAGAGTAGAACCTAACCACTTCATCAAACTGTATAGTTATTGAAGCTTTTATTTGATAAAATCTTAAGCATGTAAAATGGGTTTAACATGGTTTAATGCTTTGTTAAACATTCTTATATAAAAGTCAAAATATGTTCTGTATAAATTTACTTGACTTTAAGTCAGCAATTATTATCGTTTCAGTTGGTATGCTGTCCTGTCACAGTATCCGCCATGACGAGAGACATGGTGGGGATGGATACTACAGCAGTATAAATGTTCCATATTCACACCAGTGTCATGAGTTATGTATGAGAGACCAGCGGTGTATGATGGCCACCCATATACTGGGTGATACACTCATGTGTTATTTGTATGATATTGTCACAGATGATATGGAAATGAATGCAGATGCTACATCATTTGTCAAATATTGCCCTCCTGGTAAGCATGTTTGTCCTTTTTATGTATATATTTCGGTCATCCACAACCCAAAATATTAAAAACATTTTTATGTGTTTGGATACAATTAGATATACATACTTGTTTGCTTCTTAATTTTTTACTATAAACATTGTTTGCTTATTTTAAGATAAAAGAATTTTAAATGTTGAAATGCAATCAAATACAATAAAGGTCATTGGTCAAGGCATGCATTTGAAATTAATTCGAAAATTAATTCTAAACAAAACAGAAAATGAACAAAATTTGACTTTTTATGCCCCAGTATCTAGAGATTGGGGGCATATTGTTTTACTCATGTCGTCTGTCTGTCAGTCAGTCTGTCTGTCTGTCTGTCAGAAAACTTAACATTTTTCCATTTCTCCAAAAGTATTTGACATATAAAGCTGAAATTTGGTATGTAACTTCCTTTCAATGATATTTGTCTGTTGTATGCAATATGACCTTCCTCAAGGTCATTTGGTAACCCTTTTCAACCCTTAATACGAAAACTTAACATTTTAAAAAAATAAGCCAAAAATTTCGGGGGCATTCGTGTTTCACAAACATATCTTGTTTATAATGTCTTTAATACTATGTTGTTTTTCCAAATTTTCCACAATGACGCTCATTTAATTTTCACTAATAATAATTTCATTTCTTTGGACACTGTTTTATTTGTAGATCCTTCAACATGTACCTTAAAAACCATGCATGGATATTATGGTGGGGAGGTATACTATGCCAGTGAATCTATGAAGTCACTAGGTGACTGTGAGATGGCCTGTATGAATGATGAGTTTTGTCAGGTTGTTAGTTACACAGAACTACCTAGTGGTTCGGTCTGTAACAGGTACAACAACATGGACCTTAATGGGATCAAGAAGGAGTCACACAGTATTCTAATGACAAAACTGTGTGCAACTCCAGGTTTGTTTATGATACTGTTCCAATTTAAAAATGATTTAGATTTGTTTTCATATTTTAAACTTGCAGCAAGGATAATTTTATCAGTAATTAGCAGGAATTTTCAGCAGTACAATTTGTTTGACATTTCAAGTAATGCTTTTAGATAAGCCTAGGATCATCTAGTATACACTTTTGGTCTATAACCATAAATAAAGAATACTACATATCGGATTTAATATTCAATATTTTTTTAATTTTGTATCCATATCAAATGGTTCTCATGTGATTCTGTTAGTAAAGTTGAAAATAAAAAAAAATGATTTATTTCTGCACCATAAATAATACAAGAAAAGATAGCAGCTTTTCAACAAAAAAGGGGTTTTATTGAAAAGCGACGGTATCTGAATTTTCAGATGATGAATCAGCAGAACCAGAAGAGACATGTCACTTTGAAACAACAAGTGGGTTAGCAGGAGGGAGCCTTTTCTACATGGAGGATACAGTCACAACAATGGAGGATTGTGAACAAAAATGCCAGGATGATGTCATCTGTGATGTCATAACCATCAGACAACTGTCAGCCAATCAGTATCAGTGTTACAGATACAAACAAGAGCACCTGATGGTGAATAATGATGCTGCCAGTGTTTTCAAGACAAAAAGATGCCCTAATGGTAGGCATTAGCAGTACTTTGAATACACTTCATATATATTTTGTACAGTTAGATAAATACCCAATATCAAACTTTTTCATAATCATATTTCACAGGTACACTTAGCTAGATAAGTTTCCTGGGCGACAAATTCTTGTCTCATAATTTGTATATCAGGGGTTGAAAAATCCACTCGCCCGTTCGCATTGGTGAGTAGAAAATGCGGTAGGGCGAGTAGATTTGGGGACGAACTAGTCCGACGGGGCGAGTGAAAATTTAGGACTTGAATCATGCTGATTGAGGGAAAAAAATAAAGGATCAAAAAAGAAAGTATTTATTTCAAACAACTTCATATCGGAAACAATAATATTCGCTGTAAAATTAGACCGTTCCCTGTTTATGTTGATCAATCTTCATAGACGCTTGATTTGTAGACTGGAGGCCATGTCGAAATACACGATAATGTATAGACAGGATTTCCAGTTTAGCCTGCATAGTATTCCATATCTTTAAACGCTTGAATGATCACTGTAATGTGTATTGCAAAGCGAAAATACGTCGATCTAGATAAAATTCGTCTGTTTTAAAACTCATGGCTGTAACATTGGACATCCGATCATTTTTGGGCAGGGGCAAGCCAGTAATAAAAAGGAAGATGATCAGCCCAATAAACAAGTTAAAAAAAGGGTGCAGAAAGTGAATATGATTTTGAAAAAAGAAACTAACAGTGCAGGATTCGTGGCTGGAAGAATTCCTTAAGAACCAACAGTCTAAAATTTTCTTCATCTTTAAGGGCGAGTTGGGTTGCCTTAAGGGCGAGTAGAAATTCAGATCTACTAGTCCTACAGGACTAGTAGGTTTGAAGAAATTTTTCAATCCCTGTATATGTCATATCTTCTTTGTTTATCTGTATAAGTCTTATATCTGACGAAGTTACTTCTTATGCAGCTGAAAAATAAAGTTACATTTCCCTATAAACTTCGCAGGGAAATAAAAGGTTGCCTCATTCTGCATACATAAGACTGTTTGCTCATCTCCATCTAGGATTTTGTTTATTCTATCTATGATCATTCATGATTTCTTTGTTTATCTCAGACATGACAGATTGTTGGATGAAGCCCAGTCAGTCTCAGTCTACAGGGGTATATGGTGGGGAGGATTACTTCCTGAGTATCACTGCTAGGTCAGCTAGGGACTGTCAGACACAATGTTTGTCAAATACCCAGTGTGCAGCTGCTAGTTATACAGTGTATGGACCAGGATCAGACTATAGATGTCTACTGTATAAACATGGACAGTTCTATCAGTTGTCAGCTGCTGGAAGTCAGATGTGGTTCAAAACTTGTCCACAAGGTATTTCAAGAAACTTCATAAGGTTTTTTTTTCAAACATATTCAAGGCTATTTTTTTTTAAGAAAAATGAAATCACTCTACAATATGAAAGCTTTATCCATGTTCAGTTTAAGTGATTTATATCTAAAGGAAGTTATCGGAAGTATTTTAAACGAAAATACCAATGCTTTGTATATAATGTCGATCATCAACTTCTCTCCACTCACATGTCTGCAAAACTTTATTCTCACAGTGACTGATATCACATAACCTATAACTTAGTTCAAACAAAGAACAGATACTGTAATTGCAAGGACATTTATGTATTCCTTTGTCACAATCTTGACATTTATTTTTGTAACTTGTACAGATTCCTGCAAGGCCTATGTAATGACTGGCTACAGTGGAGGGAATGGCCACTACTCTTCCATGACAACAGACAGCTGGTACTCCTGTATGACAGAATGCAGGGACACAGCTGTGTGTTATGCTGTAGACTATAACACAGTCACTAAAACTTGTAGGAAGTACAAAAGAGAAACATTACAGGTCTTGACTGGTTCTACAGACAACTTTTTGATGCAGAAACATTGTCCAGGTAAGAGGCTTTTTAAAAAAAAAATCATTCTTTCGTATGTACATAAATTCTAACAGGAAATATGGTCACATGTCAAGCTGATTATGTTATGAGAGTATTTCCATTGTTAACTAATACATTGTACTGGTAAATTGATGGAAGACATTTCTAAACCACTGTTATAGATAAAGAATCAATCAATAAGTGACTTTAGATGTCCTATATATATGACCCTTGGTATAGTTTCAAAATCATAAGACATCAGAATCAAAGATGTTTCACTGGTTTGTTACAGATTTGTGCCACTTTGATACAGTGGACCAGTATTCTGCAGGCATTAACCAGGAGTATCACAGGACACAATCTGACTCTATGTATGGCTGTAAATCTCAGTGTTTACATGATCCTAGATGTCAGTATGCTACATATATCACCATGGACATGGGTGGTACTTGTCTGTTGTATGGAGATGAGAACTTCAACATGAATGACATTACAGTCAACATCAGCAGTGTCATGTTCATCAAAGTCTGTCCTGACAGTAAGTCTACTGACATTATTCTGTTTGAGGATTTACAGCTTTAACCAATATATTTAATGTTTGATACTATAATGAGGAAGATGTTAAATTTTGTACTGCACATGGACATTTTTTTAACATATAAGTGATTGATAAAAAAGTCTCTTTGAATTGAGAGTTGAGCATTCATTGTTGTGTTAATTCAAATGCTAAAAAAAAAGAACTAACAGGCTTTTCAACCACAGATATTATTCTGACATTAATTGAGGACCAAGATCAGTTCACATCAGATCAATCAATTTGACATTAATGGACGGCTCTAACATTTTATTCTAAAAGTTGATATTTTCAGGAGACTACTGTATTTAGGAGACAGTATATGGGTTATTCAGTACTGGATGGTACGACCAGACGACAGTAGCTAACCAATCAGATTGTCAGGATTACTGTAGACACAGCTACTGGGAGGCCACCATGGTCTTTAAACCATTGCCGTATATTGACAATTTTTGATGGCCTACGTGATAAAGGCTTTGGAAAACATTGTGGAAAATGAAGAAATTGCTTGTGACAAGCAATTTCTTCATTTTCCACCATGTTTTCTACCTATAAAGACCAAAAAATGTAAAAGTCCATTAGCTTGAAATTGTTGTCTGCATCATCTTTGAATTTGGACCACCCAAAAATGTTGCTGTGTAATGGGTTCAGTCAAGAACTCTCAATATATAATGTTTTATTCATTCTCAATATATAATGTTTTATTAAGTCAATCAGTTCTGTTTTCCACTCCCAAATCTGATTTGTCTGTTCCAGGAGACTACTGTGTTCAGGAGACAGTTTATGGGTTGTTTAGTACAGGATGGTATGACCAGACTATAGTAGGGAACCAGTCAGATTGTCAGGATTACTGCCGAGACAACTATTGTGAGGCCATGACAGCCATATATGATAACATCAATGATGAGTACTATTGTAGTCTATATCACAAGGAGAACCTGGACATCTCGTCTGTTTCTGATTCAGTACTCTATACAACAGTCTGCCAGTCAGGTATAATATGAGCTCTTATCTTAGGTTTCTTTAACCCATTACCACACAGTGACTCTTTTGACTCCCCACAAGAAAATGGCTATGGAAAACATTGTGGCAAATGAAGAAATGGAAAACATTGTGGCAAATGAAGAAATTGCTTGTGATAAGCAATTTCTTCATTTCCCACAATATTTTCCATACATGAACACCAAAAAATATACTAGTTTATTCACTTGAAATTGTCGTCTGCATCATCTTTGAATTTGGACAAATCAAAGATTTTACTGTTTTGTGATGGGTTAAATTACTTCGATTGATTTACTGAATTTCAAAAAAAGATTGGCTTTCAAATGAAAAGTAAGTCTTGGAATACTTTGCTCCCTTATAATCTTGCAATCTGTTTTGTAGAACAGCATGAAAGTAGCCATAGACATTATTTGTAACCATTATGTATTTACAAATGTGCTAGTCAATGATAATACATGTGTAGACAAATTGTCTATTTAAAATAATTGTGAACGAAAATTTAATTTGTATTACAGACAAATGTCCATCAGAAGTTCTAGCAAACACAACATTGACAGGGGACAGTATGAATCAGGAGGATATATTGGTTGACTCGTGTAGAGACTGTGAACGTCGCTGTAGACAGACAGATGGGTGTGCATTTGCAGGCTGTATAGAGAGTGGATCTCAGATAGAGTGTACATTACAGACATCCAGTCAGTACTCTCCCGTACAGGATGTAAATGGACAGGTTATCAAGATTAACTGTCCACAGAGTAAGTAGAGTTACTTGTACTTTATTGCTAGTCATCTTGGAAGCCACAGTGGCAATCCTAAATGTCATGTTGTTTCTAACTGCCCAACAGGACCAGTATGTTTTGGTTTTAAGAATGTTTTAGTCAATGCTGATTGGTTGACCAGTTTCATGGCCATAGTCAAGCGCTTGTTACAAGATGGAATTCTTTTGATAATACAGATCTAATCAAGCTTAAATTTTGGGACAGCCTGCCATCTAGGTAGCTATGTCAAAAAATTAACCCTTTACCAAACGACGAAACTTTAAGCATGTCTCAATCCAAAGAATTCCAAGGCCTTTATTTTGTGGGGCATCAAAAATCGTCAATATGTGGTATTGAATTAGCATAAATCATTCTATATAATTAATGCAAAATATCATTGCATTTACAGGACAGTGCTATCTGGAAGGTATGAGTGGAGGCTTGAATCCATATAATGATTATTCAGTGACATCCAGTGATCAGTGCTTCACTGCTTGTATGCAGGAAGATGACTGTTACCTAGCAACTGTTACTAGGCAACCCACATATACACAGTGTCAGCTCCATATGTATGAACAAGTAGTCTACACAGATAGAAGGGACTCTGTCAGCATGGATAAATACTGTAAGATTGGAGGTAACAGGACATTTTCTTTTTGTAGCTCCCATTGCCATAAGGTCAGCATGCTATTGTCATGGCAAAGTGTCTACCATATTTCACAGGAATGATCCTTTGTTGACTCTCTATCAGATTTCCTAGAAAAAAAATATTCTGAGTTATCTACCCCTGAATGTTGAAAATGGCTGTTTTCGACTTTGTTTTCAATGTAGAGTTTGTAATCTTGTGAAAAATCAATTGCAGATTTTTTTTTTTAATTTCAGATATTGGTTTTGATATTTTGATATCTTGTTTTGAAATCTTATTTGTAGATTCAAGATCTTGTGGAATGTATTTTGATGACACTACCAAGGATGCAGGAAATATGTGGTACCATAGTGAAAACAGTGTTGATAAAGAATCATGTGAGTCAATATGTCATTTTTTGTGATAATAAAGACTTAACCCTTTCCCAAACAAGACCTGGTTTTGACGTCCTTAAAGGAAAAGGCTTGGGAAAACATTGAGGCAAAAGAAGAAAATGCTGATAACCAGCATTTTCTCCTTTTTCCTCAATGTTTTCTATGCTAAATTATTCACAAACATTATCTTTAGTAACATTTATTTTGTCGTCTGCAGTATTTTCAAATTGGACCTCCCTATTATGCTCCCCGAAGGGAGAGCATATAGTCGCCGCTTTGTCTGTCCGTCCGTCCGTCCGTCATTCCGTCCGTCCGTCCGTCCGAAGCAATATCTCCATAACCATTGGGCCAAATCAAATGAAACTTACCATGTGAACTCCCTGTGACAAAATGCCGATGTACTTTTCCCCGTTTTTGGATTTGAGGCCTTGTCATGGGAAAAGGGGACTTATGGTGAAATATAGTTTTTCTCTAATTTCTCCTAGTCTAATGGTCAGAATTTGATGAAATTTCATATTTGAGTAGCAAATCAGATGCCCTTGACAATAAAGTGCTCTCCATGGCATACATTTATTGTGACAATGCCTTATTCGGGGAGCATTGTCCGTCTCTGACGGCCCTTGTTTTTTGTCATTTGTCAAAGGGTTAATACATAGAGGTTATAAAGATAGGTGGCCCATCCTATCACAAACAACAATGTTTTCATGGCTGTGAAAACAAGGGCTAGTATTGGATAGATATTTGACAATATTTAATCAATGTATTGACTGTGTGTTGGTTTTATGACTCGTTTAAAGCATTGATTGGGGAAAACTTTTGAAAATGTAAGACTAAACACTTGCATTAACTTTGAACTGAGACCTCAGTTTTCTTGTTCAGTAAAGCAGAAAAGCATGAAATGGAATCTTTTCCTGTGACATTATTTTGAAAATTGAAACCATGATTTTTCAGAGACAGAAATAAAGGTAATAACTATATAATGTTGTTGATACATATTGCATTTTATTTCTATGTGAAACATTTCCATAGGTATGAAATCTTGTGCAGAAGACATGTTTTGTGAGTATGCCAACTATGGGGACCCAGACAGGGATGGGACAGATATATGTTATTTATACTCCATGAGTGATGTGACACTGGATGAAATTGGAGCTGGTGTCTCCATAAGGAAATTATGTGAACAAGGTAAAAAAAGAGTTAATGCATATTTTTCTGTAAATTGTTAAATGATACTTGAGACTTTCCTTTCAATTTATGTTTTGATGCAAGCAATATTGTGAATTAAAATTATCTTTACCAAATAAAAGGTAGGGATTTTTTTTAAGTAATTCATTTTCTTGTATTGGCTTCAACATGACAAATATTATTTCCATTTATGGAATAAGTAAAAAAAAAAGAAAAAAAATGATGAGAAGAACTTTCTGTTAACTGCAAAGATGTAGTGTAAAATGTTATGTCTTCTGATAATTTCAGACATACAGAGTAAATGCCATGTGCAAACTATGCCTGGTACCCATTTTGGTTCAGTTTATGACCATAGATTCTACATCACAGAAGTAGACAAGGTGCGGGCACAGATGACATGTGCCAATGCATGTAAACACATGGGCAGACATTGCAGAGGAGCTAGCTTGGTGAAGAGTGAAGACATACCATTATATACCTGTTACCTGTATAATGATGAACAAATAGATGAAATGACTGACAATTCTTCAGTCAGCTTCTACCAAGTCTGTCCAGAGGGTGAGTAAAAAAATCTCAATTGATCTCTCTCAACTCTTCTTCTTTGTTATTGTAGCAGTACTCATGCTAAACATAATTCTTAAATTTTGTACTGACGTGTTGTGTTTTATAATTTTCATATATATCTATGATACACATGGGCTATATGTATTTGTAGATGAGTGTGTAACTGCTGGTTACTCAGGAGACATAAACTATGCTGTCACCTTCACTGTTGACACAATGGAGGCGTGTTTTGATGATTGTAGAAAGGCATATAACTGTACAGCTGCGTCAGCATCCACATTGTCCAACGGCATAATCTGTATTCAATACACAGCTAAAAACTATACAAAAGATGTACACAGTCCCAGTACACTGTATGAGAAAATATGTTCTGATGGTATGTGGTCATGTACTATTCTATAGATGATATTTTGTATTCTTTTACCAGGGCTACAGATAAGTGGGGGTGAAGACATTCTAACTTTCTTATTTCAATTCCAAACCCTATGTTGTGGGTACTCATTTGAATCGTCTCGACAAGACGATGCAAATGAGTACCCACAATATAGGGTTTGGTGAACATTAAGAGAATTATTGAAGTTTAAAAAGTCATCACCCCCTCTTATCTGGAGCTCTGACTTTTACATTCTTGCATGATAAAGTACTTTTATACAGGCCATAGTTACAAGTTTTCATGCAAATCATTGTTCAAAGGTTTTTTTTAAAAGGGACATCAAATATTTTTTTAGTGATTAAATTGAATAAAGTAGCATTTGTCTGACAACTTTCTTTATAAACAAGCATCTTTATTTATTAGCATAGACATAAGTAAAGTTGATAAAAGAATGAATTTATTTCGTTCTGTTTTTGAAATTCCTTCTTACACATCTATTCACAGATATGCACTGCATATTTGAGGACCCAACATCTGGTTTTTATGGTTCGGAAAATTACTACAGAGAGCTCGTGTTGATGACAGTGGATGAATGCATGTCACATTGTCAGATGGACAGTTTTTGTCTCGCATACAGTTACACAGCTGAGCACTTCCCTATCTACCAACATGGTCGCAGGGCAGGCAGATGCTTACTGTATGGAAAACTGAACCAGTTTGTCCCCACCACAGAGGATAACAGTGTTTATGCCATGAAAACTTGTCTATCAGGTAAAACAATTACACACCTAGTAATGTAGACATTTATTTTTGTAATGGTCTTTTGTTATTATTATGTGATATACTTTGTATTATTTATGAATGAAGAGAGAGCACAATGTTATAAAGTCAGCACATTTTGTCAAAAAATCTCATTGTATTTTACAATATATAATATGAGGTTAAACTCTTTGTTTTGAAATAGCTTTTTTCATAGCTTATGCCTTTTACAGCAGAAAAAAGAGTAAAAATGTAAAACATAATTTTCATTTTGTTGCCACATACATTTTCTGATTGTAGACTCCTGTACTAGATATGATATGGCTGGTGTTGGAATGCCATTCTCTGTGGAGCAGACAGACAACATGAGTAGGTGCATCATGTCCTGTCGTAGAGACAAGCAGTGTGGTTTTGCCTCATACAATGAAGCAAGTCAATCCTGTCAGCTGTATGGGTCAGATGGCTTTACAATGGAACCTTCTGTCAACAACAATGTGTTTGCTAAAATTTGTCCTGAAGGTAAATATTGGTTCAATTTATATTTTGCCAGAACTGTTGTCTCTATATATTTGAAACAAAACAATATAAATTTTTCCTAGTTTTCACCAGAGGTCATGGAAATATTATGAGAATCCAAGTTTTATTTTCTCTTCCTCCTTTGACAGAAAGCAAAAAGAAAAATGTCTGATTTCTCCAACCTGTGTGTTTATTGAAATACATATTCATGGAACTTGGCACCAGTAGATAAATTCATAATCAATTAAATGAACGGTAGAATGACATTAATACATCTACATCCTTACAGAGAAAGAAGAGAGGTGTTCAATGTCAGAAGAGGTTCCCACAACTTGGGGTACACAAAACTACTACAGAGTTACAGAACCTGGTGACTGTAGAGGGCTCTGTATGCAGGATCCACTGTGTTACGCAGCAGCAGACATTGCCGGGGATCCAACACTACCAGATGGCTGCTACCTATATATGTCCAGGGTATATACTGCTGAACAGAAGAATAGTTCAAAGTTTTCTGTCAAAACATGTCCTGGTAAGACACTTGTTTAACCCTTTCCCAAACAGCAAAGTTTTGAGGCAATCCAAATTCAAAGCTGCTTCAGAAAGAAAAATTTAGATTAACAAAGTTAGGTTAAGTGTAAAATAAAATACAGAAAATATTGAGGCAAAAGGAGAAACTGCTGGTTATCAGCAGTTTCTTCTTTTGGTTCAATGTTTTCCCAAGCCCTTTCTTCTAGGGACGTCAAAACCAGGTCTTGTTTGGGAAAGGGTTAAATAAAAATATTACTAATGTTAGATCATTCAACTTTCATTGATGATAAAATGCATTTCCTCATTACACTATCTTTTTTATGGATTAAAAATCTTCTTGTATCATCCCAAAATTGGATAAGCCAAAATTTGTTTTAAAAATCACTTTGGAAGAATGTAGATAGGTTTGTTGTGGGCTGTATGTAGTATTTTCTATGTTTTTATTTTATGCCTCTAAAAGTTTAATTATGGCTACAAACATAATGGGTTGGCTTTTGCAGATTACATGTAGATTTACAAATTAAGAATCGTTTCCTGTTACAGATAAATGTAACTACAGACATGATGTAAGAATGCACTACACAAGAGAACAAGGTGTGACTGGTGGAAACGGCTATTTTGGTACAGACACTGTGAATGCCATGGCCCAGTGTACATCTAGCTGTGACCAGACACCAAACTGTGAGGCTGTAGAATCTAGACAACTAGCCGGTAGTGTACAGTGTAGATATTATACACTGGATAATGTACAGAGGGCATCTACATCTGATGATGTTATACTTTGGACACAGATATGTGATGGTTTGTAATACTTTCATTATAGAATTATTAAGTTAACAGATAAAGCTCACGATAATTGACCTGGCAGACATCCCTAGCAATTAGCTAGAGATGTTCTACCAGGTCATTTATTGTGAACTATAGAATCTAGACAACTAGCTGGTAGTGTACAGTGTAGACATTATACACGGAATAATGTACAGAAGGAATCTACATCTGATGATGTTATACTTTGGACACAGATATGTGATGGTTCGTTTTAATGCTACTTTAAAGACAAAACTGTCCTATAAATTCATATGATATAATTATGTTAGAAACATGATATTTGTATACTTGCATTTTAAATTGTTTACCAAAAGTTTCAAGTTGTCATTTATTGCCAATAATACTGGTACTTGCATCGCTTAATTGAAACATGTGCAATCTGACCTTGTTCTATGCTGCCTGATTGTTTCAATTTGAAATGAGAGGTTGTATTATGATGATTTCAGATGAGTTCCAGTGTGTAATGAATGGCAACAAGGGATATTATGGTGGAGAAGACTACATGTATGAGATACAAGGACTAGATGGTGGAGAGTGTCAGCTGAAATGTCATCTAGATATACAATGTGTTGTTGTCTCTCATACCATACAGCCAGTCACAAACAGATGTATTCTGTATGCAGAAGGACAGTTTATGAAAACTCAAGAGGTTTTAAAATGATCCTAATGATTTTGAGAAATGGTTTTTGCAGACAGCATAGAACAAGGTCAGTCTGCACATGTGTACAGTCTGCCCTTTTTCTATACTGCCTGCTTGTTCTAAATAAACATTAAACATATTATATGTATTTATTACAATGATTTCAGATGAGTTCCCATGTGTAATGAATGGTAACAAGGGATATTATGGTGGAGAAGAGTACATGTATGAGATAAAAGGACTAGATGTTGGGGAGTGTCAGCTGAAATGCCATCTGGATATACAATGTGTTGCTGTCTCTCATATTATACAGCCGGTCACAAACAGGTGTATTCTGTATGCAGAAGGACAGTTTGTGCAAACACAAGAGATAAACAGTGTTACATGGGAGAAATTCTGTCCGGGTATGATTCATTCTGTAAATTAAATTCTATACTGTTTTTTATGCCCCTGTATCCTTTGTATCTCAAGATTAGGGGCATACTGTTTTACTGTTATCCTTATGACAACTTTCCATACATTTATCTGTTTGTTTGTCTGTCTGTCTGTCTGCAGAACTTTAAACTCAAAGCTTTTCAATAACTTGTCACCCTTTTCATGTTGCAAAGCTCAATTTTATCTTAGGTTGGCACACCTGATCAGTACACATCTCTTCTTGCCAATGTCATTGCCATTTATCATAATCATAATCATGGTCAGTGTCAATTATACACATTAAAGTAATACTATTAAAAGATTGCTATTGTCAGCAGTAATTTTAGAATTTGTGTAACCTCCAATTTTGCTGTTTGAGAGTTCATTTTGTATTTCAGTACAAGCCAGCACATCTGGATGTTCTCTGATTAGTAATGGTACCGCCTATGGTGGAGGAGAGAATTTCTATCGCTGGCTGTCCCCTCCATCTGAGGAAGAATGTAAAACTGAATGTTTGATGGATCAAACATGTGATGTGATCACATTCTCTGAGCAACAGTCAGAAAATAGGTGTTTGTTGTATAAGACAGAGGACTTTATGGAAGCGGAAGAATCATTTACCAATGTGTGGAAAAAAGAAAACTGCCCAGGTAATACTTCTTTAGTAATTTGTGATCTATGAAATTGCCCTTTTAGATAATTGATGTATTGCTTTGATGAAGGAACAAGAAATTTTGATGGTTACAAAAATATTTTTCTGATGATTTTGCTGGTGTGTCGAAGGGGAAAATAACCAGGAGCTGTAAGTTTGATAGTTGTCAACCCCAAATTGTATAGAAATACATTTAATTTTCTGTCTGTTATAAACTGATGGAGTTGCAAGTTTTTTTTTTTTTTTTTTATCCCAGGTATGTTCACCTGGTTGCTCTAAAATTCATTTTAAATACCAAAGCAAGTGCCATCTGTCAATCCATGACAGGAAACCATTATTTGTCCTTGTAACTACTCCAGGTACAATCTTGCAATTGTTGTAGTAAAATAATGTAGAATAGAATGTGTTTGGTATGAATGTAAATTCATTTATTTTTTTTCTCTGTTTATCTTCAAAATTTGTTATAGGGTGTTACATGGTCATTAACCCTGGTCATACTGATTCCGGGATATTCTGGTGGCTTAAGGAGGCAGAATCAGGGGTGATAAAGTTCTGGATCAATCCAGATTTCTGGATTTAGCACTCCTACATGATTCATATAATATCAAACATTTTTGTCGAAATACAGTTTAACTGAATGGAATCAGATATTTGTCCAATATAAAACACCTGTCTGATATTTTGTCATTTCAAGGTCTTTATTTCTGATTCAAGAACATCTTGGAACCCTTTTCTGGATTCTTATCACAGAATTTCTAGATTGAGAATTTCTGGCTGTTATCACCCCTGCAGAATAGAGCATGACCAGTCTGCACATAGGTGCAGTCTAGCTTTATTCTATACTGCCTCTTTCTTTGAATTTAGCATGACAAGGGGTAAAATGGCCTCATTCTCCCTTCAGTTGATGCTAACACATGTTTTGTAACCGACACTACGCCTGATGTATCGGGATCTAACCAGTACAGAACATTTAGTACAAACAACCCTGAAGTGTGTGCCACAACCTGTCTACAAGATACACAGTGTCAATATGCTTCTTATAACAACCCCATATGCAGCATGTTTGGACAAGACATGGTGAAAATATCCTCGCCAGGGACCAGGCTATTCAAGAAAATGTGTAATAATGGTATGTTGGTAGTTTTCTAACTTGTGTAAGAATTGCCATTAATTGCTAAGCGACTCATGGTCAACCACATAACCTCTGAAACTCACTTAACCAGGAATATCTATGACAAAGATGAGCAATTTCAACAAAAAACTTGATATTTGATTAAAATCTGGTTAATATTTATTATAATGTCATATATGTACCAACAAATTTAATTTTGATGCTTACAATTTCTGGATGTGTATGGTTCTAAAAACACAATAACTGCATAGTTGTTTAGGGACATGTGTACTGATGATGCACATTGTAAATGTACCACAATGATTCTCAACCAGAACTTTTATATAGTATGTGTCTTTTCTCTGCATTGCATTTCTTACACAGAGTTTGGTGGCCCATCCTGTATGTATATTGAATCAGCCAACACTGGTGTATCTGATGATTTCTATAGTTCTATAAACATAACAACAACACACGAGTGTGAGGACATGTGTACTGATGATGTACATTGTAAATGTGTCAGGGTGAAGCTCCTACAGGATGGTGTGTTGATGTGTCACAAGTATTCTAGCTGTGAGGATCGAGCTACTGAAACTGGGACAACTCTCTTACAAAAGATCTGCAATGGATACTATGGTGAGTGATACTTCTGAAGCTAAATGTCTGTAATAGATTAGTATGAAAAGGACATTTTAATACATGAGTGCAGTTCTGCTATATAAATATATTTAATCTTTGCCAAATTATGGGAAAATGCTTGGTGGTAAAGCCTCATTTGTACTGAAATGATTTATTTTGTAGTACTCTGTGTACATGATACCCAATATGTGGAATGTGTGCTAATTCAGGGAGTGAACACAAATTACCTTGTGTTTTGGAGTCAAGGTGCCCTGTTAAGCCATATACAGACATTCCATTTTAGAAATATATTGTGAGGTGACATCTATGTCTGACATGAAGTATAGCTGTGAGATATGCCTGGTACTCTGTAATGTCACAACAACAGTGTGTATACCTGTGTTTATGTATGTCTGTGTGTTACACATATGTTTGTTTCTTTACAGATGTGTATTGTGAGCTGACATCTATGTTTGATATGAGAAGTATGGATGACAGATATGCCTGGTATTCTGTAATGTCACACCAACAGTGTCTAGACCTGTGTTTATGGTCGGATGGGTGTGTAGGGTCAGGCTGGGAACCATCTGGTACAGCTGGCATATGCTCTCTATATGCTACACAGGGAAACATGGAACCAGCACAGAATTACATGTACTGGAAGAAAACATGCTACACAGGTATTTGATGTTTAAGTTTAGTGTGATGTTAAATTCCATGTTTGGTACAATATGTAGTTTACATACTCTTAAAAGAAAAATATGTCAGCTATGCTGCCAAAACTTACCCATTGCAAAAAAATAAGATGAAAGAACAGTCAATATTTCAGAATTCGTTTACATTTAATATATTTTTGCAGTGACATTGAGTGGACTCATGACCATGTGCCGGGCTAGCTCAGTGGTTAGAGCCCCCCTCTAGTAATTGTGGGGTTGTGGGTTTGAGTCTCATGTCAGGTGCACTTTTTCTCCTCATATTTACTTTATTCTTAGGATTGCTATATTATGTGTTGCTTTATTTTAGATGGGAAGACTGATTGCTCCTATGAGATAATGGATGGAACAAATGGTGGACTACGCTATATGTCAGTGGAGATACAGCCAAACTCACACTGGTGTTATATGTCATGTGTACTAGATGATACATGTCACAGAGCTTCTTACACCGATGACAAATGTTACAAATATGACAGAATAAACTTCACTCATACAATGGACAAAGAGAGCTCAACAGCGTTCAAAATTTGTCCATGGGGTATGTATTGATATCTGCTTCTTAAAAAACAATCATGAAAATATGACTAACATTAAGTGATAAAAAGTTCATGGACTTTAGATTGGAGCCTGTTTTATTTTCAAAATTTCATTGTCTTTCTTGATGAATAATAACATGAATTGAATAATTCTGTATGTAATTCTTGGCACTTATCTGAATGGCAAGTACCGGGTATATGAAATTTCCAAATAACATATTGGTAGTTTAGATGACCAATATCAAATTTACTTGGTATGTCAATTTTAGCCTCTTTTAATCCTTTTCCAAACAAGACCTGGTTTTGACGTCCCTGACGGAAAAGGCATGGGAAAACATTGAAACAAAAGAAGAAACTGCTGATAACCAGTAGTTTCTCCTTTTGTCTCAATATTTTCTCTGCCATATTTTTAAACAAATCCATTTGTGGCAGTTTTTGAAGTGGATCACCCTAAAATTGTGTCGTTCGGGAAAGGGTTAACAATTCTTTAACAATAATTGTTTAAAACATTAGATTCATTATGAGAAGTTTTTAACACATATTGATATTTCAGATATGACAGATTGTGTGATAGAGAGACATGAAAATGTTAGTATATCTGCAGTACCACTTTTGTCAGTCAGTAGTACATCAGCAAGGAGCTGTGCTATGGGTATGTTATGTTACATAAAGTTCTTCGTTGAAGCTTAGACAAAAAATTGCATTCTTGTAAAAATCATCAAATTTAAGTGAATATCATAATGTTCTGAACTCATTACCAGAAAGACTAACTTTTACACTTTTCCAAATTTAGAAATAATGAAGACAACAATTTTAAGTGAATGAAATTTTACAATATATTTTTCTTATGGGTAGAAAATATAGTGGGAAATGAAGAAATTGCTTGTCATTAGCAATTTCTTCATTTACCATCATGTTTTCCAAAGCTTTTATGTTGTGGGGCATCAAAAAGTGTAAATGGAAGTTAACAAGTTAATTTAATCGTTAGAAAAGTAACTTGCATTGGATGTTCTCTGCCATTATGAATTACGCAATTCATGTAAGTAAAATTATTTTGACTTTTTCTATCATTTTTTAATTGTTCAGAATGTCTGATGGACGTCAAATGCAAGCTATCAATATATGAAGATGGTACATGTAACATCTATGGCACAACCATGCTCCAGTCAAATGGAACTCAAACAGCTCTCGTTAAAGTTTGTCTAACTACAGCAGAAGGTAATTTGAATCATTGTCTAATTTTGAGTGCATTTATTTATGAAATTTTGTAGGAAATATAGCTGATTTTCTTACGAAATTTTTATGTATTGAAATGTCATGCTTTCAAAAGAGTCTATCTTGCACCATTCTAAAGAATGTAAATATTTAATAATGTTAGTTTCTGTCTGTGTGGGAGTGTACACTTTCAATTATTTCACAATATAGTAGGATTTGATTTGATTGAGTGGAGTTTTACATTCTTCTTAAATCGTTCTCGCACACTGACTCTTTTTGACTCTTTGAAAACAGCTTTGAAAAACATTGTGGGAATTTAGGAAATTGCTCGTGACAAGCATTCTTTTTTCATTTCTCACATTTTTTCATACCCAGATAGATCAAAAAATTATATTCACTTGAAATTGTCCTCTCCAATATCTTTGAATTTGGGCTAGTCTAAAATTTTAACATCTGGTAATCATTTAACAGCTTTGGCAATAATTAAGGTTACAGGATCTTAGTTGAAATTTTCATCCAAAAGACTGTATGATATAAGGGAAAGCACATTCTTATATATATCTATTAACTATATTACAGATGGTTCCTGTGTTTATGGCAATGAGACTGGTCATTATGGTGGAGAGGGATATTTTGCCAGTGTTTATTCTGATAATGCTGAAACATGCATGGATGTCTGTAGTATGCACCCAGATTGTATAGCTGCATCATTGGTAACACTTGGGACAGAGTCATATTGCTATCTGTACAAGGATTACGAGGAGAGGGAACATTTGGATGCTCTAATACTGTATAAACTGTATTGTGAAAATGGTAAGTTCATACTTCTGAAACTTTTAATATGAGTATGTTCATATGTGTCCATATGTGGGGAATATGGAACTGTATGTACACAAAATATATTGGTTGATCAGAATTTCCAAGTTTTGTTTTAGAGTCTTCAAAGAGCATCACTATATGGCAAAGGGTTTTAAATAAACCCATCTACATTGTATTCACAGATAACAGAGTGGATCAGTGCATGATGAAATCCTTACCCAATATCACTGGTGGAGATGCCTACAGCCATGTAGTATCAGTGGACTCCTGTGATGACTGCCCACATGTGTGTAGGAATATTGAATCATGCAGATATACAACATGTGTTGGTGGACATATGTGTAGAGTATATGCCGGGAGAGAATTTGAGATGGCTGAAACACCAGATGCACAATCATGGGAGAAGATTTGTCCTATAGGTAGGTTTTCATACAGCTAGATTAACCAGATAAAAAGAAAGGTCATAGTAGGAGAAATCATTATTGTCATCCTGTTTAGATTATCCAGACCTTCGATTAGTCCTCTGCTGAGTGTTAAGCAGGGTTGTCTAGGGGGTTGGTTAATCTGGCAATCTCAATGTCTCTCTATACAACTTCCTCTCATGTAAACTAAACTTAGGTCTGCCTTGTGCTCTATTTTCCTGAATATTTAGGGACCACACTTTAATCAGCCAGCCAGTGTTTTGTTCCACATTACCAAGCCATCTCGGTCTGTTGGTCACAGGGTCCTGAATTTGCTGTCTAGACATAGCACACCTTAATAATTTCTGACTGGTCTTAGAACTGCATGTAATAAGAGTAGATCTATAGATAAGTGAAAATTTAGGTCATAAAGATACAACACATTGAGGAGGCATGTCCTAGCTTGCATTTAAATATAATTTCTATTTTTCTCATCACCTTTTATTCAAATGTTTTTCTTTGTTAGTAAAAGTTTGTCCATCCATTTTGTTTCAGTACCACTTCAGATCTGTGAGATGGGTACCAGCCTACCAAACATGTCTGGAGGAAGTGGTTACTACAGGGTGAGCTGGGAAACCAGCCAGATGGCATGTGCTGTACACCCGACAAGATATAGGCTTGAGAAGACATTGTGGAAAATGAAGAAATTGCTTTTAACAAGCAATTTCTTCATTTTCCACAATGTTTTCTACCCATAAACACCAAAAAATGTTAGATTTCATTCACTTGAAATTTTTTGGCTGCATCATATTTTGATTTTGACAAGTCCAAAATTTTCCCATTTTGTAAGGGGTTAAAAGTTGTTCCATCCATATTGTTTCAGCCCCACGACAGATCTGTGAGATGGGTACCAGCCTATCAAACATGTCTGGAGGAAAGGTTTACTACAGGGTGAGCTGGGAAACCAGCCAGAGGGCGTGTGAGACTGCATGTGTTGAGGATCATACCTGTGACTACCTGACTTACATAGACAACATGTGCTCCATGTATAGTGTAGACAACACTGGCTTCAGTATGGTGGAAAAACAACATGCTGTCCTCATGATTAAAATATGTCAACAGAGTAAGTTTGTTTTACATTCAAGTGCATGGATTAGCGTCAGTTTTAACAATTGCTAAAGAAATTTTTAATTGATATCAACTTGAAAGCTACTGCAGATGACAAAACAAATGAATTGAAATGTGGAAATGGTTCATATTATAGCCAAGAAAATATTGAGGCAAAAGGAGAAAATGCTGGTGGCTGGCATTTTCGTCTTTGCCTCAATATTTTCCCAAGCCTGTGCTACTAGAGATGTCAAAATCAGGTCTACATGTGATGAAGATCGAACCTGCAACTACCTGACATACATAGACAACATGTGCTACATGTACAATATAGACAACACTGGCTTCAGTATGATAGAAAAGCAACATTCTGTACTCATGATTAAACAATGTCAACAGAGTAAGCTTGTTTTACATTCAAGTGTATTGAGTAGCATTAGTTATAACAAATACTTAAGATTAAGGAAATATTCTAAAGAATAAGAAATAATATTCCATATGCTTTACACATGGATTACATTTGGTAACCAAGAAAATATGATATTTAGCACAAACATAGCATATTAGAGTCCCAGCTGAGTACCCGGTGGTGATACCCAGGTGAGCTGTTGTCATCTTATGGCGGAATAAAAACATTTTAAAACCCAACATTAACATAATAATTATTTTAAAAAAATCCAATGCCATTTTAGCAAACATCAATTTGCTGGTGTGTTTTTGTGAAAGATTATCTGTGTAAAATTCATTTTTTCCGGGGATCCGTCACAATGCAGACAGTTAGACTGTGTAGACTGTTGTATACATGGGACCCTGGTAGGAGACCAGTGTTACTGTTTACATGGTTATGTATGAGCATCTTGTATCCATGGTAACACACAGTATTTATTTTTACAGGGGGTCTTTCTCAATGCAGACAGCTAGATTGTGTAGACTGTTGTATACATGGTACCCTGGTAGGGGACAAGTGTTACTGTATACATGGTTATGGAGGAGCATCTTGTATCCATGGTAACACATTATTTATGTTTACAGGAGATCCATCTCAATGCAGACAGCTAGATTGTGTAGACTGTTGTATACATGGTACCCTGGTAAGGGACAGGTGTCACTGTTTACATGGTTATGGAGGAGCATCTTGTCAATATGAGATAGATGATTGTTTGTCTAACCCTTGTATCCATGGTAACTGTACTGACCTACTAGATGGTTACATCTGTACATGTGACCAGGGATATACAGGTAAGTGGCATCTACACCAGAAACATACTCATTAACCCTTTCCCAAACAACGAAATTTTAGGGCGATCCCATTCAAATACTGCAACAAATGACAAAATGAATGTTACAAAAGATAGGGTTTGTGTAAAATATGACACAGAAAATATTGAGACAAAAGGAGAAACTGCTGGTTATCAGCAGTTTCTTCTTTTGTTTCAATGTTTTCCCAAGCCTTTTTAGCTCACCTGAGCTCAACGAGCTCAAGGTGAGCTCTTAGGGTCAGTCACTATCCGGCGTCCGGCGTCCGTTGTGCGTTGTGCGTCGTGCGTCGTCAACAATTTCTTTAAACATCTTCTCCTCCTCAACCACTGGGCCAATTCTTTCCAAACTTGGCAGAAATGTTCCTTGGGTGACCCTTTTCAAAACTTGTTCGTGAATTTTTGATTCGTCAAAAAATGTGGGCGTGGCAGGGCGGGGCTTATCAGACTTAAAGAAATCATTAGGAAATTCTTCAAAAATCTTCTCCTCCTCAACCATTGGGCCAATTCTTTCCAAACTTGGCAGAAATGTTCCTTGGGTGACCCTTTTCAAAACTTGTTCGTGAATTTTTGATTTGTCAAAAATTTTGGGCGTGGCAGGGCGGGGCTTATCAGACTAAAAGAAATCTTTAGGTAATTCTTCAAAAGTCTTCTCCTCCTCAACCACTTGGCCAATTCTTTCCAAACTTAGCAGATGTGTTTATTTAATGACCCTTTTCAAAACTTGTTCGTGAATTTTTGATTTGTCAAAAATTGTGGGCGTGGCAGGGCGGGGCTTATCGAACTTAGAGAAATCATGTGAAAAATCTTTAAAAATCAATTATCAGGCCAATTTGAATCAAGCTTGGCAAAAATCTTTATCTTTATCTGTCCCTTGAGTGACTGTTTTCAACACATGCTCATGAATTTTTGATTCGTCAAAAATTATGGGTGTGGCAGGGCGGGGCTTATCAGACTTCGAGAAATCGTAAGATAATTATTCAAAAATTTTCTCCTCCTTAACCACTGGGCTAATTATTACCAAACTTGAAAGGAATGTCCCTTGGGTGACCCTTTTCAAAACTTGTTCGTGAATTTTTGATTTGTCAAAAATTGTGGGCGCTGCAGGGCGGGGCTTATCGGACTAGGAGAAATCATGTGAAAAATCAATGGGGGGTATGATCACTTTCAGTGATATTCTAGTTTACAATAATTTAATTTGACATAATACTGACATATATATTTGTTTACAACAAAATTTATATTGTACACAATCAAATACACGAAGAATTCAGGTGAGCGATATCAGTGCCTTTCAGGCACTCTTGTTTATTAGGGGCGTCAAAACCTGGTCATGTTTGGGAAAGGGTTAAATACATAAAATGGGCATTTTTGTAGACTATGTTCGATATATTGAAATAATTCTCTAGCTGGCAGTCTTTCCTAATATGCCTCTACATTCTTATCTAATGGTTCCATTTATTTAGTTATCTATTATCTTGAAATGTGCAGTAATTTAAGAGTATTACATTGTATAATTGTAGGTGATGTATATTTATCTTGTGGTGCTCTAGGGTTATATTGGCACGGCGAAGGTCACTTGGCTGAATTGTATTGTCATTTTAGGTGATACATGTGATGATCTGACGGTAGAATGTACAGGGGTTTGTAACATGACAGGATCAGAGCCTTGCAATACATGTACAGAACAGCTAGATAGTTTCTTTTGTAACTGTAGACCAGGGTATGCAGGGACTTACTGTGAGGTAGGAGGGGATTTTTGCCATCAAAGCAGAAGATAAAATTAAGTGGTATATTCTACTAGTGTCCGTTTACCTGTTTGTCAGATCATTTGTCTGCACAGTTATTTTTTATTGCTTCTTTAGTCTTTGAATAACAAGGTTAATGTTTCTTATGAATCTTTTGATACTAATTGCAAGGTCAAGGTCTTATATCAATCCTTTATCATGAAAGCCTAAAATGAAACTTGGCAAGAGAACCAAATGTATTTGTCCTAACTTTTAAAGTGGGATATAGCTTCCATCTTTACTTGTGATACTAAGTGAAATGGGTATAAGATGTAAGAAATATATTTTGTAGATGGAGATAAATGAATGTGACAGTTTGCTACCATGTCAACATGCTGGTGTGTGTACAGACAAAGTGGATGGGTATTCATGTATGTGTACAGACGGATGGGAGGGCCAGAATTGTTCAAAACCTGTCAACCACTGCTTCCCATACAGCATGTGTCAGAACTCGGGACAATGTAAAACACTTTCTCTGGATTATTTCTGTGGGTGAGTATAAATGTCAGCATGGAAATGTTAGTTGCTTTACCTGTAAATATACCAATGGTTTGGAAGAATGGAATTAAATCAGACTGTAAATCATGTTCCCCATACAGTATAATGTCAAAACTCTGAACAATGTCAGACACTTTCAATGGATTATTTTTGTGGATAGGTATCTGTATAGACAATTCTGATTTGAAGGTATAAATAAAGATATTGTCCTGAAAATGTAAGAAACCATTTGATAAATTATTGTGTGTTGCTTTATGCAGAAAATATTATCTATGTGAGATGTGTACAGTTAAGAAGTGTGTTATGACACTAAGATATGGTTAAAGCTTCATTCCTATTTTTGTATTGAATTTTGCATATGTAGATGCCCAGATGGAACAGAAGGCAGACATTGTACAACACTCCAAGATTTATGCAGTGTGGTCAACCCATGTAAACATGGTTATGGTGACTGTACAGAAGCAAATATGACAGCAATATGTATGTGCAGCAATAATAGTGAGTACATGTATTTGTATAGATGCCCAGATGGTACAAAAGGTATACTCTGTACAACACTACCAGATGTATGTAGTGTGGTCAACCCATGTAAACATGGTTATGGTGACTGTATAGAGACAAGTATGACAGCAATATGTATGTGCAACAATAATAGTAAGTACCAGTATAGATGTATTTTCAGCTAACTTATACCAACCCTCACTTTACGCATTACCAGACAGCAAAAATTTATTTTAGACTGGTCTAAATTCAAAGATGTTGTAGAGGACGATTTCATTTGAATATTAGTATACATTTTTGGTCTTCATGGGTATAAACCATTGTGGGAAATGAAGAAATTACTTGTCACAAGCAATTTCTTCAATTTCCACTATGTTTTCCCAAACATTATTCTTTAGGGGCATCAAAAATCATCATTATTAGTTTTTCCCTATAAATATTTGATATAAATGTTTTCCCTATAAATATACTGAAAGGCAAAAGAAAGTATACACTTTCTGTTTTTCGATATCTCTCTTAATTTCCATGATATCGCCTCAAATTTTGTACAATTTATTCCTACTCATAAATCAATAGTATTATGTTGTTAAATTTCACACAAAATTGCTTGATTACACATACTCCTGCTACATGCCGATTTTACAAATTTTGCATGTGCGACTTAGTGGAGCATCCAATATTGCTGATAATTCGTATTCAATTTCTTTATCATTTGTCACAACAAATCACAACGTTAAAATTTCTCTAACACTATAACACAATATACAGTGGTTGGTAGAATTCGATCAATATGCCCCTTTTTCCATTAAGGCCCATTTTTCTATGGCGCAGCATAATGCGAAAGAAACTCGACACTATAAATAAAGTGTACACCTAGTCATGTAGCATATGAACATTCTGTGTAAATTTTATCAAAACCCGTCTATAAATTTAGAAGGAGTTATGCCAGATAACTTGTTTGCATCAAGCCCCCTTTTGCCATGACACATCGTAATATGGAAAATAACTTACAATGCACGCATGGTCCTATGTGACTAGGCACTTTCTGTGAAAAAATATCCAAATCCCTTCATATATGTAGGGATTGTGTCAATGGGAATTCTTGCATTTATTGATTAAATCCCCCTTTTCGATGACGCTGTGTCCTTTGAAAAAAAACTTCGCAACATATAGACGGTAGGCCAAGAAGTTTACATCAAACAAACGACAATGTTTCGGTGGCGTTTAAAAATCGTAATTATCTATAAATTGTATTCTCAGAATATGTTGAAGAACTAGAGTGTATACTTAGTTTTGCCTCTCAGTATATTTGACTTGACATTTCAGAAACGTTTTGGAGACATAGTTCCTATTGATCCTTTGCTCAAAGGAGCAGTAAACATTCTTTATAAAGATAATTGCCAGTAACATAGATATGACAATCATATGTCTTACTTTACTTCCAGCTATAACAGGCCAGTCCTGTGAACTGTTGACAGATTTCTGTGAGGATATAGATGGGGCACCTGTCTGTAATAATGGAGGTACTTGTAGAAGGGAACTATCTGGACACAGGTGTGATTGTGTGGCAGGTATGTATACATAATCAGTGGTTATCATAAAATATGGAATACTGGGATATTATCCATTTAAACCTAAAATATCTACCATGATTTATGAAATCTTTGTTTGTGTGTGATAGAACTTTTGATGCTGTTAGATATAAAGCATTTATAATTTGATACAAAGCACAAGAAACAGAATTATCTGTCCAAATTCAAAGATATTGCAGATGACAATTTTGACAAAGTGAATGAAATTTTTAATATTGGGGTCTTTCTAGGAAGAAAACATTGTGGGAAATGAAGAAATTGCTTGTAACAAGCAATTTCTTCATTTTTCATAGTGTTCCCAAAATCTTAATGGGATTCAAAGGTATCATTGTGTAGATCTAGCAATTGGATAAAATTTTGAAGTTTTCATATTTTTTTTAGAGTACCAGGGGGACACCTGTGAGAGTGAGGTTAATCCATGCACATGTCCTAGTGAAACAACCTGTCTAAAACAAGAGGGAGTTTACACATGTGTTTGTCCACAAGGAGAGCCTTTTGTAGACGATGCTTGTAAAAGTAAGTTGAATGATCTGGGAAGGGTCATTTGTGGCATTTGAGACCAACATGGATCCAGGTCTGCCTGTGCCTAAGTGCACTCTCCAATTGTTGCTACAGGAAATGAAAAGTCCATTAGAGCAAGAGCTGCATAGTCTTGATCAGACTTTGAATATTGTCACCTTTCTTCAAAACCGTTTAAAACAAAAGCAATAATATGCACAGCCTGATCTGGATTATATAAGTATTATAAAGAAGGCATTTGAAGACAATATTGCACCAAAGGCAAGACAGAAAATCAGATTCTACTGAGTATACTCATAACAGAAATTCTCTATGTATCTATTATAGGTGTATCTACAGACTATGATCTTGTAATCCATGGTTTGATGGAAGATCAGCCTGCAGCCTATCTACAACAGAAGTACATTATCCACTCAAATAGCCTGTCTATTATGTTCTGGGTCAGGGGAACAGATCTGCCAAATAATCTGCCATTGATACAGCTGAAACTGTAAGGGAAAATTTGGTACATTTCTGAATATTTGCGTGACTTGAATTTTCATAAGTGATTATTCATTGATTGGCATAGCATTATGGTACACACACATATATATCTTGTTTTAATTTGCTTCAAGTTCAGCAGAAGAATATCTGTTGTAACTCTTTTCAAATTATGATTTTGATGACATGATTGTTGGGTGCTTTGTCTTTGAATCTGGACTTGTCATAAGTTTTGTCGCTGGAAAAGGGGTATAGGCAACTCTTTCTGTTTTTAACGAGCCAGAACTTTAAGTACAGGGAACTTATGTCTTAGCTATAGTGTTGGCCTTGTGTCCTGTTGCATTGCGTCCTGTCGCGTCTTCACTTGAAAAAAAACTTTAACCTGGTCTATATCTTGGGCACTATTTGAGATATAGCCTTGATATTTCACACATAGATACCTCCTGCCAAGGCCTTTCTTTTGGAACCATGACATTAGACCTTGTGACCTTGACCTTGGAGTTTGACATACTTTTAAAAAAAACTTTAGCCTGGCCTTTATCTCATGCACTATAGATAGAGCCTTAGTATTTCACATATGGATACCTCATGCCATGACCTTAAACTTGAGACCATGACCATGGACCTAGTGACCTTGACCTTTAACATTGTACTCCTTTTTTTGCGACAAGCTTTCGTATAGGCGAGCTGCGTTGTTTGCGGACAACTCTTATTAAGGTAGCAGAGATTATGGGCGAAAAAATGTCATGAAGATCCTGTTTTGTATTTCAGTGAAAACTTTGCTGGTGTATACTATGGTAGTATATCAGTGAAAGCTGCATCTGTTGAATGGCAGCAGTCAGGCACAACGGCAACCAAACCCAGCTTATTTTGGGATTTATCAGATGAGAAATGGCACTTGTTTGCCCTGACACTTGACAACACCACTGTGGTTGTACAGACGGATGAAACAGCAACTAACACACTCCTGGATACACCATTCCTGCCTGATCATCCATTGGTGTAAGTGCAGATTGTATTGTTTTTGCATCGTCTTTCCGTCTGAGTTCAGTTTTCACACTATTTCTTGGAAACCATTGACTGGATTTAATGGAAATTTGTGAAAGCTTCACTACAAAGAGGAGATGCACATATCGTCCAGCTAGAGGTGCTCTGCCAGGTCAATTATTGTGACCTATAACTAGCAAGTCAAATAATAGATCTAGTTTTGTTTTTTTGTTTACTTGCTCCTAGATTATTTGCCTTCAATGATTTTTATCCTGGGCTTGTTCAATGATGTACAAAAAGTATTGATATTTACTTTGACAGTGTTCAGAACTATATAGGCAGGACAAGTATACATGGAGAGATAACTAGACTGGAGGTTTTTGATACTGTACTAGACAGTAGTCATATAGACCAGCTATACAGTGACATCACGTACAGTGTATCCCAGCATGGTAACCTCATACAGGGCTGGTGGGGATATAGGATACAGAAGGCTGCCAACAGAGTCAGTCCTAGTAGATTACGAGAGAGACCATGTGAACAGGGGCGGTCTGTATTAAACTGTCCTCCTAGCAAAGGTAATGTTTGATTATGTTTGTATCAGGTTTTCCCCTGGCTCTCCTCAATTTCTTAGTATCATGACACAATTCACTTATGCATGTGCTTTCCTGGGTAGCGTCAGTACTAAGTTTTGGCTCTCATGTACCATAATATGACTGGCGGTGCAAGAGGGACTGAAACAAATGACCTAAGAAACTTCTTTATTGTCAATATTGCAAGTTCAGTGCCTAAATATAAGAGCCCCATGGAACCTCCAAGTACCTTTTTAAGATATATTTAGAAACAAATATCCTTCTGACACAGTGACCATGGTGCATTGCATGTATTCTGATCTAGATTTGCTTGTGTTAAAAGGCTTTTCACAAAAATGAAATAGTTTCTTAACTGAAATAAAATGTTGATCTTGATATAGATCTATTTTCTTCGGATACTTCAAGTACTTTCATAAATCATTAGGTTCAAAATGTGTAAATGCAACATATATGAAACTCATTGTCGCTTTTCAACAAAAACTTAGTAACTGCAGCTTAAAACATGCTGCAGTTACAAGTTTTTTGTTGAAAAGCATCAAAATGTTCCTATTTCCAGTTGACAGGACAGCCCCACAAGTTGACTGTAACACTACAGAGTTCAGTACAGTAGCACAAAATGTCTCCACATTTATATCTAGTATAAGGAACAAGGCAACATTTGATTCTGATGCTGTTCTTGTCAAGTCTACTCTACCCACTGGTATGTATTATTCAACCCATTCCTGCATTATGACAACTTTTAACGCCCCACAAAAAGGCTCTAGAAATCATTGTGGAAAATGAAGAAATTGCTTGCGACAAGCAATTTCTTCAATTTCCACAATGTGTTTTACCAATTAACAAATTACAAAATTTGAGGCTGGTTATTTTTCAAAGGTGATAACAGAATTCTAAATCGATGTTAATAGAAATAGATAATATTGAGGCAAAAGGTGAAATGATGGTCATTAACATTATCTTCTTTTACCTAAGTTTTTTTTGGTAGATTAATCATACTGTGTCAATTCAGAACAAGTAATGCATGCATTTATAGGCAAAGACCAAAATATAAAATTGGATAAAATTAAAATATTTAAAAAGAATTGTTTAACTTTTGTTACAGATGATGTCTATACATGGGGATTCTATCCAAGCATACTTGTAGGGGTAGATAGCAACAATAATGCTGCTGTTTGCAAGTTTGATGTTGTCATTAAAAGTAAGTGCATCTATAGGTTATTCCATCAACATTTTCTTTTTAATTTTGGATTTAAATAGATTTTGATGCCTGTGTCCTTTAGTTAGCTTTTCAATCATTGCAGGAAAGAACCTTTGCGACAAGTTTTTTTTTCAATAATTTCCAATTTCTATTGACAAGACTTTATCTACTATCTTCAATGGCATGTGTTCCTTTGATATATATTATTCTTGTTCACAGAAGTTACAATCTCTATCTCATTTTCTCTGAGTTTCTAAATAGCTCATTTGATAGTATAGGAGACAATTATCAATGTAGAGATATCATTCCTCAATAGGACAGAAAATGTTAATGAGAATGGAGGAATTGCTTGTTGTCAACATTTTCATCTTTTCCTTCAACATGTTCCAAAGCCTGCTATGGTCACTAAAACCAGGTCTTACTTGTGAAACAGCAAATCAATCTGTTGATTCTACATTTTTCCATTCTGACTTGTTTCAGGACAAGATGAGTGTCCAGCTACAGATGCCGTTACTGATGCCACCATCACACCATGTAACAATGCAGATAGTATTTGTAATGTCACATGTCCAACTGGCTCCATCCTGTCTAGTCCGGTACCCAGATATATACCATGTGGTCCTCTTGGTGTTTGGGATTACAGGGAACCAGCTAATGTTAAAGTACTTCCTCTGTGTAGTTCTACAAGTAAGTAAGTTTTATTCTTTGAGTTGTTTTAGTGAACAAATTTATGGGAAATATGTTCATTAACTGCACAAGTATCATAGTCCATAGTAATATTTGTTGCACCTAGTTTAAGGAAGAAAATGTGATTTGCTTCCTTTGATATATCAATCATTGTGATAACTGATTCCTTTTTCAAAGCAAATTGCTGCAGATATGCCATTCAACTTTAAAGCTTTTTTCTCGCCACTGCAGATGATGCTGATAGCTACATCCAACATGTTGAAGTAGGACTGACATACCAGTTTGACACAGCTTGTAATACAAGCTTGCAGGATGACATTACAACTAGAATGCTGGCAATATTTGTTGGTACCATTCCAAACACAACACCACTGGTAACCAAGTGGCCAGCACTGTGTAGGACTACATCAGACTGTGATAACCTGGAAGTGACTGCTCTCTGTGATGCGTCGAACGCACAGCATATAAATGTCATGCTGGATATGTATACATTAGAGTGAGTTTAAACTTTTTTAAGAAATCAAAAAAGCATTAATTTAAATATTTTGTAAGCAAAGCAGTCACAGAGACAAATAAAAAACTATACTGTCTATGATATGAAACATTAAGTCTTTTATGAGTCAGAGTATTCTTGGAAAAAGGCAACTTTGAGAAAGTACATGTATTATAGCTACCTACAAGTACATGTTCCAGTATTCAACATAATGAAATATAATGGTTTTTGTTTGTGATAGGCTAAAAAGCAACCATGAATTGTAGAAATTATTTTATTTACGTACCAAAGTCTTGAAAAAATTAGTACATGTAATTATTTTGTTTATAATGATTGATTGAAGTGTTGGAAATTACTTTTCTCCATTTTACAGAGGTCCATTTAGTTACCACACAGACACAGTTAGTTATTCTGTAAAAGAAGTTTTCACAAAAAGCATATTTGTGGATATGGACTTCAATGTTAATGTAAGTCAACCACTTGTACTTATACGTTGAAGCAACTATAGTTACACAACTTCTTTATCTTGGTCTTGATGAATAACCTTGAAAACTATCTTTATGAAAAATTGTCATGTGATGATGTCATTAGTAGATCACTCCATTTGCATGTCTCCAAAATACCTTTAAAGGAAATTTTCAGTAACTCTGTTATTCTACTGTATGGTCTACTTTCCCTTCAGAATTTCTTATCTCTTTATGTTCATGAAGGTAACATTACTCATCAATTATGTATCTTGTTTGATGCTTCATTCAAATGTCAAATAACATGTATGAAAACATTTGCTCTTATTTCAGGATATAAATGGTGCAGAATTATTATACTCAGATGTTTCCATTGAAGTAGAAACAAAGTGTCCAGTTGGAAAGAACTTTGTGGACAATCAATGTGGTATGTCTAATATTGCAATTAATATAACTATAAGTGAAACATAATCAATGCCATTTTAACCTTTGGCCACTTAACATCCTTTCTGATATTTTCATAAAAAAGGCATCATATGTATCATTGCAGAAGGCAAAAGGTAGTCTTTCTCAAATTAGATTAAGAAAGAGATCAAGTAAGATGCTAGTGTTGAAATCATGTGCCTGGAGAATAACATGATCATGATGGTGTAATGATCAACAGAAATTTCTGAAAATTGTTGAATGTTGTGTTAAACTCTGGCCTGTGAGATACGAGGGACGTTCAATTAATTTTGGAACTGGGGTTCTAAAGGCCATAGTTTTGTTGCAATTCGATTTTAAGTTTCTTCAATTATTCGAAGTAATCCTCTTTGACACCACACACTTCTGAAGTTTCGAGATCCATTACTTATATGCCAATAAATGGGTCTCTTTTGGAACACCCCGCGGACACTGTTAAATTGCACTGCATATGGAACATGAAGGCCTATACCGACGACCAGAGGTTTTTTCGTCATTATGGGGAACACAAAAAACCCACACGGGCTTAAACCCGGCTATAAGGATGGATGAAAACGCTGTGCAGCACGTGTCTCTTCCAGGAAGTCTTGAACAAGAGGACACATGTGGACAGCTCCGTTGTCATGGATTTGGTACCTGCCTCTTTAGTCGATCCTAGACCTGCTCTTTTCGTGATATTTCTTTACTTTCGCCAACATACATTTCTTGTATGAATGACCGGCGATAGTGGTACTATTTGAAACAGTAATTTGAACAATACACTTGTTACATTTGAAAATTATCGCGTACAAAACTTTTGCCGCGCTTTTAATTTCTTGGCTATTACGGACCTTGCCTGATGTTTTCGCAACCATTGCTTGCTAATGACACGCCATTGGTGCTCATAATAGTAGATAATGGTTCAATCACATGTATAAAGCTCAGAAAGCCCACATTCGTTAGATAATGGTTCAATCACATGTATAAAGCTCAGAAAGCCCACATTCGTTGCATTTATTGCATTTTTCAAGATATATATTTGCATGGGTGACTCTCTGTCCTTTAGGCAACGGGTGGGGGACCCAATGGGCATAAACCTTTCTGTGTTTCAACCCTTTCGTCAAAATCGTATAACATGTCCCCGATGAAAAACCAACTTTATCTGCTATTTCTTGCACATTGAACCGTGCGTCTTGTTCGGTCATGTCGGAATCTACAGCAACATTTGCTTTGGTACTAGCTCTACCCGGGTTGCCTGAGAGGGGGGCATCATTCATACCAGTTTTACCCATTTTAAATTTTATTATTGTCCTAAAAACTGACGTTTACTCAACGTTCGAATGTCCATGAAGCTGATATAGTTCATTATTTACATGTGATGCAGATATTTCAAAGCCTATGCGACGTTTAATGTAGACCTGTAAATCCCACTTCAGTTCGTTTTCCATTTTGCGCACAGCGAAATAGCCAGTGTATATGACTGAACCAACTTAAAAGTGCAATAACTTTTGAAAGAGTCAACGAATTTGTCTGAAATTTTGACCAAGTATAGACAGTAATTTTCCCGTCAAATAGCCACAAGCACGACTAGTTCTTTAGAACCGTAAGGTATGGTGGACCATTAGTACCACTTTTAATTGAACGCCCCTCGTACACGAGAATTGGTCAGTATTGTATTTAGATTGGTCAGTTTTTCTGCAAGTTAAGCCAGGCTTATAATGTATACTGGTATAATTTTATATTTCAGTTTTATGTGGACTAGGAATGTACTACAATACTACAACACTGACCTGTGAGATGTGTGAAATTGGTCAGTACCAGAATGAGACGGGACAATTGGACTGTAAATCTTGCCCAGCTAACTTTACAACATCCAGTATCAGGAGTTATACACAAGACCAGTGTGTTGGTATGTACACTTTGGTTCTATCTTTTACATTTTACATTTCATGATGCATTTCCTAAAAGGTTGTAATTGGTCCCAATCCATCTGCCCATATGTTAGTAAGAAGAATAGAGATATGCAGTGCCTTGTAAAAAAAGTGTTATTGTCATGTATTTCTGAACCTTGAGTTATTACTTATGGGGAAAATGTAGTTCAAGGAGAAGCTGTAATGTTAGCACATATAATAACAATAACATGGCAGAAACAAACTTCAGATGTCAATCAAAATTATTGCTTTGTACCATTTAGTACATTTTCTATTTTTTCATATGATATTTCAGAGATCTGTTCTCCTGGGTATTTCTATGACACCAACAAGACACCAGAAGGCTGCAAAGAATGTCCACTGCATACATACCAAGATGAGAGGGGTCAAAGTTCATGTAAACAGTGCCCTCAAGACAGACGCACAAAGGAAACTGCCACTACAGATGAATACAATTGCTTTGGTTAGTAACCATGTCATGTGACTTAATGCTGTCATGTAACTTGCAACCAATTTAAGACAAGGACAGTTCACATAAGGTGAATAGTCTTTTTGTTCATAGAGTGTATTAGAACAGTGATAACAGGCTATTAGTTTTTCTTGGTTCCTATTCCTTTAGTTTTAAGGATTAGATCACTTTTAAAGACGTACATATGTGATCGTTGATGTTAATTGGCATGTGAACATTGATTGTTGTAGTTATCATAACCAGTCAATGTTGATATGTTTGTTGACAGAAAACTGCGAGTCAGGATATCAGTTAGAGGCTGATGGTTCATGCAGTATTTGTCCACGAGGGACATACAGAAATAAAGCCCTTCATGAAACATGTCAGGATACATACAGTAATTAATGTTGATGTAATGTTAATTTGTTTACAGAAAACTGCGAGTCTGGTTATCAGTTAGAGGCTGATGGTTCATGCAGTATTTGTCCACGAGGGACATACAGGAATAAAGCCCTACATGAAACATGTCAGGATACATACAGTAATAAATGCTGAAGTATTAATGTAATGTTAATTTGTTTACAGAAAACTGCAAGTCTGGTTATCAGTTAGAGGCTGATGGTTCATGCAGTATTTGTCCACGAGGGACATACAGGAATAAAGCCCTACATGAAACATGTCAGGCTACATACAGTAATAAATGCTGAAGTATTAATGTAAAGTTGATTTGATTACAGAGAACTGCGAGTCTGGTTATCAGTTAGAGGCTGATGGTTCGTGCAGTATTTGTCCACGAGGGACATACAGGAATAAAGCTCTACATGAGAGCTGTCAAGACTGCCAAGGAAATGTTACTACTTATTCCAATAAATCAGTGAAACAAGAGGATTGCATCATGGGTAAGATTCATTTTTAGTGTACAATACTAATAAGAAATGATATAATTGCTAACATTGCTAAATGACATGATACTTCAAAATTTTGCTGTTTTTGCTGTATACTTAGGACATTTTATTGTGTGTACTCATCTATTGCATACACCATGGCAATATTTTTGTTTCATTTGTGCAATATTTGTTACAGCATTTTGATTTACCTTTGAAGTTTTAACTTCATAGGGAAAAACTAAAAGAGGAGCTATGTTTCCATTTGCTTAATACTGTGTACCTAATTTTTGTTGTATCTCTCTGCAATGCCATTTCTTCTGTACAGAGTTCTGTGCCCTTGGTGAATTATGGGACACTGTCAATTTGAGATGTACACCATGCCCATATGATACATATCAGGATGAGTTGTTACAGTTTGAATGTAAACCATGTGGTACCAACAAGGCCACAAGACAGACAGGAGCTGACTCAGATCAGCTCTGTGAAGGTAATGATGGAAGAAGTTTTATGAACTTAACCTTTGTCATATTGTAATTTAAAAGTTTCTGTATTTTTGTCATAGTAAACTTAAGTGGTATATTTTCACTTAATGATAGTAAGTAGATCTAGTAAAGGCCATAATAAGATTGCTCGATCAGGACAAGCAGGTCATGGCATATGGCTTTTTCCAAGTTACCTTGGCATCATACATATTGGACAAACATTTTACTTGTTGGTATAAATGTTGTGTTTATGTTGGTGTGAGGAAAGGCTGGTTGAAAATAAGCCATGACCAAAGATTTTTAAATTGTTTGCCTTTAAAAAAAACTTTTTGCTCTTTAGAACAATGTTTTGTGGCAATCCTTAGACTTATTAATATGTTGAGATATTGCAGATATCTGTAGTGAGGGAGAAGAATTCAATGTTAATGGAGTATGCGTACCATGTGAGAGAGGCTACTACAAGGATAATCTGAATGTAACAAGCAAGTTCTCTGGCTGTGTGTCATGTCCTACCAACTACACCACGAACACAAAGGGTGCAGATGCTATGAATCTCTGTTTTATCCGTAAGGACTCCACTTTATTAGTTAGCATTAAAATTATCTTCTAATGGAAAAGCTTTGGTCAAGGTATGTTAGCATAAATTACCTTCTTGTTCGGATATTCAAATGTCAAACAAATCTGATTATACATACTAAAATATTTTTGAGGGATCAAAACAATCCAAAGCATTTTGTCTTTGATAAGTTGTCCAAATCAGATTAGCAGATCATGTAAAGGTAAAGGCTTTGTTTATTATGATGTCACACTTATTTAAAGGGCCAGCCAGTTTTGGCGTGTGAGACACTTTCTTCTTGTTGCACAGTACCTCCTGATTCCTAACTGGTGATCATTATCTTTTGAACATTATATAAAGACTACCATCAAGAATATTTCTTAAACAAATTATGCTCTATTACAGCAATATGTGAGGCTGGTCAATATGTAGGATGTGGAGCGTGTAAAGAACCAACATGTAGTGAGACATGTATACAGGGACTTGTTTGTGTGGATTGTGACCTTGACCTACATTACATAAAGGTCAATAATGATACCTTCTATTACAGCTGTTTGCCAGGCTGGTCAGTATGTAGGATGTAGTGTGTGTACAGAACCACCATGTAGTGAGACGTGTATACAGGGCCTTGTTTGTGTGGATTGTGACCTTGACCTATATTACATAAAGGTCAATAATGATACCTTCTATTACAGCTGTTTGCAGGGCTGGTCAGTATGTAGGATGTAGTGCGTGTACAGATCCCCCATGTAGTCAGACCTGTATACAGGGACTTGTATGTGTGGATTGTGACCTAGATACATACCAACCTGTCAACATACCCACAGAGACAACACAGTGTTTACCGTGTAATGCTACAGATGGTACAGTGTTTACAGGCTCAAACTCATCTAGTGATTGTAGAAGTGAGTATATTGTCACTTTTCTACAAAAACCTTGAAACTGCAGCTTAAAACAAGCTACAGTTACAAGGTTTTTGTTGAAAAGCGATGATATAGGTATTGATGTTTTGTACCCATATACGAGGGACGGTCGGAAAGTAGTTGGACTTTTGACTAGTTCTCTAAAACCACTTAACTTTTTAACAAAATTCTTTCTACGCTGTTTAAACAAATTGTCCATCTGTGTCTATGCATTTTTGCCATGTTAGTAGGAGCTTTACTTTTCCCACTATCAACCATGACGTAGACCCACTGTATTAGGTACTGTGTAACCACCGGTATCAAAGGCGCCCTGGTCTCAAATTTCTTCCCAGCAAGCATTTTCACCAGTTCTAGACACAAATGAAAGTCATATGAGGTAGGGACTGGGCTATAAGAAGAGTAAAACAACTTTTGTCATGGGTAATAGTTGATAATCTCCAATGTAGATGCGGTGGTATGGGAGCGTGCGTAATCGTGAAGTAGAAAACATTTTTCTTTGCTAATCTGGGACGCGTTTACTTCAGCATTTATTCTTTGTCTTTTTTGAGTTACTTCAGAATTGTACTTGGCAATGACAGTTTTTACCATTTGACATGAAATGACTAACTATCAATCCTCGTTAATCCCCAAAAGCAACAAACATGACTACCAGCCGTAGGTAACATCTTAATCTTTTCATGGGTGGGGAACCAGCACGTTTTCATGGCTGCTTTGACTGAGTTTTTATCCCAAGTTCGGAATTATTAACCCACATGTAATCTTCAGTGATAATGTATTTCAAAAACTTAACTTCTTCGCGATTAAAGTAAATAGAATGTTCGTTTGTTTTGGTTACCCTTGCTATTCCTCTAACAAATTGCCTATGGTACAGTTAACCCCTATCACATATAAGTGGACAGAATATTGTATATATACAACTATCTTTGAAAATAAACTGACCACGTTATTGGCAAATGGATGTAGATTCCGCCAATATATAATGTGTTTATACAGTTACAAATGGAGAGACAGCAGCACGAAAAGTCCAACTACTTTCCGACCGTCCCTCGTATCTAAATGTTGCTCAATATTATCTTGTTGCCATTGTCCATTTGATTTGTTCTTCATTATATCTGTTTGTACAAAATCATGGAAACATGTAGATACCTTTATTACCATAAAGGTAAAGGTAATTTGAAGTTGTTTTTTTTTCACAAACACAAGCCTAGTAACTAGATTCAAATACATGTAGATTCTACCCACTGAGTTTTTGAAATAATTCCTTAGGTCATCATACATACAGATACCGATATTTGTAATATGACTTTAATCGCCTTTTCTTAGTGGTTGAGTAATCAAATTTGAATGTGTTGAGAAGTCAATATGGCTACTTGTTAGGCGATACCTTACAACATTTAGCTGACAAATGATCTCTTGATTCTCTATATAAATACAATCATCATGTATTTCCACTATAATTTCTGTGAATCTAGGAGTATGTCCAGATGGTATGGAGATTGATGCTGAAGGAAGCTGTAGAATCTGTGAGAGGGGCACCTACAGAAATAACACACAGGATAGATTTGGTTCATGTAGACAGTGTACTACACCATACACCTATACAGATGTTGCTGGGGCTACAGATAGCTCACTCTGTATTATACGTAAGCTTGTTTTCACCCTTTCCTAATCAGCAAAATTTTGGCTATTCCAACTTGAAATATGCTGTAGAAGCCAAAATGAAAGAAAACGCTTTGGGTATGTAGTTGTATTGCATTCGACCACCTGGGGCGCTGTGGTCTAGTGGTAGGATGTGGGCTTTGGGATCGAGAGGTCCTGCCTTCAAGGGAATTTTTCTGAGCAAAAAAGTTACCCCATGTTGGTCCTCTTCACCCATGTGTGTAAATTGGTACACAGGAGATTTAATAACCAAAGTGCTGTGGCTGCCAGCGGCGCCAACCGACTTGAACCTCAATGATCAAAGAGTAAAATGGAAAGTTACTTGAATATGAACTAGATCATAAAAATGAGACTATAAACCACCTTTACTTTTACTTTACTGACCACCTTAAAGATTAATCATACTTTGATTTGCAGCCCAGTGTGGAGCAGGTTTCTATATTGGATGTGTTGGGTGTACTGAACCACCATGTTTGGATGAGTGTGCTAGTCTAGAATGTGTGCCATGTAGACTGGACACATTTTCCCCGGTCACCAACCCGTATTCCTACACAACATGTCAAGTATGTCAGGATCAGTTCCCGTCCGCTTCCATCAGTTATGGAACTGAACAGGTGGGATCAACTTTGAAAAGTCAGTGCTTGGGTTAGTACAGTAATTATACCCCCCACCTACGAAGTAGAGGGGGGTATATTGGTTTCACCATGTCTGTCTGTCTGTCCGTCCGTCCGTCCGTCCGTCCGTCCGTCCATCCGTCCGTCCATCCGTCCGTAGACTTTTTCGTTTCCGTGCTCTAAGTCATGAACCGGTTGACCTAGGATCTTGAAACTTTACACAGTTGTTGCCCATGACCCAAGGAGGTGCCCTATTGTTTTTGGGTCGCGAAGGTCAAAGGTCAAGGTCATAATCAGACTTTGTTTAAAATCCGTTTCCGTGCTCTAAGTCATGAACCGGTTGACCTAGGATCACGAAACTTTACACAGTTGCTGCCCATGACCCAAGGAGGTGCCCTATTGTTTTTGGGTTGCGAAGGTCAAAGGTCAAGGTCACAATCGGACTTTGTTTAAAATCCGTTTCCGTGCTCTAAGTCATGAACCGGTTGACCTAGGATCATGAAACTTTACACAGTTGTTGCCCATGACCCAAGGAGGTGCCCTATTGTTTTTGGGTCATGAAGGTCAAAGGTCAAGGTCACAATCGGACTTTGTTTAAAATCCGTTTCCGTGCTCTAAGTCATGAACCGGTTGACCTAGGATCATGAAACTTTACACAGTTGTTGCCCATGACCCAAGGAGGTGCCCTATTGTTTTTGGGTCATGAAGGTCAAAGGTCAAGGTCACAATCGGACTTTGTTTAAAATCCGTTTCCGTGCTCTAAGTCATGAACCGGTTGACCTAGGATCATGAAACTATACACAGTTGTTGCCCATGACCCAAGGAGGTGCCCTATTGTTTTTGGGTCACAGGGTTCAAGGTCACAATTGGACTTTGTTTAAAATCTGTTTCCCTGCTCCAACTAAAGAACCTTTTGACCTATAGCACTTTTTTCAGTGACAAGGCGCTAGTGGGGGGTATTTGTCCGCTTTGCGACAGTTCTAGTTTTTTCTATGCCCATAGGAAGATTTTTTTACAAAGCATTTGATGTTCAAATTCTGACTTCTTTGATTATTTGTCAATCATTTCTACCAGCAAATTAACTGTTTTTTAGTCAAGAGTACTTATACTTAATGCTCAGTCTGGCTGGCTGTTTCATTGGTTTTATAGGTATACATGAATTTTGAACAAAAAGTGAGAGGAGGATTTCGAATTCAACAAGCATAATGTATTTCTTGTTGTAAAATCTTTCCTGTGATATCAATGTCAAAATCACAATCTATGTTTTAAAGCTGTGTGTTGGAGTGTTTAAATTTTCTGAATCTGAACAAGTTTTGTTTTTTCGAAAAGGCTTGTAAAAAATATTATAGAGTAATGTTGTCTGCAGTTCATTTCAGTTTGAACTTGTCTTAAACTGTGAGACCTTTGAAATGTTTCAAAAACCAAGTTCTTTCTCTTCAGGTCACTGTGGTCAAGCTGGTTATGAGCTAAACAGTAACAACATCTGTCAGTTGTGTCCTATAGGTACTTACAAGACAGAACAAGACAGGTTTGGTAGCTGTCAACCATGTCCTGGTGACTTCAAAACAGACATATACGGAGCAACAGATGAAAGTGCATGCATTATACGTAAGTTTGAATTAATATTGTCACTTTATCCTCATTTGTATGGTATATGGATTTTCTTAAATAACGGCATATCTCATAATTCTGAGATTGGAATTCTAAAGTTCCAGAGAGCTTATAATTATTAAGAGTTCTTTGACCTGACATAATGTCTGTCCCTATATTTCTAAGATTAAAATACATTGATACATCATAGACTAATTATTGTTTGAACTTTTGATCGATACATGCTTGTCATTTCAGCCATATGCAATGCAGGCCAGTATGTCGGTTGTGATGTATGCACAACACCCCCATGTGTTGACACTTGTGGTACACCCCTGCAATGTGTTGACTGCCCTCTACACACATTCCAAGAGAACACAGTGGTCACATCATCTACACAGTGTATAAACTGTAGTGATGTATACAGTATAACTATACCCGGATCTGCTGGGGTGGGGACGAGACAAACTGGGACTACCAGTAGATTACAGTGTCAAGGTATGTATATCTACACAGTGTATAAACTGTAGTGATGTATACAGTGTAACTATACCCGGGTCTGGTGGGGTAGGGACCAGACAAACAGGGACTACCAGTAGATTACAGTGTCAAGGTATGTATATCTACACAGTGTATAAACTGTAGTGATGTATACAGTGTAACTATACCCGGGTCTGGTGGGGTAGGGACCAGACAAACAGGGACTACCAGTAGATTACAGTGTCAAGGTATGTATATCTACACAGTGTATAAACTGTAGTGATGTATACAGTCTAACTATACCCGGGTCTGCTGGGGTAGGGACCAGACAAACTGGGACTACCAGTAGATTACAGTGTCAAGGTATGTATATCTACACAGTGTATAAACTGTAGTGATGTATACAGTGTAACTATACCCGGGTCTGGTGGGGTAGGGACCAGACAAACAGGGACTACCAGTAGATTACAGTGTCAAGGTATGTATATCTGCACAGTGTATAAACTGTAGTGATGTATACAGTGTAACTATACCCGGGTCTGCTGGGGTAGGGACTAGACAAACAGGGACTACCAGTAGATTACAGTGTCAAGGTATGTATATCTACACAGTGTATAAACTGTAGTGATGTATACAGTCTAACTATACCCGGGTCTGCTGGGGTAGGGACCAGACAAACTGGGACTACCAGTAGATTACAGTGTCAAGGTATGTATATCTACACAGTGTATAAACTGTAGTGATGTATACAGTGTAACTATACCCGGGTCTGGTGGGGTAGGGACCAGACAAACAGGGACTACCAGTAGATTACAGTGTCAAGGTATGTATATCTACACAGTGTATAAACTGTAGTGATGTATACAGTCTAACTATACCCGGGTCTGCTGGGGTAGGGACCAGACAAACAGGGACTACCAGTAGATTACAGTGTCAAGGTATGTATATCTACACAGTGTATAAACTGTAGTGATGTATACAGTGTAACTATACCCGGGTCTGCTGGGGTCGGGACCAGACAAACAGGAACTACCAGTAGATTACAGTGTCAAGGTATGTATATCTACACAGTGTATAAACTGTAGTGATGTATACAGTGTAACTATACCCGGGTCTGGTGGGGTAGGGACCAGACAAACAGGGACTACCAGTAGATTACAGTGTCAAGGTATGTATATCTACACAGTGTATAAACTGTAGTGATGTATACAGTGTAACTATACCCGGGTCTGGTGGGGTAGGGACCAGACAAACAGGGACTACCAGTAGATTACAGTGTCAAGGTATGTATATCTACACAGTGTATAAACTGTAGTGATGTATACAGTGTAACTATACCCGGGTCTGCTGGGGTCGGGACCAGACAAACAGGAACTACCAGTAGATTACAGTGTCAAGGTATGTATATCTACACAGTGTATAAACTGTAGTGATGTATACAGTCTAACTATACCCGGGTCTGGTGGGGTAGGGACCAGACAAACAGGGACTACCAGTAGATTACAGTGTCAAGGTATGTATATCTACACAGTGTATAAACTGTAGTGATGTATACAGTGTAACTATACCCGGGTCTGGTGGGGTAGGGACCAGACAAACAGGGACTACCAGTAGATTACAGTGTCAAGGTATGTATATCTACACAGTGTATAAACTGTAGTGATGTATACAGTGTAACTATACCCGGGTCTGGTGGGGTAGGGACCAGACAAACAGGGACTACCAGTAGATTACAGTGTCAAGGTATGTATATCTACACAGTGTATAAACTGTAGTGATGTATACAGTGTAACTATACCCGGGTCTGGTGGGGTAGGGACCAGACAAACAGGGACTACCAGTAGATTACAGTGTCAAGGTATGTATATCTACACAGTGTATAAACTGTAGTGATGTATACAGTGTAACTATACCCGGGTCTGGTGGGGTAGGGACCAGACAAACAGGGACTACCAGTAGATTACAGTGTCAAGGTATGTATATCTACACAGTGTGTAAACTGTAGTGATGTATACAGTGTAACTATACCCGGGTCTGGTGGGGTAGGGACCAGACAAACAGGGACTACCAGTAGATTACAGTGTCAAGGTATGTATATCTACACAGTGTATAAACTGTAGTGATGTATACAGTGTAACTATACCCGGGTCTGCTGGGGTCGGGACCAGACAAACAGGGACTACAAGCAGATTACAGTGTCAAGGTATGTATATCTACACAGTGTATAAACTGTAGTGATGTATACAGTGTAACTATACCCGGGTCTGGTGGGGTAGGGACCAGACAAACAGGGACTACCAGTAGATTACAGTGTCAAGGTATGTATATCTGCACAGTGTATAAACTGTAGTGATGTATACAGTCTAACTATACCCGGGTCTGCTGGGGTAGGGACCAGACAAACTGGGACTACCAGTAGATTACAGTGTCAAGGTATGTATATCTACACAGTGTATAAACTGTAGTGATGTATACAGTCTAACTATACCCGGGTCTGCTGGGGTAGGGACCAGACAAACAGGGACTACCAGTAGATTACAGTGTCAAGGTATGTATATCTACACAGTGTATAAACTGTAGTGATGTATACAGTGTAACTATACCCGGGTCTGCTGGGGTAGGGACCAGACAAACAGGGACTACCAGTAGATTACAGTGTCAAGGTATGTATATCTACACAGTGTATAAACTGTAGTGATGTATACAGTGTAACTATACCCGGGTCTGCTGGGGTAGGGACCAGACAAACAGGGACTACCAGTAGATTACAGTGTCAAGGTATGTATATCTACACAGTGTATAAACTGTAGTGATGTATACAGTATAACTATACCCGGATCTGCTGGGGTGGGGACTAGACAAACAGGGACTACCAGTAGATTACAGTGTCAAGGTATGTATATCTACACAGTGTATAAACTGTAGTGATGTATACAGTGTAACTATACCCGGGTCTGCTGGGGTCGGGACCAGACAAACTGGGACTACCAGTAGATTACAGTGTCAAGGTATGTATATCTACACAGTGTATAAACTGTAGTGATGTATACAGTGTAACTATACCCGGGTCTGGTGGGGTAGGGACCAGACAAACAGGGACTACCAGTAGATTACAGTGTCAAGGTATGTATATCTACACAGTGTGTAAACTGTAGTGATGTATACAGTGTAACTATACCCGGGTCTGGTGGGGTAGGGACCAGACAAACAGGGACTACAAGCAGATTACAGTGTCAAGGTAACTTTTTAGCTCATTTTTATGTCACCATTTGTTAGAATGTTGGACTTACTGAGACTTGCAATGGAAATTAAAAAGAAATTTGCTAGCACTTCTTAGAAGGTTTGTATTATTCATTTTAGATAGAACATTATGCAATGTGTGCATACAATGATTGTGCAATTAGACAAAAGTGTCCAACTCTATAAATAGGGGTAACACTATGTTAAACAAAGAATGTACATATGTACTCTAGCAAGGTTAGGAGAATTGATCATTGGTCAGGTGTCTCAATAAGGTTAATTTGTCATGTATATTGTTATAATTTTTAACAGGATTTGATGTATTGTAGATATTATTGTGTAGATCTATTTTTATACGTAAAATACTATTTCAAGCATATAACCAAACAAGCCCAATAGCATTTTATCATGATTCCAACTTTTCAAAATTTGTGTTTTACATGTATATCAAACAAAAATATCATTAGGAGTTTATTACGTAGATGATTGTTTACTTATAAGATTGAACAATTTCTTGTCAATTTTCCTTGTTTCTTGTATCTGTAGAGTACTGTAGAGCAGGTTTAGAGTTATCCAGTACAGGGTCTGCATGTTTAACCTGTGATCGAGGTTTCTACAAGGACAATGCTGATGTGTTCTCTAACTGTGAAGCATGCCCTAATGATGACTTCACAACCAATCAACAAGGGGCAACAAGCTCAGCTGACTGTAATATATGTATGTATACACATTTATTTTCATGGATTCAAGAGATGTTGAAACATAAAACATAAAATCATATGCTTTCTTTTGAAAAAACTGTACTTTGCTTTTATAAGGGTTTTTTTTTGTCATTTGTATCCTCTGCTTGGTAAAGATCTTAAACAATATGAGCAACTTTCTTTTTGCTTTTTGCAAGTATCAATACAATTTAACTTCCAATATCTATGTAAGAGTACCTGGAAAACCAGCAAAATGTCATTTGAACTAAAGGACAAATAACGTTCATTTGAATGTCACAATTATGAAATTTGTATTTATGCACATCTATACTGAAGTAATAACTGTAAAGATATAATTTTGTATTATCTACAAGATCTTTCATTTTGTTACAACTTTCAGTAAAGTGCAGCCCTGGTCAGATTGTGAGTTGTTCATGTCCTGATGGTTGTGATGGTTGTAGTGTAGCTAGCCAGTGTACAAACTGTCCTGTAAACACCTACCAGCCCTTCAATAATCCCAACACTAATGTTGTATGTCAGGCTTGTCCTGCCAACACAGGGACCAGGAATAATGGGACAACAAGCAGGGATGACTGTGAAAGTAAGTATGGCAATTTCTCCTTTTCCCTCAATGTTTTCTAGTCCTGTAAACACCTACCAGCCCTTCAATAATCCCAACAATAATGTTGTATGTCAGGCTTGTCCAGGGAACACAGGCACCAGGAATAATGGTACAACAAGTAGAGATGAATGTGAAAGTAAGTATGGCGTTTTCTTCTGTACCTAAATGTTTTCTTTTCAAAAACATGAAAGTTTTCTTCAATGGCATATCAAGAAGAGAGTACTGAAAGTAAATTATGCTTTGAGTGTAGATCATTCTCCGCTTTGCAAATACGTGTATTATTTACGACATTGACAATGCTGATTGTCATCATCCAATGAATTTAATAAATACTTTACTTTCATTGCTTTATGTGAACAGAAAAGGTCAGTGTAAACCAGACTCAGAACACTAGTAATTTATAATGGCTTTGTATTTTACTAGGTGTATGCTCTGCTGGATTTGAGAGGGACAGTTTGGGTAACTGTGTACCATGTGACAGGGGTTATTACAAGGATAATGAGATTGTGAACCAGTTTGATATGTGTGCCAAATGTCCGGAAAACACCACTACTGATGCTGCAGGGTCTACATCTCCTGATGACTGCAAATATCGTGAGTAAACCCTTGTCATGATGAATTTAAAGTAAGACATACAGGTAGTGAAGAATAAGATCAGACTGCACTTATGTGCAGGCTGATCTTATTCTTTACTGCCTGAAAAAGTGACTGGAATAAGGATTACTATATATTGTAAACATCATCATAGACATAAGGGTTTTAACAAGGACAACAAGATTGTGAACCAGTTTGGTGTTTGTGTCCTGACAATATAACCACTGATATGGCAGGCTCCACGTCTCCTGATGACTGCAAATATCATAAGTAAATTGTTTTCATGTTGAATTAAAACAAACAGGTGAAGAACAGTCTCATTTCTAAAAGGTTTAAGTGCTGGTGCTAAGGTGTTGGTGCTTTTCTTCTAAAAAGATAGTTAGCTATCGGAATTATAGGTTATTTTTAAAAGGAGTAAATCTAACTAGAAGTTGCAAGAATTGTATAACTGCTTTAACTTGTAACCAGCTATGTGTTCCAAACTGTTTAATTAACTTGGCCATTAAAATGTTGATGACCGATGTTTTACATAAACCCAATTTGATATAATAGTGGTAAGAGCAAAACAATCAAGAGATCTGTCAAATTTAGTTTTTGTCACAATTCTGTAATCTTTGTTGTTTGTATACTTTGTTTCCAGCTGAATGTAATGTAGGACAAGAGATAGTAGAATCAAACAATGTCTATGTATGCCAGGACTGTCCACTAGACTCTATACAAACAGTACCTTTACCTAGGCTGTCTGATACATGCACACCCTGTCTAGATGGCTCAGGGACTAACACTACAGGGGCCACAGTTTGTATAGGTAAGTTTGTTTAATTCTTTCCCAACAACAAAGTTGTTAAGTTGGTAAGTCATGTACATTATCTCCACATTAACCCTTTCCCAAACGACAAATTTTTAGGGTGATCCAATTTGAAAGCTGCTCCAGACGACAAATTTCATGTTAAAAAGGAAAGGATTTGTGTACTATGTGGCACAGAAAATATTGAGGCAAAAGGAGAAACTGCTGGTTATCAGCAGTTTCTTCTTTTGACTCAATGTTTTCCCAAGCTTTCTCTATTACGTCAAAACCAGGTCTTATTTGGGAAAGGGTTAAAGCATAGAAAACCTTGGAGGAAAAGGAGAACATGTATGTCATCAACACTTTCTCCTTTCATGCAAGGATTATTAAACCCATATTTCATGGATAAGTCAAAAGGAGTCATTGCTTAAAAAAAGGGTTAGATGGTTATAATGCAGGGACTGTCCACTTGTTCATAAAGCAATCTTATGCTGAAACATCCAAAATCAAACAAATAATTCTCCAGATAAAATGTTTATTGTCAACATTCCTCCTAAGAAGCAGTGTAACAGATTTTCATGTTACTGGTTGTTAGTGAAGCTCTATATATAAGGTTTAAGTATGTTTAAAGTAACCACACTAGATGAAATGTCTGTTATAAGAATTGAGACTTCAACAATTACTGTTTGGTATTTCAGGATTCTGCACTGCTGGTTATGAGAATTACCCTGACTGTACAGCATGCCCTAGAGGTTTCTACAGGGAAAATGAGGGACCGTCTAGGTTTGGTGACTGTTTAGCATGTCCTCCAAATATTACTACTGATGGGATCGCTAGTGACCAACATGAAGATTGTAACATTCGTAAGCTTTTATGTGTTTCAGTGTTTATAACTTAAAAGTTCTGCATTTGTTCTATATTCTTATGATTTCTATTCCATGCTAGAGAAAGTGATGTATAAATGATAAGTTTTCATGCTGATGAAGTTATTTGCTTATATTTGTAAAAAAAATTCATTAATTTTGTGCATGTAACATATTTTAAAACCTTCTAATCATTTTAGGTGTGATTTTGTGATTGCCTCAAGAATGTTAAATGGGTTTTGGCCATAGTGAACAGATGCACTTTATGGTTATGGGTTTAGAAATTAAAATCTCTTCCATGAATTCTTTAAATTCAGCTGTGTGTGCTAGAGGCCAGTATGTAGATAACAGCCTATGCACTGATTGTCCATTGGATACCTACCAACCAATAGATGTACCTTATTCAACAACAAGTTGCCAGGAGTGTGGGGAAAATACAGGGACCAAACAAGTGGCTTCTATCAGCCTATCACAATGTGAAAGTTTGTATCCTTTATGCTCGAGCTACATTTATAAGAAGTTATATCTGAATTTTGGACTTCAGAATTAAAACTCATATGGATTTATACCTGCATGTTTAGACCTTTAAGAACCATCTCACATTAAAATTTTTGTAACAAAATGAAATATTAGTAAACGAACATAATTGTAAATAAAAGAAGTGAAATTGGTAGTCCCAAAATACTGAATTTTGTTTTGAGAACATGTTATTTGTCTTAACAATGTTACATAAAAGTTTTAGCAAAGTACCAAAAGGCTGAACTATTTCTGGTATTTTGATGTTATTTTCATATCAGAATAATTGTAATTGAAATTGATATACCATTTTGACTGTAGGATATTGTGAGTCTGGAGAGGAGCTGGTAGATGATGAATGTCAACCTTGTTCACGAGGGACCTATAAAGACAACTCTATATCCCTGACTGTCGACAGGTTTGGTGCTTGTCAGGCCTGTAACAGAAATGGCTTTACTACCAATAGTGAGGGCACACAGACACAAAATGAGTGTAATGTTCGTAAGTACATTGTATTGTTAACTATCTCCCCCACCCCATCCAAACCTTGTTTACGAGGATCATACAAGGACAAAACTTTTTCCCTAACAATCAGTAGGTTTGGTACTTGTCAGGCCTGTAACAGAAATGGCTTTACTACCAATAGTGTAGGAACACAGTCTCAAAATGAGTGTAATGTCCGTAAGTAGATGGTCACATTCATTTCAAAGAGATTTTCCAATTACTTTATCTATATTGGAGGTTTGAGGTAACATGATATTTTTTCAAACTTTATGTATTAATGGTTACATGTACACGGTGGGTAATCGATATATTCAGAGCCACTGGCTCCGCACTTTAAGCATTATACTAGACTTCCGGTCCACGTGCGGCTCCGAAGTTATTTGCGGATTTTGGTAAACAACGAAAGGTAGGTGCTGGCTTTTTTGCTTTTCGTTCTTCTTTGACTGACTCTAACCACAAAAATGCAATGCTATTCGATGCCTACGATATTTTCCCCTTGAAAAACACACAGGATATTGAGCAGCACCTCTTATTTTTTTCTGAATCACTTTCATTCCGAGATCAACTGTACAGAAAGCTGAAGGAGTCGGGTGATATATTTCTGTAAAAGTGTATGTTTTGAACCTTTTTGACTAGGTGTTGCTGTTTGAAGTATGGTTATATGATAACTGAACAAGTTCAATGTCCCTCGAAATGACACCAGACAAAATTATAGAAAAAAAATACTGAAAAGCGTGCGGCTCTGATTATGTACGATGGCTATGATTATGTATGATGGCTCTGAAGTTGTTGACAAACGACTATTCTGTTGGCCCAATGAATATTAATGAGGTATAGTCTATCGGTTATAACTGTAGACTTGTATACAAACACTAAAAATCAAATACATAGTTTTAGCATTCATCAAACCTTTTATCGTGAGCTGTACGGGCGAATTAATGTCTTAACTCGTTTATTCTCGAAAGAGAAATGGTTTGTGTTGGGTCAATTTTCATCAACAAGCAGTATAGTGTTTGTATACAAGTCTACAGTTATAACCGACGAGTTATATAATAAATGACTTTAAAGGTGTGTGTGATCATTTACAGATGTCATGGTTTTATTTACATATGGAGAGAAGGAAATACTCGTGCAGTATTAAAATTTTGTAACAAAGTATTTGCTCGACAATCAAGTGCCAAGTTCCATGAACACAATATACACGAACAAAGTGTTGAACATACTAAGTGCACAGTGTGTGATAAAAATGTTTGAAACAAATGATGTAGAAGACGACACAAGGCAATAATACATCAAAACTTTAGACCATTCCAATGCGATGTTTGTTCCAAAACGTTCGCGATCAAATCTCATCTCGAGGGCCACATGAGATCAGATTATGGGGAGGAGAAACTGAAGTGCCCAACCCCGGAATGTGAGGCAACATTTGCGTACTCATGGTCACTGAACGAGCACAAAAAGAGATGTGGTGGTGTAAACCCGAAAGGCTTTGCCTGTCCTGTGTGTGGCAAGCGGTTCTCACACGAGCGATCGTTAAAAGCCCACGACCAATCGGCACACGATGGCAAGAGGTCAGTTTGTGAGATTTGCGGCGAGGATTTGCATATTCAAACAGCTCTAAGAAACATCTGAAGGGGAAACATTGAGTCAAAAACTAGACATCGTCGCTTTTCAACGAAAACCTCGTAACTGCAGCTAAAACGATGATATCCTCGCCACAAATCTCACAAACTGATCTCTTGCCATTGCGAACCGATTGGTTGTTGGCTTTTAACGATCGCTCGTCTGAGAACCGCTTGTCACACACAGGACAAAGACTTTCAGGCCTAACGTTTAGATGTATTATTGCCTCGTGTCGTCTTCTTCATTGTTTTGTTGAAAAAGTTTTATCACACACTGTACACTTAGTATGTTCAACACTTTGTTCATGCATATTGTGTTCGTGGAACTTGGCACTTGATTGTCGTGCAAATACTTTGTTACAAATACTACACGGGTATTTCCTTCTTTCCATATGTAAATAAAATAATGACATCTGTAAATGATCACACATACCTTTAAAGTCATTTATTATACCTCATCAATATTCATTGGACCAACAGAATAGTCGTTTGTCAACAACTTCAGAGCCAACGTACATAATCATAGCCGATCTACATAATCAGATCCATCGTACATAATCAGAGCCGGACCTTGTTTCAGTATTGTTTCTATAATTTTGTGTGGTGCCATTTCGAGGGACATTGAACTTGTTCAATTATCATTTAACCATACTTCAAACAGCAACACTTAGTCAAACAGGTTCAAAACATACTCTTTTACAGAAAGATATCACCCGACTCCTTTAGCTTTCTGTACAGTTGATCTCGGAATGAAAGTGATTCAGAAAAAAATAAGAGGTGTTGCTCAATATCCTGTGTGTTTTTCAAGGGGAAATATCGTAGGCATCGAATAGCATTGCATTTTTGTGGTTAAAGTCAGTCAAAGAAGAAAGAAAAGCAAAAAAGCCAGCACCTACCCTTTGTTGTTTACCAAAATCCGCAAATAACTTCGGAGCCGCACGTATAATGCTTAAAGTGCGGAGCCAGTGGCTCTGAATATATCGATTACCCACCGTGATGTATGTAACAGTGTACTAACAGTGTACTTTCTTTTAAGAATTTCAATGTAATAAAAAGTTACAATACTGGGTTGTAGGTATACAAATCTTAAGTGCCCGATTAATACCTTTAATAGTCTCATGTTGCTGTCTTTGTGCTTCTGCTTTCCTTTTGCTTAGATGCCACATATTGAGAATGAAGAAATAGGAGGCATTACTTTTATATTATCGATTTGGTCTCAATATATTCATTCTATCCATATCTTATTGTTTTAACAGATTTTAACATATTTTTATTTATATGTAGGTGTGTGTAGTGCTGGTCAATACATAAATCAGACAACACAGCAGTGTGTAAACTGTCCTATAGATACATTTCAGCCTGTAGAGTTACCTACCCTACATATTCAGTGTGTAACAATGTTTTTATTTATATGTAGGTGTATGTAGTGCTGGTCAGTACATAAATCAGACAACACAGCAGTGTGTAAACTGTCCTATAGATACATATCAGCCTATAGAGTTACCCACCCTACAAACAGAGTGTGAAGTCTGTAGTCAGGGTACAGGAACAGAAGGTGTAGGATCACAAAATGTATCTGACTGTTTAGGTGGGTATAATACATACATATGTTACTTTTTGTCTCATCTGCATTCTAGGTGCAAAAAATGGCATAATTGGTAATATACTCATAAATAATAAGGGTTTAGGACTGTGGATGGTTACAATTGCAGCCGTGACTAACATGAGTTATGTTCTAGTTGAAAATTTATAATGTATTAGATTGGCAAATTGTGTGAAATAATTTTATGTCCCTATTATTTTATGGTTGTCTGTCTGTTCATCCATCTGACATTCTGTCTGACTGCAATGCTGAACATATTGCTCATAGCTGCACACAATTCATGTTACAACGTTCATATTTGGTGTGTAAGTACAAAACACTAATGGGCATCTGTCGGTACCAAGTTCATGGTCATCTGTTAAGTTCTATGTCAATTGACAAGATCAGGTTTCAAGAAGCATCCATGTTTTACAAACATCAATGTTTTTGAAGTGCTTTATTAGCAATATTTTCTCTGATTTTTACATCAATTTTAATGCCATATGAACTTTTCCATGTTATATATTTCAGTGCTATGTGGAGCTGGTCAGTATTACAATGATACAACAAGTCAATGTGAACCTTGTCCACAGAAGACCTACAAGACAGGGGAGCAGAAGTTTGGATTATGTCAGTCATGTCCTACATTAAACACTACTGTAGGAACTGGGGCAATATCAGAGGACAACTGTACAATACGTAAGTAGTGCCAAACATGTATTCCAGAGGTCTACAAAGGGTTCTTACATGATGGTTGAATCATAGAATACAATTTGTTCTCAATAAGTGTCATACTGAATTGAAACAAGTAGATAGCATAGTAAAAGGTTACATTGCATGCATGTGCATGTTGATTATGTGCTGTCATCTGCTATTCTGCCTACAAATTTTGCTTGAATAATACCAACTGTTACGAAACTTTATTGGAGAATATATCATCACCACATGTTGTTACAGAAAATATCATAAACCATTGCCACACAGTGATGCCTTTTGACTCCCTACGAGAAAATGGCTCAGGAAAACATTGTGGAAAATGAAGAAATTGCTTGTGACAAGCAATTTCTTCTTTTACCACAATGTTTTCTACCAAAAAAGACAAAAAGACAAATTGTAAATTTCATTCACTTGAATTTGTCGTCTGCAACGTCTTTGAATTTGGAACAGCCCAAATTTTTGTCGTTTGGTAATGGGTTAAATATGAATCAGAAGCTTGATTGGCAGAATTGACAAGATTTTTCAGATAAACAAAAATAGTATCTGAAATCTAATCAGTTAAAATTAATGAATAATGTCGGTACAAGGTAGATCGAATGCCTATAACTTGTTTATTTTGCGCTCAACCAATATTACAACATAATTATATAAACAATTCTTGTCTCAGGAGACTGCCCGGCTGGGACACAGATATCAGGAGATGACTGTACACCCTGTCCACTTGGCACATACCAGGACCTGCCACTACAAACAGAATGTAAACCATGTGACACAGACAGAAATACTACATCAACAGGCTCTACCTCTAGAGAGGATTGTACATGTAAGTTGTCCATCTGCTCTTTACAAACACGCAAAAAGTACACATAGTTTCATGGCAAGAATATTTTATGCAATACATTGCAATAACTAATACATAGTTATAGTATATCACATGATAGATGTATATAAGGAATGGTTGGTGATAATAAAGCCATCAATATATCATACATGCCTAATCATTAATTTTGTCTTACACTGATTGCTCAGTTTGAATAAAGAAGAAAATATTTTGATGTAATCACAAATATTTCCTGTTTACTAAACTACATTTCATGATGAAAACATTTAATTTGTCTTTCCAGTTTTTGAAATAGATTATTTTTGAATCAAAATGAACATTTTTACATCATTCCAGTATACTGTGGTGTAGGTCAGAGTGGAGGTGTAGATGGTTGTGTTGTGTGTCCAGATGGAACATTTAAATCATCAGCTGGATTTGGGGCTTGTCAAGATTGTCCTGTAAATACAAGATCTGATGAACAGAGAACAGATTGTGAAGGTGTTTTGACATTGTTATACTCAATAAATCACATAGGATCTGTCTTATCTGCAATTAACCCTTTCCCAAACACAGTTTTGACGTCCCTATAAGAAAAGGCTTGGGAAAACATTGAAACAAAAGAAGAAACTGCTGATAACCAGCAGTTTCTCCTTTTGTCTCAATATTTTCTGTGCCATAATTTACACAAGTTCTATCTTTAATAACGCGCAATATGTCATTTGTGTAAGTTTTTGAAGTGGATCACCCTAAAATTTTGTCGTTTGGGAAAGGGTTAATCAAATAGAGTGATAACCTTGGAGGCAAGGCTACATCTCCATCCAAGACCTTTAACATTTACCTGTGAAATCTTGTCTTTAACCCTTGGTCACATTTCTGTAGACTATATATCGGTAGCAATCTTTAGATTCATTGTGTTAATGTATTTTTAGTTGTTTACTTTTTATATAGGGAGTAAGGTAGCTTTTGTCTGTTTCTCAGTTTGAAAAGAATTGGCAATAACTATAGAACCTGACATGGCAGAGATTTCACATATGCTTTTTTGTGATAAACCTTTCCTGCCATACATTAAAGTAATAAATGAATTGCCAATGCAGGAAATCAATGATTTACAAACACTCTTGTATCTGGTGGTATATTCATTAATTATTACATTACTGTTGCATGTTGCAGTATACTGTGGACCAGGTGTATATTATACTGAAGGGTTAGGATGTATCCCATGTCCAGAGAGACAATATAAGGATGTATCTGGTAATTTTTACTGTACAGATTGTCCTGATGGCTTCACAACTAATGGTACAGGTCAAACTCAGTGTACAGAATGTAAGTAACACATGTCTCATTTGTATCATAGGAAGGCAATATAAGGGTGTGTCTGTTAATATTAACTGTACAGATTGTCCTGATGGATTCACAACTAATGGTACAGGACAAACACAGTGTACAGAATGTAAGTAACATGTCACATTTGTATACAGTGTACAGAGAGACAATATAAGGATGTGTCTGGTAATATTAACTGTACAGATTGTCCTGATGGCTTCACAACTGATGGTACAGGACAAACACAGTGTACAGAATGTAAGTAACATGTCACATTTGTATACAGTGTACAGAGAGACAATATAAGGATGTGTCTGGTAATATTAACTGTACAGATTGTCCTGATGGATTCACAACTAATGGTACAGGACAAACACAGTGTACAGAATGTAAGTAACATGTCACATTTGTATCATAGGAAGGCAATATAAGGGTGTGTCTGTTAATATTAACTGTACAGATTGTCCTGATGGATTCACAACTGATGGTACAGGACAAACACAGTGTACAGAATGTAAGTAACACATGTCACATTTGTATCACAGAGAGACAATATAAGGATGTGTCTGGTAATATTAACTGTACAGATTGTCCTGATGGCTTCACAACTGATGGTACAGGACAAACACAGTGTTCAGAATGTAAGTAACATGTCACATTTGTATACAGTGTACAGAGAGACAATATAAGGATGTGTCTGGTAATATTAACTGTACAGACTGTCCTGATGGCTTCACAACTGATGGTACAGGACAAACTCAGTGTATAGAATATAAGTAACATGTCACATTTGTATACAGTGTACAGAGAGACAATATAAGGATGTGTCTGGTAATATTAACTGTACAGATTGTCCTGATGGCTTCACAACTGATGGTACAGGACAAACACAGTGTACAGAATGTAAGTAACATGTCACATTTGTGCACAGTGTACAGAGAGACAATATAAGGATGTGTCTGGTAATATTAACTGTACAGATTGTCCTGATGGATTCACAACTGATGGTACAGGACAAACACAGTGTACTGAATGTAAGTAACATGTCACATTTGTATACAGTGTACAGAGAGACAATATAAGGATGTATCTGGTAACACTAACTGTACAGACTGTCCTGATGGCTTCACAACTGATGGTACAGGACAAACACAGTGTACAGAATGTAAGTAACATGTCACATTTGTATCATGGAGAGACAATATAAGGAAGTGTCTGGTAATATTAACTGTACAGATTGTCCTGATGGATTCACAACTGATGGTACAGGACAAACTCAGTGTACAGAATGTAAGTAACACATGTCACATTTGTATTATAGAGAGACAATATAAGGATGTGTCTGGTAATATTAACTGTACAGATTGTCCTGATGGCTTCACAACTAATGGTACAGGACAAACACAGTGTACAGAATGTAAGTAACATGTCACATTTGTATACAGTGTACAGAGAGACAATATAAGGATGTGTCTGGTAATATTAACTGTACAGATTGTCCTGATGGCTTCACAACTGATGGTACAGGACAAACACAGTGTACAGAATGTAAGTAACACATGTCACATTTGTATCACAGAGAGACAATATAAGGATGTGTCTGGTAATATTAACTGTACAGATTGTCATGATGGATTCACAACTAATGATACAGGCCAAACACAGTGTACTGAATGTAAGTAACATGTCACATTTGTATACAGTGTACAGAGAGACAATATAAGGATGTGTCTGGTAATATTAAATGTACAGATTGTCCTGATGGCTTCACAACTAATGGTACAGGTCAAACACAGTGTACAGAATGTAAGTAACACATGTCACATTTGTATTATAGAGAGACAATATAAGGATGTGTCTGGTAATATTAAATGTACAGATTGTCCTGATGGCTTCACAACTAATGGTACAGGTCAAACACAGTGTACAGAATGTAAGTAACACATGTCTCATTTGTATCATAGGAAGGCAATATAATGGTGTGTCTGGTAATTTTTACTGTACAGACTGTCCTGATGGCTTCACAACTAATGGTACAGGACAAACACAGTGTACAGAATGTAAGTAACACATGTCTCATTTGTATCATAGGAAGGCAATATAAGGATGTGTCTGTTAATATTAACTTTACAGATTGTCCTGATGGCTTCACAACTGATGGTACAGGACAAACACAGTGTACAGAATGTAAGTAACATGTCACATTTGTATACAGTGTACAGAGAGACAATATAAGGATGTGTCTGTTAATATTAACTGTACAGATTGTCCTGATGGCTTCACAACTGATGGTACAGGACAAACACAGTGTACAGAATGTAAGTAACATGTCTCATTTGTATCATAGAGAGACAATATAAGGATGTGTCTGGTAATATTAACTGTACAGATTGTCCTGATGGATTCACAACTAATGGTACAGGTCAAACACAGTGTACAGAATGTAAGTAACACATGTCACATTTTATTCTATATACAGAGAGACAATTTAAGGATGTTTCGGGCAATATTATTTGCACAGATTGTCCTGATGGATTTACAACTAATGGTACAGGTCAAACACAGTGTACAGAATGTAAGTAACATGTCTCATTTGTATCATAGAGAGACAATATAAGGAAGTGTCTGGTAATATTAACTGTACAGACTGTCCTGATGGATTCACAACTGATGGTACAGGTCAAACACAGTGTACAGAATGTAAGTAACATGTCACATTTGTATCATAGAGAGACAATATAAGGATGTGTCTGGTAATATTAACTGTACAGATTGTCCTGATGGCTTCACAACTGATGGTACAGGACAAACACAGTGTACGGAATGTAAGTAACATGTCACATTTGTATACAGTGTACAGAGAGACAATATAAGGATGTGTCTGGTAATATTAACTGTACAGATTGTCCTGATGGATTCACAACTAATGGTACAGGTCAAACACAGTGTACGGAATGTAAGTAACATGTCTCATTTGTGCACAGTGTACAGAGAGACAATATAAGGATGTATCTGGTAATATTATCTGTACAGATTGTCCTGATGGATTCACAGCTAATGATACATGCCAAACACAGTGTACAGAATGTAAGTAACATGTCACATTTGTATCACAGAGAGACAATATATGGAAGTGTCTGGTAATATTAACTGTACATATTGTCCTGATGGATTCACAACTGATGGTACAGGACAAACACAGTGTACAGAATGTAAGTAACATGTCACATTTGTATACAGTGTACAGAGAGACAATATAAGGATGTGTCTGGTAATATTAACTGTACAGATTGTCCTGATGGCTTCACAACTGATGGTACAGGACAAACACAGTGTACAGAATGTAAGTGACATGTCACATTTGTATCACAGAGAGACAATATAAGGAAGTGTCTGGTAATATTAACTGTACAGACTGTCCTGATGGCTTCACAACTGATGGCACAGGACAAATAAAGTGTACAGAATGTAAGTAACATGCCACATTTGTAAACAGAGAGACAATATAAGGATGTATCTGGTAGTATTAACTGTACAGATTGTCCTGATGGCTTCACAACTGATGGTACAGGACAAACTCAGTGTACAGAATGTAAGTAACATGCAACATTTGTGCACAGTGTACAGAGAGACAATATAAGGATGTATCTGGTAATATTAACTGTACAGACTGTCCTGATGGCTTCACAACTGATGGCACAGGACAAATAAAGTGTACAGAATGTAAGTAACATGCCACATTTGTAAACAGAGAGACAATATAAGGATGTATCTGGTAGTATTAACTGTACAGATTGTCCTGATGGCTTCACAACTGATGGTACAGGACAAACTCAGTGTACAGAATGTAAGTAACATGCAACATTTGTGCACAGTGTACAGAGAGACAATATAAGGATGTATCTGGTAGTATTAACTGTACAGACTGTCCTGATGGCTTCACAACTGATGGTACAGGACAAACTCAGTGTATAGAATATAAGTAACATGCCACATTTGTAAACAGAGAGACAATATAAGGATGTATCTGGTAATATTAACTGTACAGACTGTCCTGATGGCTTCACAACTGATGGTACAGGACAAACTCAGTGTATAGAATATAAGTAACATGCCACATTTGTAAACAGAGAGACAATATAAGGATGTATCTGGTAATATTAACTGTACAGATTGTCCTGATGGCTTCACAACTGATGGTACAGGACAAACTCAGTGTACAGAATGTAAGTAACATGCCACATTTGTGCACAGTGTACAGAGAGACAATATAAGGATGTATCTGGTAATTTTTACTGTACAGACTGTCCTGATGGCTTCACAACTGATGGTACAGGACAAACACAGTGTACTGAATGTAAGTAACACATGTCACATTTGTATTATAGAGAGACAATATAAGGATGTGTCTGGTAATATTAACTGTACAGATTGTCCTGATGGCTTCACAACTGATGGCACAGGACAAACACAGTGTACAGAATGTAAGTAACATATATACGTATATAGTATGTTACATGGAAAGAGCAAAATTATTCAGGGAGTGGCTTGGTGTTACTAAATGAAACCTTTATCTTGTCAAATTATGTGTAAAAACTATATAGCAATGATCAAATTGGAGTGAATTATAATTTATGAAATGTGCATCATTATTATATTCTGCTTTCTTTACGATTAGACATCTCTGTTATATTCATTATGGAATATAATTTTTATAAGCCGCCGGAGGCAGTCATATATTGGCGTCATCTTCTCCGTCTATCCGTCCATACATCCGTCCACTTTTCTTGTGAGCGAAACTCCTCCCAAGTTTCTGGCTGGATCTTTATTAAACTTAGTCAATATTATCACCTCAATAATGTATTAATAAGACAACTTTATAATGACAATACTATTTACCACAGTGTTTTGTGTACCTGGGAAGTATTTGTTAGATGGTATATGTACAGACTGTCCAGTGGGAAGTTACAAGCCCACCCATGGAAATGGTCCTTGTACACCATGCACAGTCAACACTACAGCTAACATAGGGGCTACATCACCAATGCAGTGTAACATAGGTAAGAAAATGAGAATTTTTCAATTATTCCATAGAGTAGAAAATATTGACGGGAAAGAATAAAATAATGAGCAGCATTTTCTCCTTTCCTCTCAATGTAATCCATAGCTGGTCCAAATATGTATGTCAAAACAAGTTATTGTTTAAATAATTGTCGCAGTGCTACAAAGGTAAAACCGATTTGCATCAACCACAGTCAATAAAAGTAGTTTTATCTCTTCTTAACTTTTACCTTTATCCTTCTATCCAAAAGATTGTTCAATGGTGTGTAATATAAAAATCAATTTTACAAAGAATATACCTTATTCTACAAATAATTGTGATCTTTGAATGGTTATACCAGATTGCCGAAAAACAACAATACTATATTTGAAAAATGTATGCTATCTAATATGCAATTCCATTTCGCCGATTACGCTCATTTCGGTAATTAAAATGAGATGTGAGCTGCGCATGCGTAGTCAGTGTGCTTGCGTTTCCGGCGTGGTCAGTTGCCACGCTTCTTTTAGAAGAAGAAATTAGACTGTTTTAGTCGTTTTACGATCAAAATACGATCAAATTACGGACGCAGTTCGTGCTTTATATATTTACGTGTGTCACGAAGGATTTAGGCTCTTCTCCGGACGCTGTTTGGGTGAATTTTCGTTGTTTTCCCTTATTTATCGGGGACCTCGTGGCCATTCATGGCGGAGCCGCAGAAAGCTGGAACCGAGAAATCGGATGAAGCTAAGAAGGCCAAGGCGCCGAAAGGAAAGACGTCGTCTTCCTCGAAGAGTTCGCCACCGACGCCTGACGCTAACGAACTTATTCTAAAGGCGCTCGCCGACATTAAATCGGCCCAATCTAAATCTGACTCTAAAATGGACGCTTTGGCCAAACGGGTCGACGAATTTGAAAATGTAATGAACACTAGTCTTACGAGAACTACGAGAATTACGACATGTATGAAGGGGAATCCCACAGTTGTTCAGTGTCCTCAGAGAGACCTGACTTATCAGATGGAGAACTATCAGAGGGCAGGCCAGCCCCTAATGATCGCTTTAGTGGACTTTCAAAGAGATTCCGGGCTACGGAGTCCTGTGGACCCGATATCAACGATACATTGGCGTGCAACATAAATGACTTGTTCAGGAAAGGCATGGATGAAATCCAATATGAAGCCATGGTTAAAGACGATAATATTCCTAGGCCAGCAAACTGTGAAGGACTCCACACAGTAAAAATGAATCGTCCTATATGGGACATCATGTCTCGCAGAGCTCAATCTAATGATGCAAAGCTACAAAAATGTGCAACATCAGTGATCAAATCCTCGGTGATTCTAGCTAACACCGTGAATAAACTTGTCGAAGTTGAGAAAGCACTTAAATCTGATGGCAACGCTCATTCTGGAGAAATAACTTCATTCATCGATCATCTGAACGATGCTGTTGCGCTACTAGGACATGCAAACTACCAAAATTGCATGGTTCGTAGGGACCTGTTGAAGCCAGAACTGAAAAAAGAATTCAGTGTGTTGTGCAATCATCATGTGCCTTACACAGGCTGGCTGTTCGGGGATGATGTATCCCGTACTGTGAAAGAAATTGAGGATTCTTCCCGCATGGGTAGCAAAGTGCTATGGTCCCAGAAGAGGCAGAACAATTTCCCTTTACGGGGTAGATTCAGAGGCTCCTATCGACACAAGCCGTATTACAGGAGTCACAATCCATCGGCTACCATGACCAGTAGCGATGAGAGAAAAAACTCCCATCGTCGGGGGGGAGCCAAATTTACGAGGCACTAAACAAGGTAAGTGCTAATTTTCAAGCTGGTAGATTGAAAGATTTTGCCTCAGAATGGGAAAAAATTACCACTGACAAAAATATATTGGATATGGTGAACCATTTTCACATTGAATTTAAAGAGGGCGTTATACCAGGTCAACATCCAAGTTTTTTGCCTCCTCAGCATTTCAATGCTTTTGAATCTGAAATAATTGATCAGGAAATTACAAAACTCTCGTCACAAGGTGTAATTATTCAGATGTCATATGAAAAGGGACAGTTTTTGTCACCAATGTTTTTACGGAAAAAGCGAAATGGAGAACATAGATTGATTCTGAACCTGAAGAAATTCAATGAATTTTTACCTTACCGCCATTTCAAAATGGAAACATTTGAGTCTGCTCTGAAATTGGTTACCAAAGACATGTATTTTTGTTCAGTGGACATTAGACACGCTTACTATTCCATACCTGTCGCAAGAGAACATCAGAAATATTTACGTTTCTTATGGCGAGGCAAAACTTATCAATTTACGGCTATGCCAAATGGACTTAGCTGTGGACCATTAAAATTTACCAAACTCATGAAGCCTGTTTATGCTACTTTACATAAGGATGGTCACATTTGCACCGGGTTTATCGACGATAGTTTACTTGGAGGGCAAAATTACAATGAATGCGTAAATACATTCAAATGCACAACATCGCTAATGACTAGACTCGGTTTCATGTTGAATTCTGAAAAATCTGTGTCTATACCAACAAAAAAGATCACACACCTTGGGAATATTATTGATTCAGAAAAAATGATAGTCATTCTCAGGGTGGATCATCACGTGATCAAAATGGGTACATACACGGACGCAAGATGGCGGAAAATTAGCGATTTTCGGTAGATTTCCCTAAATTAGTAAGTACTGTCCCATTCGTTTGACTTACCATATAGCGCAGTCTATGCGCATTTCCGAGTGCTTTTCAGTGATGTCTGTCTCGACTCTGGGCTTCATGTAGTTTCTGAGATACCCTCGAGGTTTTGAGCCGAATCGGAACGATTTTCGAGGGAAATTGAATATGGTACGTTACACGTTCCCCGGTCTTTTCATCAAAAATAGCGTTTTCTCTCAAAAATTCATACTTGTTTCGATTCAACACTAAGGTCCTTCTTGTGCAACAATCATACATACTTTGTTGCAGCCTGTTCTTTCTTAAATTCATGAAAAACGGGGAAATTGAAGAAACGGTACGGAACACATACATGATACGCAACACGTGATGATCTTTTGCCATTATGGTACGCACCAAGTAAATATTTCAAATCCAACATAACTACAAAACGTACTCTCGGAACACAATTTTACAGTTTACTCATCGCTATTCATGTGACTATTTTTAATTGGAACCCCGGTCTCCACATTTTTCTCTTCTGCAAAGACTTGAAAACTGAGAAAGTAGGCATAGATTTATGTAATAAAATATGGCACAAAATTCTCCTCATATAGGCTAAATAGGCCTAATCTAAAAAAAAGTATAACCTAACGATGAAATGCAGAAATTCCACACCCAATGTAAACAAGACTAAACTCAGTCACATTTTACATTGCAAACGTCATCACTTCACCAAATGACGTCACAGTGTAAATAAACTACGCACAGTGACATGCGCAGACTAACCGGGCATACAAATAAACTTCAACACGAGGGTAGGTAAATTCAATCTGCCTGTGGGAAATTTGCAGAATTTCTGTATTGTCGTGTTTAAAATGATACTCATAAATTTGCTTTTGCTAGTCATTTGTGAGCTTAAAATCGTGACACATATTCAATGGCAATGGTCGATCTTGTTTCTTAAATGTGCAGACAGTAAGTAATAATTCAGGGGTTGTACCCAATACTTCTGTTGATAACGTTTTCAGACTGAGCCCATTGCGACAAATTTGATAAATATATTCAAAAAGAAAGAGCTAGGCTTAATATTGAAATGGGACCGATTTGTTCCGAAGGTAGGCTATATGTACAGGGTGTCCCAAAAGTAAGGTAACACTTATAAATAGCTCTAGCTCTGCTATTTCTTAGCCGATTTCTTTCGGAAAACTATCAATATCTGCAGAACTCATTGGAATTTTGTTTGCCACATTCTGCAAAGTTATACACATATCAAAATGGCGTCGTTTTTGACGTCATCTGTACCACTATCAAAATGACGTCACAACCTACCTTCTCAAAACATAATGTATGCGGTAAAGCATATCATTTATCTAAATGTCCAATATGTGTACAAAGAAATTTTAAATTTTAATTCAAAACAGAAGATCCATCAAGAAGAATACCCATCTACTCAATAATCGATAAATTTGAACAATCTCGGTCAAATTGTGATGGACATGGAAGCAAAAGACGGAAAATATCCCTTAGCGCATAAAGCATCCAAGCTTTGAATAAGACTGCATATGGAAGTCCAGGAAAGTCAATGAGAAGAATTTCGTCTGATTAAGATTCTTTGAAATCATTAGTACATTGCATTTTGAATTTTTATTTGAAACTTTCCCTAACCATATTAAATTATGAAATCAAAGTCTTTGGGAGATCAAGTTAAACGCTTAGACTGTTGTTGGTGGACACATGGCGGATTTGAATTCACTGGTCTATTTTTTGTGGAGACACGTGTTGTCTAAAGTGTAATTCCCACATCAAGAACATATTAAATTGGACGTGTCCCATGTTGCTATAAAACATTCAAGAAGAATGTAGGAACCTTTCTATGGACACACATGGCAGCCATTAGCCTTAAACTTTAAGCACAAGAATAAACCAAGGAAAGTGACAGATAGGACGTAATCTAGAGAACGTCATTTACTATCGAAATGACGTCATTGATAAAATAGGGTGTGTTTGGTTTATCATAGATAAAATACACAAATAGTATGATATTTTGATGAAATGTCTTTTATTTATTTTTACACATAACCTTCTGTACAGTCAGTTGCATTAGGAATATATAAGTGATATATTGGCCGAGATATATTAGATTTTAAGTGTTACCTTACTTTTGGGACACCCTGTATATATAATTACATTTTTTCACGCATTTCTGCAAGCGCAAACAAAACACTCATACATCTACGTTTTCAAGAATTTCGGCTTCATATGATAGGATTAAGACGTTTTATGTAAAACTTCATTTTAGAATTAATTTTTTGCAGAGATACTGATCTTCTTTTGTTTTTTACCGGAAGTTCCACATGCGATATAGAAACCAAGGATAACCATGTCCGTTAGCGATTCGCATGTTAGCTCATTCCCCGTGGGTAAAGCAATTTACTAAAAAATACAACTACATCAAGATCTACAGATATTTCATTGGCTGTAACTCGGTTACGAAACATAGTTTGTCCAATCAAATACAACAGTGCAATAACTATTTACCAAGCCTTAATTGGGAGTGGAGTAAACCTTTGTTTACTACTTCATAACCAATCATCTGTTTTGATTTGTACCGTTTATATTATGCACGTAAGTTGATTGTTTGAAATAGATTGAAATAGCTAAACTCGTGCCCACGTGACTCCCATTTTAGGCTGGTTGAATAAAATAAATGCATTATCTAGAATATCAATAATCTAAATCATATTAGATCTATACACTACCAACACTGTTGAAAATAACCCCAATTAACCCCAACTTCGATACAAATCGATACTGATCAACAATACTAGTAACCTCGGCTCTCCGAGGGCGGTATAGTTGCGGGGCTCATTACACATAATGTTAATTTCTTTGTTATTGTCAACAGTATTGCCTAAATGTATTTGCCTCTTAAAGGACTACAATTATAATAAAATGGCATTCTTGTTTGGACCCATCGGATGACAACAAAGTCAATACAAATACAAAAAACATATTCACCAATACAATTAAGACAAAATCAATATGACAAATGTATCCCTTTCCCAAACTGAACCTGTAAAAAGCATTGGAAAAACATTGATCCAAAAGAAAATGCAGATAATAACATTTTGTGCTTTTGCATAGAACGTTTCCTGCGCTATATTGCACAAAAGTACATTTTTTCAAGTAGGTAAAAAATAACGTAAATAATTTCTCTTACTAAAAGTGGGTCTGTACTTCCCTTATTACAGGCCCGTAGGAAGCAATTTCATATTATGTGGGTTCAAGCCCTTTTGTCTGAATATTGGAGGGGGAGGGGCTAAATTGAATTTTCCATAAATTTTCAGTGTAAAAGAAGGAAAATTTGAGCACCCACTATTCCTATGGGCCTGTAATTAATGTAATTTCTACAATTCAGTACGAAGTAGATTTCAGTTTCAATTGTTGCATTACAGATCGGATATATTCTCTATACCTTGGGTATTTGAAGATGTTTTTCTTTCTGAATCATTAATTGGTGAGAGCTTTTTATACGCCCGTCGAAGACGGGACGTATTATGGGATCACCCGTGATGTCCGGCGTCCGGGCGTCCGGCGGCGTCCACTTCTTTGTCCGGAGCATAACTCTGTCACCTTAAGTCCGATTGACTTTAAACTTGGCAGTTATATTCTTCTCATCATTACGGAGTGCAGTGCACAAGAACCATAACTCTACCTGGCTTATTTTTTGAGTTATTGCCCTTTGTTGTTTTTCAAACTTGAATCTTGTCCGGAGTATATCTCTAAAAGTATAATAGCTAGGATCATGAAACTTCATGGGTGTATAGATCTCACAAAGGGGGAGTGCAGTGCATAAGAACCATAACTCTACCTGGCTTATTTTTTGAGTTATTGCCCTTTGTTGTTTTTCATACTTGAATCTTGTCCGGAGTATATCTCTAAAAGTATAATAGCTAGGATCATGAAACTTCATGGGTGTATAGATCTCACCAAGGGGGAGTGCAGTGTACAAGAACCATAACTCTACCTGGCTTATTTTTTGAGTTATTGCCCTTTGTTGTTTTTCATACTTGAATCTTGTCCGGAGTATATCTCTAAAAGTATAATAGCCAGGATCATGAAACTTCATGGGTGTATAGATCTCACCAAGGGGGAGTGCAGTGCACAAGAACCATAACTCTACCTGGCTTATTTTTTGAGTTATTGCCCTTTGTTGTTTTTCATACTTGAATCTTGTCTGGAGTATATCTCTAAAAGTATAATAGCTAGGATCATGAAACTTCATGGGTGTATAGATCTCACCAAGGGGGAGTTCAGTGCACAAGAACCATAACTCTACCTGACTTATTTTTTGAGTTATTGCCCTTTGTTGTTTTTCATACTTGAATCTTGTCCGGAGTATATCTCTAAAAGTATAATAGCTAGGATCATGAAACTTCATGGGTGTATAGATCTCACCAAGGGGGAGTGCAGTGCACAAGAACTGTAACTCTGCTGATCATATTTTTGAGTTATTGCCCTTTGTTGTTTTTCATACTTGAATCTTGTCCGGAGTATATCTCTAAAAGTATAATAGCTAGGATCATGAAACTTCATGGGTGTATAGATCTCACCAAGGGGGAGTGCAGTGCACAAGAACCATAACTCTACCTGGCTTATTTTTTGAGTTATTGCCCTTTGTTGTTTTTCATACTTGAATCTTGTCCGGAGTATATCTCTAAAAGTATTATAGCTAGGATCATGAAACTTCATGGGTGTATAGATCTCACTAAGGAGGAGTGCAGTGCACAAGAATTTTAACTCTACCTAGCCTATATTTTGAGTTATTGCCCTTTGTTGTTTTCATACTTGAATCGTCCAGGGCATATCTCGAAAAGTTTAATAGCTAGGACCATGAAACTTTTACCAACCCGCTCCCCCTGTTGACATAAAGCAGTGTTACGGGCGTATCTTGTGACAGTTTGACACCTTGTTCTGATTCAACTTATCATTGACCTTTCTAACAAAATAAAAGGTAATTTATCTAATCAACATAATTTGGTTTAGATAGTGCCCATCTTGAAGACTCTGTTGTTGGAATTATTGTCTGGTTGGCATTGCAGCACATGGACGGCCTTAACTCTCTTCACTGTCCATGGTTTCTTGCCAAGAGTAAAACTCGACTTTGTTTTCCCCCATGGTTCTGTAATGATAAACGAATGACAAATGGTACAATCGTATATGTTAAAAAATAGGTTATGGAATTCTGTTTCCGCAATCCACTTTTCTACTAATAAAACATGAAATGTCAACTAATCTACTTTTCTTGGGAAAAGGTTACCTAGAAAACCAGAAAAGATTATTTTTCTTGAAATAATTGCCAGAAGTAAGTATGACAAAATTTGATTTTTCTACTCTTCTACCTATTTTTTTTTTTTTTTTTTTTTTTTTTTGAAAATTTAGTTACAGTTATATAAACTTTTCTAGCAAAATTGGGACATAGAAAGTAGAAATGACGAAGCTTGTCACAGTACTACAATCAATTGTCAGGGACAAAACTTCAGCTTTTCTACTTTTCTACCTTACCATTTTGCTAGAGTAGTGGAAGTTAATCACATTAATTTCAACTTTTCTAAACTTGATACATATTATAATATAACATTTGACGTGAGTAACACAGATTTTGACTTTTCTAGAAGGGTCTTTAGGTAGAAAAGTTGAAGTTTTGCGCCCGACAATTGTCAGAATTATTGTGACAAGGTTCAATTTTTCTTGGTCTCAAATTTTCTAGAAGGGTGTCACACCAACTTCGACTTTTCTTGTAGGTAGAAAGGTGGATGGCAGTAACAGGATTTCGTAATAAAGCATGGGAAATAATTATTGGTCCAACGGCACATTCAGTTGAAAAATCATCGTGCATTATGAAACATACTGCACACTCTTTTTATTTATGAGTTAAATCGTTCTGATTAATGGATAGTATTACGTTCTACTTGTATATTCTTGTATAATTTAATCAAGTATGGATGATACCTTGAACTTCGTCACGATTTGTGTGGGAAATTCATAAAACTTTGTGGCTGTTGGATTTGAAATATTTACGTGGTACGTACCATAATTGCAAATGATCATCACGTGTTGCGTATCATGTACGTGTTCCGTACCGTTTCTACAATTTCGCCGTTTTTCGTGAATTTAAGAAAGAACGGGCTGAAGCAAAGTACGTATGATTGTTGCACATGAAGGACCTTAGTATTGAATCGAAACAAGTATGAATTTTTGAGAGAAAATGCTATTTTTGATGAAAAAACCGGGGAACGTGTAACGTACCATATTCAATTTCCCTCGAAAATCGTTCCGATTCGGCTCAAAACCTCGAGGGTATCTCAGAAACTATATGAAGCCTAGAGACGAGACAGACATCACTGAAAAGCACTCGGAAATGCGCATAGACTGCGCTATATGGTAAGTCAAACGAATGGAGCAGTACTTACAAATTTAGGGAAATCTACCAAAAATCGCTAATTTTCCGCCATCTTGCGTCCGTGTATGTACCCAATTTGATCACGTGATGATCCACCCTGATTCTACCAGATGATAAGAAGATTAATCTGAAAAACGAATGTCTCAAATTGCTTCAATGTAATGAAGCCACTATACGCCAAGTGGCAAAAGTCACAGGATTGATAGTTTCATCTTTCTCTGCAGTAGAATTTGGGAAACTTTTCTACAGAAATTTGGAATCTCAGAAAATTGAGGCATTACAAAGAAACTTTGGGAATTTCGATGCATGTATGAACATTACCCAAGACATGAGAGCTGATCTTTCTTGGTGGTATAAGAATGTTGACTCCCAAGTAAGACAAATCAATAGACCCGATCCAGACGTGACCATTCAAACTGATGCAAGTCAGAAAGGTTGGGGCGCCACATTTAATGGCTCAGAGATTGGCGGTCGCTGGTCTGAACAAGAGAGTAAATACCATATTAATGTTCTTGAGATTTTGGCTATTTGGTTTGCTTTTTGCTCATTGTCAGAAAAATTGAAAGGAAAGCATATCAAGGTTCTGTCGGATTCATCTACGGCAGTGTGCTATATCTCTAACATGGGCGGTGTTCGCTCTTCAGATTGCAATACAATAGCCAAGCAGATTTGGACTTGGTGTATGAAAAACCAGTCATGCGTTTCGGTAGCTCATATTCCGGGCAAACTAAATTTGGCAGACGCTCCCTCTCGACAGTTTAATGATAAAACAGAATGGGAGCTGAATGACCAGGTTTTCACGCAACTTTGCAAATATTGGCAAAAACCATGCATAGATCTTTTTGCATTAAGATTGAATCATAAAATCAAGATATATTGCGCATGGAAACCTGATCCGTCAGCTACATTCATTGATGCCTTTACGGTTGATTGGAAAATGTTTAATCTAGTTTACATTTTTCCACCTTTCAGCTTGATAAGCAGCTGCGTTCAGAAAATCCAGAACAGCCCAGTACGAGCCATTGTAATAGTACCATTGTGGGAGACACAGATGTGGTTCAGCCCATTGATGAAGATGTTAGTAGAAAATCCTGTGATCCTGCCAAAAACGAAACATCTTCTCTCTCTTCCTCATTCGAAAGAAACTCATCCATTGTCAAACAAACTAGTGATGATAGCTTGCAAAATATCAGGAACATTTACCGAAGTCGAGGCCTTTCTACAAGAGCAACCAACATCATTATGGCCTCCTGGCGAGATACAACCAAAAAGGGATATAAAACTTATATACAGAGATGGATTCAGTATTGTTTTGAAAGAGAAATTAATCAACTTTCGCCTTCTCTAAACCAAGTCATAGAGTTTCTCACCAGTTTATTTCACAATGGATTGACATACAGTTCCATAAACACTGCTACATCAGCATTATCAGCAATAGGAATTAAGTTTGAAAACATTTCAGTAGGTTCGCACCCTTTAGTGGTTCGTTTTTTAAAAGGGGTTTTTAACATAAGACCAACTACATCTAGATACACCAGTGTTTGGGATGTTGATAGAGTGCTGAACTATTTACGTAAACTTTCACCTATCAAACATATTTCTCTTAAAGATTTAATATTGAAACTGGTAATGTTACTGGCTTTAACGAACGCAGCTCGCATCGACAATGTAAATAAGTTGAGCGTTAAACAGTTAAAGAAAACTAGTTCCGAGTTTATTCTACAATATTCAAATTTGATTAAGCAAAGCCAACCAGGCTTTGAATGTCCGGGTAAAGGCATACCCACCAGATAGAAGATTGTGTTGTTACTTTGTGTTAAAAGAATATTTGTCCAGAACTAAAGGTATTAGAGGACAAGAAAATGCGTTACTAATCAGCTATGTTAAACCGCACAATTCAGTTACAAAAGACACAGTGGCAAGATGGATAAAAACGGTAATGTGCCGCTCTGGCATTGATATCAGTGTATTCGGGCCACATAGTGTTAGGGCAGCAGTGACATCTAAAGCCAAGGCAAAAAATGTACCCATCCAAGATATACTGAAAACAGCAGGTTGGTCGAGAGAAAGTACCTTCCGCAAGTTCTACAACAAGCCTGTGTTACAAGATAGCTCTTTTCAGAATGCCGTGTTGAAATTATAAGGTAAGTGCATTTTCCACTAACCTCACTTTTATAGAAAGCCTATCATGGGCATTTATCAATATTGTTGCTTTGAAGTCTCATTTTAATTACCGAAATGAGCGTAATCGGCGAAATGGAATTATTAAATTAAACGAGGCTTACCATGAGTCCGATTTAAGGTCATGAGGGAATTAAAATCCCACCTCCCTCCCTCTCTATGCTAGTTTCAATTAACTGTAATTTCTAATTGATTACCACAGAATGGACAATATTGATAAATTCTTTGAAGACTGACTACGCATGCGCAGCTCACATCTCATTTTAATTCCCTCATGACCTTAAATCGGACTCATGGAATTAAAATCAAACTTCACCTTACAGGTAAGCCTCGTTTAATTTAATAATTATCATAGCTCATGTGCATTGTCAATTATTTGATAACTAAGTAAAAAAATATACCATTTAATTTTTCAGTTGTATGTGAAGATGGTAATTACCGGGATGTAGACAGTAACACCTGTATGAAGTGTGATATTAACACCTTCCAGGATGAGGCTGGACAGAAAGACTGTAAACCATGTCCTACTGGTACCATAACACTGGATGTTGGAGCCCAGTCTATTTCTTTGTGTAAAGGTAAATTCCTATCGTAAATTGTGTTAAAAATAAGATGAACCTGCCTTTCAAATATGCTGGTAAAAGCTTTCATAATAAATTGCTCATATCATTAATAAATTTTCCCTACACTGGGTAATGGATTCATCAGAATAGGAATTAATTGTAATTTTAAGATATAAAGCAAAATTTTATGATTCAATCAAAAGGGACACTATTTTAGATATGTTTTCTGAATTGTTTAGCATCTGATCTTACATTATTACAGAGGAATGTCTGGCAGGTTACCAGTATGACCTTGTGTTGGATGAATGTCAGATGTGTGACCTTGGGACATTCAAGGTCAATAAGGGCAACATAGAACAATGTCAGACTTGTCCAGTGGGTAAAACTACTCTCAACATGGGATCTGTGTCTGCTGATGACTGTAACATAGGTGAGGTATTTTGTGGAAAAATAGTTTTTTTTAAAAACAAAATACTCATAGTAAGCTGAAATATCTAGATATATGCTTATATCGCTAGACATTCTTAATGCAGTAACTTAAGACATTGCACATACTCAAATGATATTGGCTAACATTTATGGTACAATCAAAATGCTTGAACATGTTGGCTCAATTATGATTGAATAGGATTTAGGGCTCTAAGGCCTGAAACAATCCTTATCAATTCTAAACCTACAGTTTCTTCCAATATTTTTTCCACTTCCTTTCAGATATTTGCCAGCCTGGGTCCTATCGTTTAGCAGGTTCTAACACATGTTTACCATGTGGGCTAGGAACATACCAGCCAGACTCAGATCAGACCAGCTGTATTTCATGTCCACCTGGTCAAACCAATGATAGAGTCGGGGAAACTGATCCAAACAACTGTAGAGGTATGATATTGTTAACCAGACAAAAAAATAGGTTGTACAATAGTCCCTATTTGATGGTAGAAGATCTAATTCATGGTAATATGTAGCTAAAGCAAGGTTATTTGGGTTTTGTTGGATCTCTCTTCTGTTTATCTCAAGTTCTAAGATGAAGGTGGTTGTTTTGTACAGATTTATAACAAAAGAAATTACTTTAAAGTCCTTGCTAGATATTGAATTGTTCATGCTATCATTTTTATTGTGCAAACAAATTAAAAGTTCGGTACATTGATTTGTATTTTTGTTGTTAAAAAAGAAATGGTTAATCCCTATAAATATGGATGAATGCAGTTCCAGTTTTGAATTGAACACATACCTTCAGGTAGGAGTACATGGACTAGGACAGAATACAGACCCCCTGGACTCAAGATTTCACATTTACTAAATTTATAAGCAATATAAAACAATATTTTTAGGTCACCTGACCGAAGGTCATGGTGACCTATTGCGACCGTGTTTCGTCCGTCGTCGTCCGTCGTGCGTTAACTTTTAACATTTTTGACTTCTTCTTGAGAACCATTGGACGGATTACAACCAAACTTGGCAGGGAGCATCCCCATGGGAAGCCGCTTCAGATTTGTACGAATCATGGAGTTATCTCCCTTTGGGGCCCCATAAAGGGCCAAAAAGGGGTTAAATAGGGTACATCTTAAAAAGTCTTCTTCTCATGAACCGGCTGTTGGATTTGATTTACATTTGGTATTTAGAGTCTTTAGGGCAAGGACAACAAAGTTTGTACAAGAGAAAAAAATCCGCCCTGAAATGGCCGTGTTGGGGATGGGGGATAGGGGGGGGGGGGGTGTCGCGTTATTAGTTAACTTAACATTTTCGACTTCTTCTTGAGAACCATTGAACGGATTACAACCAAACTTGGCAGGGAGCATCCCCATGGGAAGCCGCTTCAGATTTGTACGAATTATGGAGTTATCTCCCTTTGGGGCCCCATAAGGGGCCAAAAAGGGGTTAAATAGGGTACATCTTAAAATATCTTCTACTCATGAACCGGCTGCTGCATTGGATACACATTTGGAAGTTAAAAGTCTTTAGGGCAAGGACTACAAAATTTGTACAAGAGAAAAAAAACTCGTCAATAAGTGGCTGTGCTGCGGATGGGGGATGGGAGGGGTTCGCGTTATTACTTAACTTTGAACATTTTCTTCTTCTTTTTGAGAACCATTGGACAGATTTCTACCAGACTTGGCAGAAAGCATTCCAATGGGAAGCCGTTTCAGATTTTTACAAATCATGGAGTTATCTCCCTTTGGGGCCCCAAAAGGTGCCAAAAGGGGGTAAATAGGGTACATATTAAGAAATGTTCTATTGGTGGATTGAATTCACATTTGGTATTTGAGTCTTTAAATAAGTTTGTACAAGAGAAAAAAAGACTGTCAAGAAATGGTGGTGCTGGGGGGTTGCACTTTTTGTTAACTCAACATTTTCCTTAAATGTTTCTGCTCATTTGATTCAGGTGACCGATAAGGCCCTCTGGGCCTCTTGTTTCCTACATTACAGATTCATGTAGTTCTAGTAGTGAATGGAACACATACCTACAGACATGTGAGTTGTGTGAACAAGGGACGGAATACAAGCCTGAAGGGTCAAGAGTCTGCTTGATTTGTCCTAATGGTACACAGTCACTGTTTAGTGGAGCACATTTCTGTGTGGATTCTGGTAAGTCTTATTAATATCACTGTTTAAGTTCCACTTTACCCAAGGCTTTTGACAGAATACGGGAGAAAAAGCAGCTTTTTAATATGCTTTAAGGGTCTTATTATACCCCCCACCTACGAAGTAGAGGGGGGTATATTGGTTTCACCATGTCTCATGTCTGTCTGTCCATCCGTCTGTCCGTCCGTAGACTTTTTGTTTCCGTGCTCTAAGTCAAGAACCGGCTGACCTAGGATCATAAAACTTTACACAGTTGTTGCCCATGACCCAAGGAGGTGCCCCTATATTGTTTTTGGGTCACCAAGGTCAAAGGTCAAGGTCACAATCAGACTTTGTTTAAAATCCGTTTCCGTGCTCTAAGTCAAGAATCGGTTGAGATAGGATCGTGAAACTTTACACAGTTGTTGCCCATGACCCAAGGAGGTGCCCTATCGTTTTTGGGTCACCAAGGTCAAAGGTCAAGGTCACAATCGGACTTTGTTTAAAATCCGTTTCCGTGCTCCAAGTCAAGAACCGGTAGACCAAGGATCGTGAAACTTTACACAGTTGTTGCCCATGACCCAAGGAGGTGCCCCTTTATTGTTTTTGGGTCACCAAGGTCAAAGGTCAAGGTCACAATCGGACTTTGTTTAAAATCCGTTTCCGTGCTCTAAGTCAAGAATCGGTTGACCTAGGATCGTGAAACTTTACACAGTTGTTGCCCATGACCCAAGGAGGTGCCCTATTGTTTTTGGGTCACCAAGGTCAAAGGTCAAGGTCACAATCAGACTTTGTTTAAAATCCGTTTCTGTGCTCTAAGTCAAGAACCGGTTGACCTACAGCACTTTTTCAGTGACAAGGTGCTAGCGGGGGGTATTTGTCCGCTTTGCGACAGTTCTAGTTTTTTTTATTGCCCTAGGCACTGTTTTACTTTTTACTAACAAACTCTCAAAAACCATTTTGAGCAAGTCATGTAACAATATATTTAACTGAACAAGAAAAATGCCTTGCCTCAGATTGGTTGTTTTGTAATTACGTCTCAGAATTTGATCAAATTTACCACAATGAGTTCTCATGATGTCTAGCTGTGAATCATAACTCTTGTCAATCTTGAATTACCTAACATTGAATTAGAAAAATGACACTGACATGGTTCTCTTGCAAATATATATACTCAGCAAAAGAGCTAATGCATCACTTTTTAAAATTGCACAACTTCTTTATTGTTAAAGATTCAGATTTATAATTTGGCACATGTCTATCCCACAAGTTTCTGCACTCATTCATAAAACTATTTCTAAGTTTTCTCTCTTACGTGACCGCGTCATACCAAAAGGGGGCTAAAACAGTTTTTCGGCTCGTGTCACTTGTGATCTTTTTCAATCAATTTTGTTTGAATTGATTTTTAAAGCTGGTTTATTGTGAAATTAAAGTCTGAAAAAATAATTTTCTATCTAACATAACAAGGGCTGTTCGGGGACAACGTAGCTCGCAAAGACACACCTTTTTGAAAGAAAATGTCAATTTTTCAAGGTTAAGGTCACAAGTTCAAATTTTATAGTCTCATGTGAAAGGCCTTCGTAGGACCTTTCTATGTATGAAATATCAAGACTGCATCTTATACAGTTCATAAGATATAGACCGATACGTTTTTGTCTACGTAACGTACATCGCCGTCGACGCCATCAATGACACCAACGACAGTAGTGATGGAACAATGCCTTTCTAAGAATACATTAGGCGCCCATAAAAGTGTTATAGCCGTCGGTTTGTTTGAAGGGTCATCACATTTATAGACAGGAACTCTTTCAGCTAATACAAAAGGTTTTAAAGTTATGCGTGAATTTTCCACTTTAATCAAATTTCAGACTTTATGAATTTTAGAATTAAGGGTGTCCTTATTAAAAGTTCAATATTTCACAAGATACTGTAGCATTTACTATGAAATTCATAGACCTCTTATCAAATGGTGTTAGTCAACATGTGCAAAGTTTGAACGTATTCTGTAGATTAGATAAACAAATATTAACAAAGATCTGAGTGATGCGTTAGCAGTTTTGCCGAGTATATATACATTGCTCTACGAAGCTATTGTTTTCTTTTGCCCCAACGTTTTAACAAGCTCTTTCTTTTGGGTGCATCAAAATGCCTCATTGTTTGGGAAAGGCCATCAAGGGACCTATTCTGAACCTCTGGCTCATTTGTATTTTTGTCGTATTTCAGGAACAAATCAGTTAACTGTAACCATCAGACTAACATTTGGGATGCTATATGAAGTGGTAGAATGTAGCCCTGGTAACAAACAAGTAATATTGGACCAGGTGTCACTAGGGCTGGGTTCTAGACTGAATACATTGTCAACCAGCTATACGAACTGTGCTGGGGCCTCGTGCTTTGGTGTGATCTCCGTCACCAGCAACTCTGCTGTGTGTGACAGTAAACGAAGAAAAAGGTCAACAGAAACTATGGTCATTGACATAGCCATAGATTCTCCGTAAGTATTGAAATTGATGATAATATTTCACAATTTCCTACATCAACTTTGGAAGTAAAAAGGAATAAATAATGTAATCCTGATGTAAGATTCGAATGATTAGCTGCAAATCCACTTCCATATTCTAAATGGTGGCAAACATTTTGTATATGGCAATCATATTTCCTATACATCCTTATTAGAATCAAACTTTCTTTGTAGCCTATGTTATGTTTTAATTAGGGATGGGAACGAGTACTCAAGTAATCGAGTACTCGATCGAACGTCCGAGTATCGATTACCAATATCACTAATCGAGTAATCGGAAAGAAAAAATGATACCAGCAGAAAAATGAAAATTGGTTTCCAAACTCAAGTTGTTGAAAATATTAATCGCTCTTTTCCAACACTGTACCGTGCAAAGGGTAGAGTATGTAACACCTGGTCATCCGCCGATTATCTAATCCCTCAATATTGTCCTAATTTGCAATCAAGTGCCAACAGCTATTGTTCTCGCTGTCAAACAATGTCATAAATTTTCGCACCTTCGCTGCTCTTTACTCTGATATCGGGCGATGCATTTTTATTGGACGCCCGAAGATTTACCTTAGAGTTGATTGGTTAATGCAATATTCGATCAGCCGATTCTTGGATTATTGTTGAGATTTCATTCTATTGCTATTTGTTTTTCGAAGAAGAAGCATCTCATTCCCGATTACACGCAAATAAATTCAAGAAAATCTAACAACAGGGTGCCCACTGGTCAGGGAAAAGTCAGTGAAGTTTGTATTTTCTTCAAGGTCAGGGAAAAGTCAGGGAAATTTGAAAAATGGTCAGGGAAATCTGAAAAGCATGAAAAGTCAGGGAAAAGTCAGGGAATTTTGAAATTTTCTTTTGCTCAAACAAATCAAATAGAAGAAAATGAAATAAAGCAAAACATAATCATAGCGATTGCATTTTCCAGGTTTTAATTAACGATCTAGTTGTCCTTTTAAACATGACTATGCATTAATCATTTTATAATTTTAATGTTGAATAAAGGCTTAACATTTGAAATGGATCTTCTATTGAAATCTAATGCTCTTAGGGCTAAATTTGTAAGCAAGAGGAAAGAAGCTGACAGTGAAGAGAAAAATATTGAACATCTTCAGAAGAGGTTGAAGAAATATTGAGTCTAAGGGGGTAGTTACATCATGTGGTGTGGTATGTGTATTAATGCGTGCACAGCTGCAAGGACTGTGCACCATTTGGTTTTAATTTCTTTTGAGTTTGATGATGAGTGTAACATGATTTAAGTCATATATGCCATCTCCTTCCAAAATCACTTAGATATTACTATTGTCTTCTTTCAAGTGACATTTTGATGTCAAGCGAATAAAGCCCTCAAATATATCCATTATCACCTGCTTACTACAAACATTCATTAGTTGCACTTGTACCTGATTGATAGAAAATCAATTTTAGCACAAAGCTGGTTTTAAAATGCTCTAAATTGCAACACTTGAGCATGCAATATGTCAAAAATGTACATTAAATTGTGCTAATGATAAACTGTTCCCACATGCACAGAGGTATCCATTTTTGTCCAGAAAATTACTGAAAGTAACTAGTAAACAGGATAATATTTAAGTGAAGATAAATGTGAAAGGCTATCAGTGCAGGAAATTTTGATTGGAAAGTATCTAGATAGGTAAGGGCCTTATTAATTGGTCAGTTAATATTTAAAATGGAAAAAGGTTGGAGTGGAAGCAAATCTGTCCTTTAAATACCTTTCATGAGAATTATGCTCACAGAAAGTTGTTTGAAACAGTTTAAGTAAGACAAAGACTGAAGTAGTATTTCTCATTTTCTCTTATGTATTGAGATGTATGCTTTAAAGTTTAAGTCATAACTTCAACCATAAGTATTAACATTTCAATTGTTGTCAAAGAAAGTGTATTAAACTATTTCAAGCTGGACAAATTATCTTTTCTCTTCATCAAGTATAAAAAGTTACTAATACATGTAAGTTTAACAATTACATTTGAATTGTTATTGTAAGAAATCTATATAAATAGCGTATAGATGGGACAGCTTTTGGGGAGAATGAGGCAGTTTAGCGCGAAAAAAGGTCAGGGAAAAATGAATTTTGGTCAGGGAAAAGTCAGTGAAAAGTCAGGGAATTTCATTCCAGATGAAGGGTGGGCACCCTGAACAATGCCTCCCTCTTAGTCTATAGTGACTTGTGTATGTCTCACAACATGCGTAAATTTTACGAACGCTTTGGAGATAAACAACAACTACTTTGCGGATTTTCCCCATTTTTCATCAGTTTAACGGAAAGATTTTGGCACTTTCTGTTATTCTCATCACAAATCTAACAATTGTCCATTTTTCTCAAATAAAGCACTGATCAAATGTCATCTAAAGAGATATTTATACCGAAGATATGCTGCATAAATCGCTTATGAACATGTTGAAAAACACCAATACTATAAGCAAAAGACGGCGTTTCTATCCGAGTACTCGAGTACTCGATCGGAAGGGTGACCGAGTCCTTGATTAGTAAAATTGCTACTCGTTACCATCCCTAGTTTTAATCAGTTTTCCTGTCAGTCTATTCAAATGCAAAAAATAAGAATCAACATAAAATTGTAGAGTCCTCTTCTGTGAACCATAATATATATCATATGATAGATCTACCATGTTTATTTCCATAAAAGGTCTCTGCTCACTGATAATGCTGGTGTATCAAGAAAAGCAGAGAAGATATTACAGAATGATCTCTCACTAAACAAGAACCTGTATACACCTGTGGTGAGTACCTCCAGAGCTACAGATAAGAGGGGGGATGGCTTTTTCAAAATGCAATATTTCATTAATGGTTCATCAAACCCTATGTTGTGGGTTCTCATTGGAATCATCTCATTGAGACGATTCAAATGAGTACCCACAACATAGGGTTTGGATTTGAAACAGCAAATTTATAATGGTGTCACCCCCTCTTATCTGTTATTCTGGTACTTCTAATCATAACATTGCCAAACTTAGTTTTATAAATAATGAGACAATCTTAATCAGGTCAAGTATGATGGCCAATTGTTATTCAACAACATTAGAATAAAGTCTGGAGTGTTGAGACCTAAACTCCTAGTAATTATGAATGGGACTAGGGAAAGATATAGTAGGAAATTTAAGTGTCCAGTTTTACAATTTCTTCTCACAATGGTTTCATCTATATAATTCAGATTAGCAATGTTGGAGTTTCTGTGTGCAGAGCTTTGAAAATTGCCAGATAACTTATTCTTATGCTTTTATTTCTTTGGATTTACTGTCTTTCACCATTTTGTTCCAGGTTGACCAGATTGTATACCAAGGCCTCTCATCCCCACTGTCATCACAGACACTATGTCAGGCTGGTCAACATATTAATGTAAACACAGGGCAATGTGGTAAGATATCAAAGTTCTTGTCAAAGCTTGAATGTTAGCTTGTTGTCTCAATTACTTTTATATTAGGCTCACATCTAAGTTCATAGACTGGGTTTGTATCTTATATATATGCATTTTCTAGAGGCATTACCATGAGTTTTGGCCTTTATTTAAAGATAAGACTGGAAGGTATTGCATTCAAAGCAAAACATATTTGGTAAATCAGCTATTAAGGGTTGGTATATTTACTTCTAAGGAATCTTCTTTCAGAGCCCTGTCCTGCTGGAAGCTACAACCCTACAGCCCTGGGCACCTGTAGTCTATGTGAGACTGGTACATTCCAGAATATGACAGGTCAAACTACATGTGTACAATGTCCACAACCTAATGTGTTTACACTGAATACAGGGACTACAAGCCAGGATCTGTGTATATGTAAGTGATTCCTAGACATGATACAAATCAAACAGCTTGAGATTTTTACTTAACTGAGTTTGGAGTTTTTTTAGGCTTGTATACCTCACGATAAATGACCTGGTAGAGCAGCCCATGCTAATCGAATGGAATGCTCTGCCAGGTCAATTCTCGTCCGCTATAATTCAGTTTTGAGTTGATTTTAATTTTTAGAGAGTGTAGGTGTGCAATCAGATAAATGACTCGGCTTGCAATCAGATAAATGACTCCACATTACTTTTTTACTAAAGCTCATCTGACTTGTATTCTTAAAATCGCTTTCCTTTTTCTTTCCACAGCTCAGTGTGATATTGACCCATCCTTCTGCAGTAATGGAGCTACATGTGTACCAGTTGGAAATACAGCTACTTGTACTTGTCTGCCATCATATGTTGGTGATAGATGTGATACGAAATTAGGTAACTTGAACTCTTTATGTTGCAATATTAATGTTTGTTACATCTTTGATGCAGTATTTGGTTAGAGTTACCCATATTAATATGGTGTTTAAAACATTGGCGGTAACAAGAATTATCTATACAGATATCTTTGATTTTCTGTTGACAAAACATAATGCTTGAGCATAAAAATTATGATTTGATTAACTCAACTTTACAGAATAAACTGTCAAATTATGTTAAAGCTTTATGAATGAAGTCTTACCCTATTGACAGGTTCTTCTGCTCGTGCCATTTTACTTTCTGCATTCATTAACCCATTGCTGTACAGTGACGCCTTTTGACTCCTTCATAAGACAGGGCTTGGGAAAACATTGTGGTAAATGAAGAAATTGCTTGTGACAAGCAATTTCTTCATTTACCACAATGATTTCTAATCCAAAATGGAAAGATTTTTACAAATTTATCAACTTGAAATTGTCGTCTGCAACGTCTTTCAAATTGGATCAGTCCAAAATTTTGCCGTCTGGTAATGTGTTAATTTGTTATTGATGTAATGGGTTTACTGTGTTCATGACAAAACTGCTTTGTGGTAGGTATGACATCATCATTCATGTTCCCTTGAATAAGGGTGGAATACCAGTAATATGGCCATTTTGATATTCACATGACTTCAGAATTTTATGGGCGAGGTCATAAATGTTTGGAGGTATTGATCTATACGGAAAAGTTAAAATTTCAAGCTTGTCCAAATTAAAAGAAGTTGCAAACGACAATATCAAGTGCATGAAACTTTACACGTTTTGGTCTTTTTGTGGGAAATGAAGAAATTACTTATCACAAGCAATTTATTCATTTTCCATGATATTACACAAAGCTTTTTTTTTTCTTTTGAGGAGTCAAAAAGAGTTAACCTTTGAGAATGGGTTAAGCATACAAAAAACTAATGCGATACACCTACTATTGTTTATAAATCATTATTTATTCTCTTTCAATTTTAAAATGGCACCTTTTGTTGTCTTGAAAGGTACTGGTATATGATTTATAGATAGACTGTCAGAGAGGTAACAGAAGTTTACAGAGCTATAGTATTGATGTAATCTAATATTTCAGCTCAAGATACCTCATCAGACAGGAATATAGCCATATTTGGTGCTGTAGGAGGCGTAGTGGGTCTACTGATTGTGGTGACTGTTGTGGTTGTGCTGTGTTGTGCTTGTAGAGGGTATGTAATGATTTATTACAAATATTTACAATACTTCATCAGACAGGAATATAACCATATGTGGTGCTGTAGGAGGCGTAGTGGGTCTAATGATTGTGGTGACTGTTGTGGTGGTGCTGTGTTGTGCTTGTAGAGGGTAAGTAATGATTTATTACAAATATTTACAATACCTCATCAGACAGGAATATAGCCATATTTGGTGCTGTAGGAGGAGTTGTGGGTCTACTGATTGTGGTGACTGTTGTGGTGGTGCTGTGTTGTGCTTGTAGAGGGTAAGCTATTCATACAAATTTTCATCATTTTTACATTTTTATAAATTGTTACTTGCAAATAAGAAGTAGAGCAAGTGTACCTATTACCGAACACCTAAGCCACTATTTTAATTGTTCGCAAATACAACCACCTTCGCCGAATTCTTTGTTGCCTATGGCAACGTCAATGTTTATGACGTTGTTTTGTCATATATCGAGACCAATATGTGTTGTATTAGGATAGATATTCGCTGTGAAAGTCATGGGGTGAATGATTGCAATTCCGAACGGTGGTTGTAAATCCGAATACAAGTGGTTCTAATTCCGAACATTAACAAGATTCCTTTTAAATAACCAAAGAAAGACATGCAAACTTCTTTCATGATATTCACCATCGTTTAAACTATGTTTTACTCACAAACAATTAATAACAGGTCACAGATATCAATGAAGAAAATAAATTTACAAATCAGATTAAAGATGTTCCTATTACCGAACACCCAAACCGCAATACTAAGAGTTAGGCAAGTACACAAACCCTCAGCAAACCTTTTAAAATGTGAAAAAGTATGATCCCAGGTGGCATATATCACAAGACAAGTATTCGCTGTCTGTGAGTTCTTGCTAAATTGGTATTCAGTGAATATAAATAGCATTTTGAAATGAATGTTCGGAAATAAAACCACGGCACAAAATCTGTGGGTTTAATTCCGAACCCCAACTTTCTGATACTTAGATACATTGTAGCCTTCCAAACACAAAATAACATGGTAAAGCAACACTTATTCACCATTAAAAGTTATTTGGATTGGGAAAGTAGCGTGGCCGTTGATAATGAAAACCTTAAGAAATGTCCGAGGTAGAATTGTTTCATGCTTAATATTACTTGCCCATTTGAGTTAACTTCAAACTTCGGCATTTATATTGGCGATTTACATCATAACTAGACCCAAACTAGCAAGAAAGGGAGAGGATGACATATGCGTCAAGAATAAAGAGGCTCCATGTGTTACCGGGTCGAATGGCCTAAAATAAAGCAAAAAGGCAAGATTAAAGTTTTGGCTTTGTCTTTATTTCTTTCTGCACCATGCGCTTGCGTAGAAGTCAATCAAAGTATTACAATTAAACAATACAGTGATAATGCATTTCAACTCGGATTATCAACCATGTCAACCACTTATTGAGTAGTCAATAAATCAATGGTTTTGACACAGGTCAGCGTTGACACATGCTCAGCGCATATGTCAACCGATCTGGGTAAACACCATTCATCTTTATTCAAGGAAAACCCCAGAAGCAATTTGCCAGAATGGATGCCATTTACACAAACTATGTAAATGAAGAATTTCTTTCTTTAAAATACATTTAACTTTAGTAAATACAGACAAACTTGTTTTCATCACGTGACTAGATTACTCTTAAAATTCAACAATTTTAACAAAACATACGACAAAAGAAAATACAGATTGCTCCCTCACAATGTTTTCTCAAGTATTATGCAGTTACAATGTCTAAATATAGTTTACGACGACAAAACAAGGCGGACCACGTTTTCCGCGAAAACACATGACAAATGGTTTCGACTCAAAATTCTCAAAGTAAGGGAATAGTTCCAACAGATGCCTATCATAATTCGGTACATGGATACTTTACCCAACAGACTGTACTAACAGTTAGTTGATACTCACCTAAAATAAAGCAAAAAGGCAAGATTAAAGTTTTGGCTTTGTCTTTATTTCTTTCTGCACCATGCGCTTGCGTAGAAGTGAAATTCGAGCTTTCCCAACCCGAGTTAAATACTAAACGTCCCAAATTAACCGACTTAATCGCGAAAATGTCTTGGTTCTGAACAAATACGATGCCTTCCAGGGACTTATACCTACAATACAGTCTATTTAGGCACTGTAATAGCCCACATAGAACCCAAAAGCAGACGCTTTCTAATTAACTCGAGTCTATAATTTCATGCAATCGAACATGCTACAATTTCCGCGCCTCGCCTGCATGGTGTCACTTCACTCAACTTGTTGGGCAAAAAAAATTAAAGTACCCCCCTTAAAACTTTTTGCATCCGTTACACTCTCCCCCCACTTAAGAAATGTCGTCCCGACATGACTAGAAAAATCAAAATGGACTAGATATACAGAGCATTAACTTAACTACACTAGAAGTCAACCCTTTTACTGGCACAAGTATTAAATCACTGGTTTCAAAGCTTTCTAGAAGATTCCCAGTTAACCTGCTAGTCACAGTCAATGACTAAAATTGGCCTGTTTTAGTCATATTATCCTCATGGATACTGTGGTGAAATAATACAGAGTATAAAATACTTACAAGGGAAGAAATTTATCTAGAACTGGACCCATAGCACCTCCATCTAACTATCTCCAGTTCATCGCACAGTAAAAATTAATGCTAAACACTGTAAAAGAAAATAAAACATATTTACCTGAAAATACAAATACTTCCCATTTGGATGGGCAGCTAATCCCAACCTGTATATGTTGGTTGTCCAAGTTTTGGGTATGTTAGCAGTTTAGGTGCAGTCCTCTGTCTGACTGATCTGGATATATGTGTGCCTTCCCCGCCATCTGAACTATCATTACTGTCCGAATTTGAACTACTCACCTCAGATTCCCTTGAACCTCCACTATCTATTCTCGATCTTGTTTCTACATCACTCCCGTCTGGGGCCTCATCAACAGGACCCGTACTAGGTGGTAAGTCCAAACCAGTTGATGGTTCAAATACAGGTGCATTTGGATTCAATCTATAGAATCCATAACCCTGCTCTGAAGACTCGGAGTCACTGCTCACAACCTCTGGAATAGGCTTGTCCCTTGGCTTTGATCTAGGTCTATTACTCTTCGTCTTATCTTCATCAAATGGCAAATATTCACATTGCAACAGTAAGTTTCTATGGAGGACTCTTTTCCTACCAGGACCGTTCTCGGGTTGTACCTCGTACACTGGTGAGTCCTCGCTCATTCGTCGTGTCACAATGTGGATCTTATCTTCCCAAAAGGATCTCAACTTTCCTGGACCACCCTTTTCTGTCAAGTTTCGTACCAGTACTCTATCTCCCGGTTTAAGAACAACACTCCTCGCTCCTTTGTCATAATTCCTCTTACCTTTCAACGCAGACTTCTTTGAATTCTCAGAAGCTAACCGGTATGCCTGCTTCATTCCTTCTGACCACTCTTTTACCAGCTTTTTATCTCTGTCATTCTTCAGTCCAAAGATGACATCTATTGGCAGTCTAGGGGATCTTCCAAAAAGCAAGTAAAATGGTGAGAAGCCTGTACTGTCATTTCTGGTGCAATTGTATGCATGTACTATCCTATTTACCTGACTCTTCCAGTCGCTCTTCTGCTCTTTACTTAGTGTTCTCAACATTGAGAGTATAGTTCTGTTCATCCTCTCACACTGTCCATTCCCGGCTGGATGATATGGTGTCGTCCTAGAGTGAGCAATTCCACAATATCTTTGCAATTTTGTAAAAAGTTCATTCTCAAACTCTCGACCTTGGTCATGGTGTATCTTACCAGGATAACCAAATCTTGGGATGAAATCATTGAAGATCTTGTCTGCAGCAGTTCGTCCTGATTTGTTTCTGGTGGGATATGCTTGTGCGAACCTTGTGAAGTGGTCAACAATTACTAAAAGATACTCATACCCACCTTTTGACCTTTCCAAATGTACATAATCTATTGAAATCATTTCAAATGGGCTGCTGGTATGTATGGGCTGTAATTCAGCCTTCTTATTTTGAGCTGGTTTCTTGTCCTTCAGGCATAGACAACTTTTCTGCACATAGCAAGCAATGTCTCTAGCCATCCCAGGCCAATGGAACCTTTCCTTGGCCAAATGGACAACCCTATCAACACCAATATGTCCCATTCTGTTGTGTAATTGCTCAAGTACCAAGCCCCTAAGCCCATATGGTAGACACAACTGCTCAACTATATCACCAGATGATAACTTTACAGACCTATAAAGGATCCCATCCTTTATGTGAAGTTTTTCCCGATCACGCCACCACATCTTAAACTTCCAATTTTTCTTCTTTAGCTGCAAGGAACTGATAGCTTCCTGCTTACTTACAGACCTTTTTACCTCACCGAGGGTCTGATCTTTGTTTTGAGCTGCCCGTATTTCTGCTTCATCAATCACCTGTAGATCATCTGGCATAGGACTTTGCAAAACGTCTTGCGATACCTCTGCTATTAAAGTAAAAGGGAACACATTCTCCACCTGAACATGATCAACAATCGCCATAAGCTCTTCTCTACTCGTTGACTGGCTGCATCCCTGCATATAGTTACCTATGTGCATTGGCATCCTTGATAGAGCATCGGCAGCTTGGTTAGATGCCCCTGGCTTATAGTGAATGCTGAAATTAAAGTCTGCTAATTCTGCTACCCACCTCTGTCTAGTTGCATCCAGCTTTGCAGTGGTTTTGACGTATGTCAAAGGGTTGTTATCTGTATAAACTTGGAAAGATGGCGCGTAATACAGGTAATCCCTAAAACGCTCATTTACTGACCACTTCAACGCCAAAAATTCTAACTTACCTGCATGCATATGGTATTTCTGTTCAGCTGGTGTAAGAGTGCGGGAACCATAAGCTATTACCCTGAGCTTCCCATCAAGCTGCTTTTGATACAAGATTCCAGCTAATCCATCTTGAGACGCATCAGTATGAAGGATAAAAGGCTTCTCAAAATCTGGGAACGCCATGACAGTAGGGCTAGCTAAAATGTCTATCAACTCTGACAGAATTTCTTGGTGTTCCTCACTCCACATCAGCTTTTCATTTCCCAATCTCTGTCCACCCTTACCTTTGCCTGAACTTTTCCTACCCTTCTCACTATTTTCTTCTGGCACTTTCAGCAACTCATATAAAGGCCTAGCCCTTCTACTGAAGTCTGGTATATACTTCCTGTAATAACCCAAAAGGCCTAATAACTGTCTTACCTCTTTAACTGTCTTTGGATGTTTTTCCTTTAATGATAGTACAGCATTCAAATCGTTTGGATCCATTCGCTGTCCATTTTCAGACACCAGTTGTCCCCAAAACCGTACCTCTCTCTTGAACAGTGTACATTTCGACGGTTTCAGCTTAATGCCTTTGTTCCGAAGCCTCTGCAAGACAGTTCTCACGTCACGCAAATGGTCATCAAATGTCTTGCTAAACACTAATACATCGTCTAAGTATGGAATGCAGATATCATCACGGAGCTCAGCTAAGGTTTCTTCCATAAACTCTTGGAAAGCCCCTGGTGCCCCCGAGAGCCCAAATGGAATTCGAATCCACTCGTATAAGCCCCATGGAGTGGTAAATGCCGTACAATCCCTACTCTCTTCCTTGATAAAGCCCTGATGATAAGCCTTGCCCTGATCAAGAGTAGAAAACCAACAGTTACCTTTCAAACTGTCTAGGGAGTCCTGTATTCTTGGAATTGGTCTCATGCTCTGCACCGTTTTCTCATTCACAGCCCGATAATCAATACACAGCCGTAAGCTAGAGTCCTTCTTACGTACACACACCATCGGACTAGAATACGGGGAGCTTGACTTCTTTATCCAACCTTTGTTAACCAAATCAAGGATATAGTCCTTGACCTCTTGATATAAGGGTGGTGGGACCGAGCCATAACTTTTTCTAACTGGAGTTTCATTAAGCAAGGGGATATGCATTTGGAGGTCTGGAACACATCCAATATCATTCTCATCCTTGCTAAATGACTCACATTCCTCCCGTAACAAGGATCTCACCATGTTTACCTGGCTTGCATTCAACAAAGTATCGTCCAAGGGAACATCTGGATCCCAAGAATCGCCTTCCCTAGGATTTGTGGGTTCAGTGTGATTGACCCCTTCCTGAAATGTACCAGGAGGCTGAAGCGTGATCTATGACTTTACCTGACTTATCTTACCTATTTTAGAACATTTCTTTAGGCGAAGATCCCTTTTGGTGTTGTTGAACACTGGAACCCTTATGCAACTTACAGCACCCTTTTCCAGACAAACTACAGTCTCCCTCAAGACTAAATCTTCATCAGCACCTGTGTTATCTGGAACAAAGAGGGCTACTTGCTTACCTGTTACTGGACCAGCATGCACCATACACTTCACGGTGACTGTTTGACCTGATGGGACAATAATATCTTGACGACCTGTCTTAACATTTGCTATGAAACCAGTATTTTCAGTACCCAAGATATCTGCAACTGCTGTCGCGACCTCTGCACCCTGTTCATGTAGGAACGAATTTAAACCCTGTTCCGCCTGAAATAATTTGATAACATTATACCCCAAAATTGGCCTTTCGAGCGTCATGTCAGTTACTAAAAAGGGAACCTTTACATTATTTGACCGATCTCTAGTTTCGACTTCTAGCTCAATCAACCCATTGTAGTTTAGCCTACTTCCACCTACTGATGTTATGACAAGCTTCTGTTGGAACAAACTTTTTATTGGTTGGACCAGATTAGTGAAATTATTTTCTTGAACCCAATTTTGTGATATTAGACTAACTTGCGCCCCTGTATCCCAAAGTACATCCTTTTTTATCCCATTTATAAAAACCTTTACCAAACATTTATCTCCTAACAACTTTGCTAACTTAGATTTTGTTTTCGGGGCAATTTCACAGACTGTTCCCTTAATGCTATCTGGTTCTGATTCTGGTTCTTCGACCGTTTGACAGTCTTTGCCAATCTTCTCCAAGGAAGATATTTTATAAACAACTCTTTCTAAACAAGAGTGGCAAAGACTGTTTTTATCGGATTTAGACTTAACTGTGTGCAAACAATTCGGGCGTTCAGACTCTGTGGCTGCTGGGGTTACCTCCCGCCCTTCTGAGGGACCCCTTTCACGTTTTTTGGGCACTTCGATTTGAAGTGATTGCTACTTCCACATGTATAACAGTGTCTACACTTTGCAGTGTTTGCCTTAAGGCACTCCTCGCATTTATGTCTCTTTGTCTGGCTTGTGCTCGCGGACCCTTCATGTCGGCCTTTCAACTCATTGACATCTGCACGTAGGTTTCTAAGTTCCTCAACCAGTTCTTTAAAATGTGGCGACGTCTCTGACTCAACTGTAGAAACCTTAGCGGTTTTGGATTGTTTTTGGCGCCTTTCATCCGATCTCCTTACGAATTCATTGATGCCTTCCACTAACTCCTCTTCGTGCACGTGACCGTGGATTATTGTCTGACACTCGAACCTCAATGTTTCGTCCCTAATGCCTGTTATTATACCCCCCAATTTCAATTTGGGGGGTATATAGGAGTCAGGTTGTCGGTCTGTCTGTCTGTCTGTTGGTCTGTTGGTCCGTCTGTTGGTTTTTTCTTTAAAAATCTTCTCCTCCTCAACCACTCAGCCGATTCTTACCAAACTTGGCAGGAATGTTCCTTAGGTGACCCTTTTCAAAACTTGTTCGTGAATTTTTGATTCGTAAAAAATTGTGGGCGTGGCAGGGCGGGGCTTATCGGACTTAGAGAAATCATATGAAAAATATTTAAAAATCAATTATTTGGCCAATTTAAAGCAAACTTGGCAGGAATGTCCCTTGAGTGACTGTATTCAACACATGTTCATGAATTTTTGATTGGGTGAAAAATGTGGGCGTGGCAGGGCGGGGCTTATCAGACTTTGCGAAATTATTCAATAATTCTTCAAAAATCTTCTCCTCCTCAACCACTCAGCTGATTCTTACCAAACTTGGCAGGAATGTATCTTGGGTGACCCTTTTCAAAACTTGTTCGTGAATTTTTGATTCGTCAAAAATTGTGGGCGTGGCAGGGCGGGGCTTATCGGACTTAGAGAAATAATTATAAAAATCTTTAAAAATCAATTATCTGGTCAATTTGAAGCAAACTTGGCAGGAATGTCCCTTGAGTGACTGTTTTCAACACATGTTCATGAATTTTTGATTGGGTGAAAAATGTGGGCGTGGCAGGGCGAGGCTTATCAGACTTCGCGAAATCATTGAATAATTCTTCAAAAATCTTCTTCTCCTCAAGCACTCAGCCGATTCTTACCAAACTTGGCAGGAATGTTCCTTGGGTGACTCTTTTCAAAACTTGTTCATGAATTTTTGATTCGTAAAAAATTGTGGGCGTGGCAGGGCGGGGCTTATTGGACTTAGAGAAATCATATGAAAAATATTTAAAAATCAATTATTTGGCCAATTTAAAGCAAACTTGGCAGGAATGTCCCTTGAGTGACTGTATTCAACACATGTTCATGAATTTTTGATTGGGTGAAAAATGTGGGCGTGGCAGGGCGGGGCTTATCAGACTTTGCGAAATTATTCAATAATTCTTCAAAAATCTTCTCCTCCTCAACCACTCAGCTGATTCTTACCAAACTTGGCAGGAATGTTCCTTGGGTGACCCTTTTCAAAACTTGTTCGTGAATTTTTGATTCGTCAAAAATTGTGGGCGTGGCAGGGCGGGGCTTATCGGACTTAGAGAAATAATTATAAAAATCTTTAAAAATCAATTATCTGGTCAATTTAAAGCAAACTTGGCAGGAATGTCCCTTGAGTGACTGTATTCAACACATGTTCATGAATTTTTGATTGGGTGAAAAATGTGGGTGTGGCAGGGCGAGGCTTATCAGACTTCGCGAAATCATTGAATAATTCTTCAAAAATCTTCTTCTCCTCAAGCACTCAGCCGATTCTTACCAAACTTGGCAGGAATGTTCCTTGGGTGACCCTTTTCAAAACTTGTTCATGAATTTTTGATTCGTCAAAAATTGTGGGCGTGGCAGGGCGGGGCTTATCGGACTTAGAGAAATCATATGAAAAATATTTAAAATTCAATTATCTGGCCAATTTGAAGCAAACTTGGCAGGAATGTCCCTTGAGTGACTGTATTCAACACATGTTCATGAATTTTTGATTGGGTGAAAAATGTGGGCGTGGCAGGGCGGGGCTTATCAGACTTCGCGAAATCATTCAATAATTCTTCAAAAATCTTCTCCTCCTCAACCACTTAGCCGATTCTTACCAAACTTGGCAGGAATGTTCCTTGGGTGACCCTTTTGAAAACTTGTTCGTGAATTTTTGATTCGTCAAAAATTGTGGGCGTGGCAGGGCGGGGCTTATCGGACTTAGAGAAATAATTATAAAAATCTTTAAAAATCAATTATCTGGCCAATTTGAAGCAAACTTGGCAGGAATGTCCCTTGAATGACTGTTTTCAACACATGTTCATGAATTTTTGATCGGGTGAAAAATTTGGGCGTGGCAGGGCGGGGCTTATCAGACTTCGCGAAATCATTGAATAATTCTTCAAAAATCTTCTTCTCCTCAAGCACTCAGCCAATTCTTACCAAACTTGGCAGGAATGTTCCTTAGGTGACCCTTTTCAAAACTTGTTATTATCAATTATTAGGCCAATTTAAAACATTTTTATGCAGGAATGTCCCTTGAGTGACTTTATTCAACATGTATTCTTTTCGATTGGGTGACAAATGTGGGTGTGGTAGGGCGGGGTTATCAGACTTCCAGAAATTGTTAGATAATTCTTCAAAAATCTATTTCTCACTAACCACTGGACCAATTCTTACCAAACTTAACTTGGAAGATCTGCCTGGTGTTCATTTAAAGTGTAAAACTCATTTTATGAAATATTTAAGAAACAATGCCCATATATTTGAATTTTTTTCTGATTCCATTTATCAGTTTACAGTTTATATGAAATATCAAAATGCACAAACACATCACTTTTGGGGGGTATGATCACTTTCAGTGATTTTCTAGTTAGGCTATTCCTAAATGTCTGGTCAATTAATGCCGCTTCATATTTTATGGGCCCTTTAGCTTCTTTGGCAATGAAAATTAACTTGTGTTTTAGCTCAAGTGCCCGGAAGATAAAGTCAAGCGGCTCCTCCTTGTCGCTTTGCTTTAGCGTGCACAGTTCATGATAGAGTTCCGGAGCACTCTTTTCCTTGTAAAATGCCCTAATGAGTGCTCTAAGCTTTCCAAGGTCCAAGTTTTCACAACCCTCCAAGTAACCTCGTAGGTGCGTACCAGCGGCGACTGCTTTGATCGTGGCATCCACGATATCTCGTTCTGCCACCTTATTCCGTAGCCCCGCCTCCACCTGTCTCAGGAAACTCATATATCCCATAGCTCCTTTACTGTCCCCGATAGTTCCAGCCATTTTGAACTCCTTCGGCAAATAGCTCGGGAGAGGGAGGGGTGGTTTTGCTTCCTCTTTGGACATAATTGACTTCCAGCGTGATCCCGGACGAGCCCCCAAATGTTACCGGGTCGAATGGCCTAAAATAAAGCAAAAAGGCAAGATTAAAGTTTTGGCTTTGTCTTTATTTCTTTCTGCACCATGCGCTTGGGTAGAAGTCAATCAAAGTATTACAATTAAACAATACAGTGATAATGCATTTCAACTCGGATTATCAACCATGTCAACCACTTATTGAGTAGTCAATAAATCAATGGTTTTGACACAGGTCAGCGTTGACACATGCTCAGCGCATATGTCAACCGATCTGGGTAAACACCATTCATCTTTATTCAAGGAAAACCCCAGAAGCAATTTGCCAGAATGGATGCCATTTACACAAACTATGTAAATGAAGAATTTCTTTCTTTAAAATACATTTAACTTTAGTAAATACAGACAAACTTGTTTTCATCACGTGACTAGATTACTCTTAAAATTCAACAATTTTAACAAAACATACGACAAAAGAAAATACAGATTGCTCCCTCACAATGTTTTCTCAAGTATTATGCAGTTACAATGTCTAAATATAGTTTACGACGACAAAACAAGGCGGACCACGTTTTCCGCGAAAACACATGACAAATGGTTTCGACTCAAAATTCTCAAAGTAAGGGAATAGTTCCAACAGATGCCTATCATAATTCGGTACATGGATACTTTACCCAACAGACTGTACTAACAGTTAGTTGATACTCACCTAAAATAAAGCAAAAAGGCAAGATTAAAGTTTTGGCTTTGTCTTTATTTCTTTCTGCACCATGCGCTTGCGTAGAAGTGAAATTCGAGCTTTCCCAACCTGAGTTAAATACTAAACGTCCCAAATTAACCGACTTAATCGCGAAAATGTCTTGGTTCTGAACAAATACGATGCCTTCCAGGGACTTATACCTACAATACAGTCTATTTAGGCACTGTAATAGCCCACATAGAACCCAAAAGCAGACGCTTTCTAATTAACTCGAGTCTATAATTTCATGCAATCGAACATGCTACAATTTCCGCGCCTCGCCTGCATGGTGTCACTTCACTCAACTTGTTGGGCAAAAAAAATTAAAGTACCCCCCTTAAAACTTTTTGCATCCGTTACACATGTCATTTGATTGCATTTTGGGGATGTTGTGGGATGTCAAAAATTTTGTTCGGATTTAAACGCTGTTCGGAAATACGTTCACCCGCTCTAGATCTAATATAAAAGGTGTAGTTTTGAGGTAAAAAATACTATTTGAATGCATAAAATTTCTCCATTAGCAAAGTGAATCTTTTACATTTTCAATTACAGTACAACTACATTGGTTTTGCAAAACATTCAAGGTTGTCCACCCCTAATGAGATTCACACATCATCAAAATGTTTTTGACGATGACAAGAAGTTCGAAGGAGCTTGCATGTACTAAAACTGTCAAAAGAAATTGTTTAGTTGCAAAAATCAAGCAGTGAAAAGTGATATGTCTATATCGATTGGGTATGTCACGAAGGTTTACTATGTCCTTTGAAAGATTCTTGCATCATGTGATAATCTCATTAGAGGTGGAGTGGACTACCCTAAGTATTACTTTCACAGGCATGTTGTGAATTTTGAACATTTTATGAATCTACATAAATTTTGAATATTGTAGGAGGCACGGAGACAAGAATTCCCTCAGTGAAGATTCAGATCATATGTTTAAAGGTCCATATGTTGCTCCACGCTACAATCCAGCATTTTTCGGCACCTACAGCTCGCGTACACCACCTCCTGGTTACATGATTAACCCTGCATTCCAAACATTGCCTCAACAATCTGTGTACGATGATTCATCAAGAATAGATCCACACATAAACTTGGACAGTCAACATGCAGAGGGCAGCAATGATAATTATATGTGGTCAACAGAAAATGTATGAAAGTATTAGTTAATAGATCTATAACACTATCCCAAACATGACTGGTTCAAATTCAAAGCTGTTAGCCAGTATAAATGTTAAATTTATGTTGGTAGACATAAGATGTTGAAGGTTGTAGCATGGAAAATGTTGAGAGAAAAAGGGAGAATGGTAGTTATCATAATTTTTCTTCTTTTTAGCTCACCTGAGCACGAAGTGCTCAAGGAGAGATATTGTGGTCGCTTTTTGTCCGTCGTCCGCCTGTCCGTCCGTCTGTCCGTCCGTCTTTCCACAATTTGTTGTTACCACTCTAGCATCCACAAATATTGACCAATCTTGACCAAACTTGGTCAAAACATGTATGACCATAAGTTCTCGGATGAGTTCGCTTTTGAATCAGATCGGACCAGGAAGTCCCGAGTTATGTGCCCTTGAACATCAACAAGAGGACCATGATGGTCCTATATTGCTCACCTGAACAAAAATGATATGAGCAACACTTTTGTTCAGTTCAATAAACATTTATGACTATAAGACTGAAAACTAACTTATAGTCAATAACTTTGTGAAAATCAAACTCATCTGAGATCTTATGGTGCCAAACATTGTGTCCAGGTTTTTCTTGATTGATAAATAATCACAGATTCTAGAGTATAAACAAGGTCGAAAACAGCCAAAGACGGTAATTTTTTCAAATTCAAGGGCACACAATTCTCGACTTTCTGATCACATCAGACTGAAAATCTACCTCATCCAAAATATTATGGTCTCCAACATAGTGTCTTGATTGGTCAATAATTGAAGATTCAAGATCGAAAAACAGCCAGAAACTGTTATTTTGTTAAATTCAAGGGCACATAACTCTCAACTTTCTGATCGGATCAGACTGAAAATCAAACTCATCCGACATATTATGGTCCCAAACATTGTGTCCAAGATTTGTCTTGATTAATTGATAATTGTAGATTCTAGAGTGTAAACAAGGTCGAAAACAGCCGAAAATGATAATTTTATCAAATTCAAGGGCACATAACTCTCGTCTTTCTGGTCAGATCACACTTAAAATCAAACTCATCCGAAATCTTATCCTCTCAAACAGTGTGTCCAAGATTTGTCTTGATTGGACAATAATTGTAGATTCTAGAGTGTAAAAAAGGTCGAAAACAGTCAAACAGGACAATTTTGTCAAATTCAAGGGCACGTAACTCTCTTCTTTCTGGTCAGATGACACTGAAAATCAAACTCATCCAAGATCTTATGGTCTCAAACATTTTGTCCAAGATTTGTCTTGATTGGTCAATAATTGAAAATTCTAGAGAGTAAACAAGGTCGAAAACAGTCAAAAACGACAATTTTGTCAAATTCAAGGGCACATAAGTCTCGACTTTCTTGTCTTATCAGATTGAAAATTCAACTCATCCGAGATCTTACGATCTCCAACATTGTGTCCAAGTTTTGTCTTGATTGATTAATAAATGTAGATTCTAGAGTATAAACAATGTCGAAAACAGCCGAAAATGACAATTTTATCAAATTCAAGGGCACATAACTCTAGTCTTTTTTTGTCAGATCACACTGAAAATCAAACTCATCCAAGATCTTATGGTCTAAAACATTGTGTCCAAGATTTGTCTTGATTGGTCAATAATTGTAGATTCTAGAGTGCAAACAAGGTCGAAAACAGTCAAAAACGACAATTTTGTCAAATTCAAGGGCACATAACTCTCGACTTTCTCGTCTAATCAGACTGAAAATTAAACTCATCCGAGATCTTATGGTCTCCAACATTGTGTTCAAGATTTGTCTTGATTGGTCAATAATTGTAGATTCTAGAGTGTAAACAAGGTCGAAAACTGTCGAAAACGGCAATTTTGACAAATTCAAGGGCACATAACTTTTGACTTTTTCGCCTGATCTGACTGAAAATCGAACTCATCCAAGATCCTATAGTCTCCAATATTATAACCAAGTTTTGTATTGATTGGGCAATAATTGTAGATGCTAGAGTGTAAACAAAGTTAAAAACAGCATTTTTCGTCATTCAGGGGCAGATAACTCCTCACTTTCTGGTCCGATCTGGCCCATAATCGAACTCATCCGAGGACTTATGACCATACTTGTTTTGACAAAGTTTGGTCAAGATTGACTAATATTTGTGGATGCTAGAGTGTAAACACCAAATTGTGGACAGACGGACAGATGGACAGACGGACAGACGACGGACAAAAAGCGATCACAATAGCTCACCTCGAGCACTTCGTGCTCAGGTGAGCTAAAAATGGCTAGTTTTGACTTTGTTACCACTGTAGTATCTACAAATATTGACCAATCTTAACCAAACTTGGTCAAAATATGTATGACCATAAGTTCTCAGTTGAGGTTGATTTTGAGTCAGATCGGACAAGGAAGTCCGGAGTTATGTGCCCTTGAACATCAAAAATGGCTTGTTTTGACTTTGTTACCACTCTAGCATCTACAAATATTGACCAATCAAGACCAAACTTTGCCACAATGTTGGTAACTATAAGATCTTGGATGAGTTCGATTTTCAGTGTGATAGGAGCAGGAAGTCCGGAGTTATGTGCCCTTGAATTTGATAAAATTGTTGTTTTCGACTTTGTTTACACTGTAGCATCTACATTTATTGACTAATCAAGAAAAAACTTGGCCACAATGTTGGTGACCATAAGACCCTTGATGAGATAAATTTTCAGCTTGATTTGGCCAGAAAAACAAGAGTTATTGGCCCTTTAATTTCATAAAATTATCATTTTCGACTTTATTTTCTCTCTAACAAACAAATATGGACCAATCAAGACACAATTTGGTCGCAATGTTGGTGACCATTATATCTTAAATGATTTAATTTTTCAGATTGATTGGACTAAAAAAACAGAGTTGTGTGCCCTTGACGGTTACAAAATTGCCGTTTTCTACTTTGTTTTCTCTCAAACAGCAATAAATATTAACCAATTAAAAAAACTTTGACATAATGTTGATGAGAATATCTTTATCAGAATAGAGTTATGCCCTTTACTGTGACAAAATTGTTGTTTTCTTCGACTTTGTTTTTACTGTAACAGTTACAAATATTGATCATTCAAAATTATGAAAGCAGTTTTCAGCTGGATCATAATCTCGCATCTTAAATTATGTGCTCTTGAACTTGACAACACTGGGACTTTCATTCTATCTAGGTTCAGGTGAGCGATGAAGGACCATCATGGTCCTCTTGTTTCTCAATACTTTTTCAAGCTCTATTGGAGGTGTCAAAACCAGGTATTGTTTGGGAGAGAATCTTTTAAAGGTTGTGACAATAATATTCATGTATGATTGTAACATACCGTATGAATGAAAAAAAGATCTACTTATAAGGTGTTCAGAGTATGTGGCAGTGAGTATGTTGAGATAAGTAAATGATTGTATGAGGTAATAATTCTAATTCCAAGTGTACAAATGTATATGTGTATGAATGACTTACAAAGTTCAGTATTGTTATAACACAACGCATTTAACCCTTTTCCAAACGACAAAACTTTAGTGTGATCCATTCCAAAAACTGATACAAATGACAAAATGGATGTTATTAAAGATAGGATTTGTGTAAAATATTGCACAGAAAATATTGAGACAAAAGGAGAAACTGCTGGTTATCAGCAGTTTCTTCTTTTGTCTCTATGTTTTTCCAAGCCTTTTCTATCAGAGACGTCAAAACCAGGTCTTGTTTGGGAAAGGGTTAATCCAGTTACATTGCTAATAAAGTATGTCCTAGACTTTTTCGTACTTCCAGACCTAGTTCTTGTCATGAGATTCAACTTTGCACTCACATAACCGTTTCCCAAATGACAATATTTAAGTGTGGTCCAAATTGAAAGTTGCTGTCTGGTCTAAGACAAAATAAATGTCAACTGAGATCATAAAAAGTAGTCACTATTGAGAAAAGTTTCAACATTATTATTGGCAATGGTTTTGATCTCTACAGTATATGGTATTGGTTAACCCTTTCCCAAACAAGACCTGGTTTTGACGTCCCTAATAGAAAGGGCTTGGGAAAACATTGAAACAAAAGAAGAAACTGCTGATAAACAGCAGTTTCTCCTTTTGTTCCAATATTTTCTATGCCTTAAACAGCAGTTTCTCCTTTTGTTCCAATATTTTCTATGCCTTAATTTACACAAATTCTAACTTTAATAACTTCCATTTTGTAATTTATGGCAGTTTTTGAAGTGGATCGCCCTAGTAAAATTTTGTAATTTGGGAAAGGGTTAAGAAAACCTTATCAATTTCTATATTTGTCATCTGCATACTAAGTTCTTCTGATGGTCATCAAAACCAGTTATCGACCGGAAAACAATCAAGTGAGGTGCCACTATGCTCACTGGTGTTATCAATAATCAATCAATTAACTTTTTGTGATTGTAATTTTAACCCATTACCATACATTGACTCTTTTTGACTCCCCAACAGATAAAGGCTTAGGAAAACATTGTAGAAAATGAAGAAATTGCTTATGACAAGCAATTTCTTCATTTCCTACAATGTTTTCTACCAAAAAAGACCAAAAGATTTTAAATTTCCTTAACTTGAAAGTGTCGTCTGCTACATCTTCGAATTTGGAACAGTCTAAAATTTTGTTGTTTGGTAATGGGTTAAGATGTTTATCATGATATAATCATAATGTTTTAATAAAATCATGAATGTAATAAAACTTACTCTATATATTTGAAAATGTGGTTATCATTTTGTAGCATCCAATTATCATTCCATATGAGGGCCAATATCTATGTGCAGAGTCCGGGTTGTTCAGTTGGTAATGGCAGAGTCTATCAAACCAGGGCTCTTGGGTTTAACCCATTACCAGACGACACAATTTTGGACTGTTCCAATTTGAACAAGAGCTTCGCAAAGCAGCGCATATACGCCCGAGAGGGGCTTGTCAGTAAAATTGGCCATTTTTTCGATTCAAGGGCAGTTAATTGAAACATGAAAAGTTATCAAAATTTTGTTTGCACAACAAGACACCATAGAGATTCATTGTGGCTAGTTTGATTAAATTCTGGTTGAAACTATAGGAGTTGCACACAGGAGAAAATGGACATTTTTGAGAAAATGGGAATTTTTTCTTAAATTCAAGGGCAGATAATTCAAGAACGAAAACAGTAATCTAAATTCCGTAAGCGGTATGCACAACTAGACACCATGGAGATTCATTGTGGCAAGTTTGATCAAATTCTGATCAAGACTGTAGGAGGAGTTGCGCACACAAGAAAATGGGCATTTTTTTAATTCAAGGGCAGATAATTCAAGAATGAAAAGAGTTAATTAAATTCCGTAAGCGGGATGCACAACTAGACACCTTGGAGATTCATTGTGGCAAGTTTGATCGAATTCCGATCAAAACTGTAGGAGGAGTTGCGCACACAAGAAATTGCTAACGGACGGACGGACAGATGGACAGACGGACAGACAGATGAGCAGGGCCATAACATAATACGACCCTTCGGGCGTATAAAAATGTTGCAGACATTTTCAAATTGATGAAAATTTTAAAATCTGCACATTTTGGGTTAGAAAACATTGTGTAAAATGAAGAAATGGCTTGTCACAAGCTATTTCTTCATTTTTCACGATGTTTTCTTAAGCATTTTCTTGTAAGGGAGTCAGAAGGCGTCACTGTGCAATAATGGGTTAAACCCTGGCTCGGCCAATTTCCTTTTCGATATTCTACAAGTTCATTGTTTTTCCCCAATGGATGTGAATCACGTAAATGAAGAGAGCAGGTGCATGCTTGGAATGGATATTGTGGTAGAACTGGCAAGAGAAACAACCAGAATCCATGGTCAGATGCTCCAGTCGCGTAACATGGCCATGGCAGTTGACAGTTGGGTTAAACCTCTTTCAATCAATCCTTGATACATCATTTATGTCTAGAAATGAAAATGCCATGCTTGGAAACATATGAAAAACTGCAATGTTTCATATTACCAGTGCTTAAAGCAATCAAGTACTTGAAAAGGATTTAGCCTTTAAAAGTTGAAAACGGGACATAATAAATATGTCTAAATGCTTGTTGGTTATGGAATAGTTTTTGGTCTTTCAAATGTGCAGTTTCAAAGGAATCGAGGTAGTAGCTGTGGGGATTTCAAGAATGTGTCTTGGAAGGAATTCAGACAACAAAACAAATGTTACATGAAGCTAGAAATCTTTACCTTCTTACAGAGAAATTATTGAAGGAAAAGGAGAAATTGCTGTGTATCAGCATTTTCTTTTCCTCTAATAATTTCAATAACTTTGTTGCCCAAGGATATCAAAATCAGTGACAGTCAGGTTTTCAACTTTTGGTAGAAATTCTTTGCAAGTTTCATGATTTTAACTTACAGCATCTCAAATAGTTTGTAAATTGAAATATAGGAACAAACTTCCTGGTATTTCCCACACCAGGCCCCGGTTTCTCGAAAAAACTTAAGAATATTCTCAGGAGAACATGCTCAACTTCAAAGGGATACTCTCCAACGTTGAAGGGTATTCGATTGAAGTTCACATGGATTTCGTGCGATTTGAGCACGGTGCTCAGATTTGAGCATGAGAACGTACTTAAGTTTTTTCGAGAAACTGGGGCCAGAACACAATATCAGATCTGAGCTACTCATCTCAGGTGATTCACATCCATTGATGAAAGACAAATGTTCGAAAGGACATTGGCCAAGCGAGAGTTCTTCTAACCAACCAACCTAGGATTGATAAACTCATTGGAGACTGAGCTACCCCTGCTCTGTTTCTACAAACACGAACAGCAGAATCAATATATTGTATAGGTCAATAATTTGCAAAGGTGGGACCCCATTCCTGCAATAGACATGGGTTACAAAGCATCAGATAATAGGGGCTAGATATTCTAACTTTATTTCAATTCATATCTTTTTGTTCAGAGTACTCATTTTATGAATCACCTTATATATTACCCTCAAAATAGGGTTTGATGAACAATAAATGAAATATTGCATTTTGGAAAGCCATTACTGTAGCCCCTTTTATCTGTGGCTCAGTTTGTTTGATTGGTTTATTGGGGTTTTACGCCATTTTCATCTGCTATCGTCATATCGCAGCGGCTGGAGCACCTAACCATGGATTCATGTTGTTTCTCATACCAGTACTAGCACAACACCCTTACAGAGCCTCCAGCTGCTCGCCTACATAGGTTCACAATATAAAACCAATGATGGGTGACATTTTTGTCAGAAAGAATATTTGCCGCAGCCGGGTATCAAACCAGGGACCTCTCGAATGAGAGGCAGATGCTCTACCAGACTATGAAATGTGCTAAGGCCGCAGCCCTCTGTTGGTTTGAATATCACTGAAACCCAAGATATCTTTCTACAGAATCATCATCATGTATGATGCCTAGTAAAAGAAACAAACACCATTGTCATTAATATATTTTATTAATAAATCATATCAGATATCAAACATGATGATAAAAGATTATGACAATATTTACATAAAAACTTTTAACATGCCATCTTTAAAGATCCTGATGAGACATGGTATTGATGAACACAAAATGTGGTCATGAAGTTTTGTGCCCTTCATCTATCTCAGGAAAACAAAATTCTAGAGTGGTAATATACTGTGGGTATAAACATTGTGGTAAATGAAGAAACAGCTTGTCACAAGCATTTCATCATCTACCCCAATGTTTTCCAAAAGCCTTTATCTAGTGGATCCTCAATAAATGTCGTTATGAGGGAAAGGGTAAACTCATCCACTGATACAAGAGATATTGTTTTGAAGAAACTTGCATGAGGAAGAAATGCCAGTAACTGCACTGAACAATACAATAGCTTCTTCTTTTTCCTTGTATTAACCCTTTCCAAAACGACAAAATTTTAGGGTGATCCACTTCAAAAACTGCTAAAAATGACAAAATGGGTGTTATTAAAGATAGGATATGTGTAAAAAATGGCACAGAAAATATTGAGACACAAGGAGAAACTGCTGGTTATCAGCAGTTTCTTCTTTTGTTTCAATGTTTTCCCAAGCCTTTTCTATAAGGCACGTCAAAACCAGGTCTTGTTTGGGAAAGGGTTAAGGATTACAACCCAACATTAGATACCGACAAGAGTGCCAGATCCAGCCAGAAACTTAGGAGGAGTTGCACTGACAGGAAAAGTGGATGGACGGACAGACAGAGAAGTTGATGCCAATATATGTCCAACTCTGGCGGCGTATAAAAACTTCATGCATCTTCTTACATCATCTGTGACAATGGAAATTTTCGAGATACCCTCATCAACATCTGGGGGTCATCCGCGGCACAGAAATTTACAAGGGATACCCACATCAGTTTCCGTTGCAACAGATGACACTCGAAAATCCACACAGTGTGTTGTAGTTAATGATGGATTGTAATCCTTAACCCATTCCCAAACAAGACCTGGTTTTGAAGTCCCTAGTAGAAAAGGCTTGGGAAAACATTGAAACGAAAGAAGAAACTGCTGATAACCAGCAGTTTCTCCTTTTGTCTCAATATTTTCTGTGCCATGTTTTACACTAATCCCATCTTTTATAACAGCCATTTTGTCTTTTGTGGCAGTTTTTGAAGTGGATCTCCCTAAAGTTTTGGGAGAGTGTTAAAATGTGATCTCATTCCTCCTCTCTTTTCTTGTACACCACATGTACATTTACTCTTTTCACTTCACAATTTTTCACAAAGTCGATTTACTTTACACATACACTTATTTCATTCACCTATTTTATGAAGTCTCTTTTAAAATCTCTGACACCTTTCCATTCTTACCTCTTTCCCAAACAACAAAATTTTAGACTAGTCTACATTCAAAGATATTGCATCAACAATTTCAAGTAAAGGAAATTTTGCACTTAAAGTGTTTTGGGTAGAAAATATTACTGCGGGAAATCAAGAAATTACTTGTCACAAGCAACTTCATTTTCACAATGTTTTCCAAAGCCCTTATATTGTGGGGGCATATAAAGGCGTCATTGCGTGGGAATGGATTAAACTTCACTTGCGTCTTAATATTGAAGTCTTCTCAACACTATGGATGTCTTGCATTAAACTAGTTTAAAATTAAACCTGCATTAAGCAATGATAAAAACATTGTCAAACCCAGATTTAACCTTAATCTTGTTTTATACAACCAGCCCAATAAGATTGTACCAAACAGAGTGAATATTCCTTTAAAACTTTTTGTGGAACCCACCACCACCACCACCACTTCCTCCCCTGAATCCTCCCCCTCTAAACCCTCCACTACCACCACGATCTCCGCCTCGACCACCTCGATAATCACCGCCTCGTCCCCCACGAAATGATGGACCACCGCGGCCTCCACGGAAACCTCCGCCACCACCCCCTCTAAACCCTCCACCTCTCCCACCACCGCGACCAAAACCACCGCCACGTCCACCTCTACCGCGGTCACCACCACGACCACCGCCTGCACCTCCTGAAACACATGGATGATGTCGATTATTGATACATTAAAGTCTTTATGATATCCTTTCCAATATGGTTAAAATTAGACTAATAAAGCTCTAAAGTTACTGCATGAATGTTGACAAGGAAATAATTAGTTTGCAATAAAGCACAGAAAATATTGAGGCTAAAATGAATGCTGGTTACCAGCAATTTATTCTTTTGCTTCAATAGTTTCCAAAGCTTCTTCTACAACTTTTGTTTGGGAAGGGGTTTATTATCCTTTTACTTGTATTTCAATGATTTTCTGATCAACCATGATCAAATAGTAGCTCGGCTGACACCGTTTTAACCAATTACCATAAAGGCAAAATCTTGGACTGTTCTAAATTGAAAGGTGTTGCAGATGATAATTTAAACTTGATGTAATTTCACACATCATTTCCATTTTGTGTTGAAAAACATTCTGGAAAATGAAGAAATTGCTTGTCACAAGAAATTTCTTCATTTTCCACAATATTTTCCCAAGCCATTTCTTATGAGGGAGTCAAAAGGCATCACTATGCAGTAATGGATTAAGAATTTTACCTCAAATTCAACAGCTAAGGTCGCTAAACGTCAGTTTGAAGTCTCACAAGAAAGACCAGAGTGGTAGTCCTGGAGTCAGCGACCCCTGTGTTCAGTAAGTTGAAGCTGAATCAAGTCCATCTCTAGACTCCTTCCCAAACAAGACCTGGTTATGATGTCCCTATATAGATTGATTGAATGGAGTTTTACGTCCTATTCAACAGCTAAGGTCATATACAGATGAGACCTCAGTTCAAAGACTCATCCTAAAGACTGGATTGACAGATAACCGAACCTTTAATCCCTGTGTCCAGCATGTTACCACATCAGCAAATCCAGCGCCAAAAGGCAAAATTCTGTACTTCTCCAAATTCAAAGACATTGCATATGACAATTGCAAGTTCATTAACTTTTATGTGTTTTGTTCTTTTAAGGAAGAAAACATAGTAGGAAATGAAGAAATTGCTTGTCAAAAGCAATTCCTTAATTTCCAAAAGTTTTCCAAAGCCTTTATCTTGTGTGATGTCAATGTGTTTGAATGGGTAAAACCTATTTATGTATACTCACTTTTCTTTGGCTGTTCTAAAAATCTTTGTAAAGGTAGTAATTTGTAAGGATCTATGAAGAACTGAAATAAAAGATGAATTAAGAATGTACCAGCCCAGTAAATGGCGCTTAACCTTTTCACAAATGGCTAAGTATTTGTCTAGTTAGAAATTTAAGAAGATGGAGAAGATAAAATCTAGTATTGCTTTGAGCAAAGGAGTTGTACAAATAGCATAGAAAGCATTAAAAAATCTTTTTTCTCATTTCATTTTTCAAAACTATCCTTTATTTAGGACAATTTTTAAGGCTAGTCCAAATTGAAAAGATTTGCAGACCACAAAATTATTGCCAAAATATTAAAGTTATAGAATGTCTTGATGGAAAAGGGGAAATGCTGGTAATCCGCATTTTCTGCCTTTCCTGCAAGGATTTCAAAACCCATGAAAATTGGGTTGTTACACAGAGTCACTATTTGGGAAAGAGTTAAATCATTTGAGAATTCCTGTACCATGTATCCAGAATCACCTGTAATCAAATAGACTAATAAGGATCCATACTGCTAAATGACAGTTGCTACAGGTAATGTAGAAGTTAAACTAATGTTAATCTCATGTACAAATATCCATTTTTATAACACTTCCCTTGAGGTCAGTTCAGGGGGAAAAAATATTTGATTACCAACATTTTATCAATTTCCTACAATGCTCTTTAACCCATTGCAAAACGGCAAAATTTAAGACTTGTCCAAATCAAAGATTCTGCAGAAAGCAATTTCAAGTGAATGAAATTTGACATTGTTTTGGTCATACTGGGTAGAAAATATTGTAGGAAATGAAGAAATTGCTTGTAACAAGCAATTTCTTATTTTCCACAATCTTTACCAACCCTTTTTTGTGAGGGAGTCAAAAAGTGTCACTGCTGTAATGGTTTAAGCCTATACCAGTATTTAGTTTGTTTATTAGGGTTTTACGCCGTTTTCAACTGCTATTGTCATATCGCGCCGGCTGGAGCACCTAACCATTGATTCCTGTTGTTTCTCATACCAGTACTACCACAACACCCTAACCGAGCCTCCAGCTGCCGGCCCACGTAGGTTCAAGATATCAAACCATTGGTGGGTGACCTTTGTCGGAGACAGTATTTAGTGAGGTTGTCAAAGTAATATTTTGTCTGAGAAATTTTCTTACCTTTTGTCCTTTTTTAAATGATGATGCTTTCACATTTTCCGATAATTTCACCGAGAAAAGCTTACATTGGTTAAGGATAAATTATTACAATGCACCAAAAGGCCTTTTTTCACTCTAAAATCTGAAGGTTTAACTCATAACTAGATACAATCAAGGCTTTAAAAGATTTTTTTTCAATTGCTTATTTAGAAGATTCAAAGGAAAATTCACTAAGATAATGAGTCCTCATTGCTATCCTATATAAAGGAACACTTTTTAGTAACAATCATATAAATGGGAAAATCAATTACATAGTAAAACCATTTTCAATCACAATATCTTGTTTTAATCCATTACCAGACAGCGCAATTAAAACTAGTCCAAAGTCAAAGATCATGCATACCACAATATCAGAGGAATGACGGGGAGTCCTTTGAAAAGCATCACAAGAAATGAAGAAATTACTTGTCAAAAAATCATGAGCAAGTTCTTAATTTCCCACGTTTCTCAAAGCATTTATCTTACGGAGCGTCAAAAGGCATCATTATGCGATAAATTCCAGCCAATTATGTTACAAAGGATACAAAATCTCTAATGGGTCCAAATATCTCGTCTACTTTGCCTATTTGCTCTTTATTCTCTAGGAAGATGGGAGCGTTGAAATATGGTACTTTTTCATTTGTACTTTTACAGACAAGGTCATCTTCGCATGGCCACTGTACTTCACCGAGCTCTGAAATATACACACAAAATAATCATTTGACCCAGGATCTTGAAAAACGTCCCTCATAGCATTTGAGAACAACATGGTTCCAGGCCAGCCTGCGTGTACACGCAGTCTGACCAGGAACCATGTTGTTCTCCAATAGCTTCCTCATAGTTAGTAGCAACCATTTGACAGTAACGTGGATGATGGATATAGACTGCATCTAGGCACAGCATAGTCTTGAAACCTGGCTGCCTCAGATGCTATAAGGGATGTTTTTCAGATCCCGACTCATTTGTATTGTGACATAATTATATCACAGCCCTTTATCAGGGGTGCGGAATTCACATGCCCGACTTGCCCGACCTGGGTTTTTTGGTGGACGGGCAAGTACTTTTTTCAAGTGAGCTTGTCCGCGGGCAAGTGCATAATTATCAAGTTTAGTTTAGTTTATTGGGGTTTTACGCCGTTTTCAACTACCAGGGTCATATCGCGGCGGCTGGAGCACCTAACCGTGGATTCCTGGTATTTCTCGCACCAGTACAACCACAATATCCAAACCGAGCCTCCAGCTGCTCTCTCACATAGATGATTCACACCATTGGTGAGAGACAAATGACTTTTGTCAAATGTCAGAATGGATACTGGCCGAGCCGGGGTTCGAACTTGAGACCCCTGGATTGACAGGCTCTGACGTAACCGACTGAGCTATCCAGGCTCGGCCAAGTGCATATCAAGGGGATCAAAATTGATAACAAGAGGGCCATTGGCCCTGAAGCGCTCACCTGATACTTTTTGTATACCAATTTTCAGGTTGATTGGACAAAAAATGTGACCTCTAGGCTGCACACAAAGTTTAACTAAGATTTGACGTCTTGACCTAGAATTGATCAAGACAATCATTCTGATCAATTTTCAGGTTGATTGGGCAAAAAATGTGGCCTCTAGAGTGCATACAAGGTTTTACAAAGATTTTATCTCATGACCTAGTTTATGACCCCAGATGACCCAATTTCTATCTTGTCCGAGAATTGACCAAGACAATCATTCTGATCAATTTTCAGGTTGATTGGGCAAAAAATGTGGCCTCTAGAATGCACACAAGGTTTTACAAAGATTTGACCCCCTGACCTAGTTTTTGACCTCAGATGACCCAATTTCGACCTTGTCAGAGATTTCATCAAGACAATCATTCTGAACAAATTTCAGGTTGATTGGACAAAAAATGTGGCCTCTAGAGTGCACACAAGGTTTTTCTAAGATTTGACCCCGTGACCTAATTTTTGACCCCATATGACCTAATTTCGAACTTGTCCGAGATTTTAACAAAACAATCATTCTGAGCAAATTTCAGGTTAATTGGGCAAAAAATGTGGCCTCTAGAGTGCACACAAGATTTTTCTAAGATTTGACCCCATGACCTAATTTTTGACCCCAGATGACCCAATTTCAAAATTGTCCGAAATTTCATCAAGACAATCATTCTGAGCAAATTTCAGGTTGATCGGACAAAAAATGTGGCCTCTAGAAAGCACACAAGGTTTTTCTAAGATTTGACCCCGTGACCTAGTTTTTGACCCAAGATGACCTAATTTCAAACTTGTCCGAGATTTCATCAAGACAATCATTCTGAGCAAATTTCAGGTTGATTGGGCAAAAAATGTGGCCTCTAGAGTGCACACAAGATTTTTCTAAGATTTGACCCCATGACCTAATTTTTGACCCCAGATGACCCAATTTCAAAATTGTCCGAAATTTCATCAAGACAATCATTCTGAGCAAATTTCAGGTTGATCGGACAAAAAATGTGGCCTCTAGAAAGCACACAAGGTTTTTCTAAGATTTGACCCCGTGACCTAGTTTTTGACCCCAGATGACCTAATTTCGAACTTGTCCGAGATTTCATCAAGACAATCATTCTGAAGAAATTTCAGATTGATTGGGCAAAAAATGTGGCCTCTAGAGTGCACACAAGGTTTTTCTAAGATTTGACCCCGTGACCTAGTTTTTGACCCCATATGACCTAATTTCGAACTTGTCCGAGATTTTAACAAAACAATCATTCTGAGCAAATTTCAGGTTAATTGGGCAAAAAATGTGGCCTCTAGAGTGCACACAAGATTTTTCTAAGATTTGACCCCATGACCTAATTTTTGACCCCAGATGACCCAATTTCGAAATTGTCCGAGATTTCATCAAGACAATCATTCTGAGCAAATTTCAGGTTGATCGGACAAAAAATGTGGCCTCTAGAAAGCACACAAGGTTTTTCTAAGATTTGACCCCGTGACCTAGTTTTTGACCCAAGATGACCTAATTTCGAACTTGTCCGAGATTTTATCAAGACAATCATTCTGAGCAAATTTGAGGTTGATTGGGCAAAAAATGTGGCCTCTAGAGTGCACACAAGGTTTTTCTAAGATTTGACCCCGTGACCTAGTTTTTGACCCCAGATGACCCATTTTCGAACTTGTCCGAGATTTCATCAAGACAATCATTCTGAGCAAATTTCAGCTTGATTGGGCAAAAAATGTGGCCTCTAGAGTGCACACAAGCCAAAGGTTGACGGACGACGCACGACGGACGACGGACGACGGACACAGCTGTATCACAATACCTCACCATGAGCACTATCGTGCTCAGGTGAGCTAAAAACAAAATTTTAATCTTATTTTTGCTCACGATTCGTCTGAAAAAATCCATTTCAATCAAATCACATTTTAATTTTAAAAGGTAAACATGTGTTTAAATTGTGTTCATTCAGTTTTATATGTTAACTGAAAATAGAGTTAAAATATAGTTTAAACTTTATTTTCCTGTCTAGATGTTGTTTTTTTCTGGACAAGTAAACTTTGCCTTTGGACAAGTAGAAATTTGAGTTCAACTTGACCAAGGACAAGTGGAACAAGAGCCGTCAGAGACGGACAATGCTCCCCGATTAAGGCATTGTCACAATAAATGTATGCCATGCAGAGCTAAAATTAAGCTAACAAACGTTAAGCCCCCTTTTTCCATGACATATTTTTTATACGCAAATTTAAAGTAGTTTATTGTCAAGGGCATCTGATTTGCTACTCAAATATGAAATTTCATCAAATTCTGACCATTAGACTAGCAGAAATTAGAGAAAAAGTGTATTTGACCTTAAGTCCCCTTTTCCCATGACAAGGCCTCAAATCCAAAAACTGGGAAAAGTACATCGGCATTATGTCATAGGGAGTTCACATGGTATGTTTCATTTGATTTGGCCCAAGGGTTATAGAGAAATCGCTTCGGACGGACGGACGGACGGACGGACGGACGGAATGACGGACAGACGGACGGACAGACGAAGCAGCGACTATATGCTCTCCCTTCGGGGAGCATAAAAATTCCATATTTCCACACCCCTGCCTTTATACAACTTTTCAGTCACATCAAAACTTTAGCTTGTACATTTCTTAATAACATCATTGCTAGACACGGTGTAGCGTGCTCGCTAAGTTGTTGGTAGGGTTGACTCTCTAAAATATAAACTAAGGCGATCTCCCGGGAAAGTACGTTTTGAAACTAAATAAAACTCGTAGACAAAGTAAAAAATCCAAATCTTTAATTATGACTCCAAATCTCCAAATAAGTTCAAATAAATAATTCTAAGTCGTTTACTTTAACAAACAGTTCCTAACAATTCCTCAAAATGCCTGACGTGGAGTCAGCTTTAAAATTCTTAAGTTCGGGAGATCCAGAATAGTGGATTTCAAGGGTATTTATACTAAATCTAGCGCGCACACTTTTCATGCGCGGTGCACATCAAAACCATGCGAGATTTATATAGTAAAGCGCGCAAAACTCCACGACGGTCGTAGACACATTTTTTCAATAATAAAAAGGTTAGGAATTATTTGTTGAACGTCTACTTTGGAAAAAAGGAGTTTTATTAAAGATTTGAATTTTTATATCGACTTACGCATTTTATTTAGTTTTTAACCTATTTATTCCCGGGAGATCGTCTTAGTTTATGTATTAGAGAGTCAACCCCACCAACAACACAGCGAGCACGCTACAACGGGTTCTTCACTTTTTTGCAATGGACAAATTCTTTGGCAAGAGTGATGTTTACAGCAAAATGAATATTGAATTTAACCCTTTCCCAAACAAGACCTGGTTTTGACGTACCTAATTGAAAAGGCTTGGGGAAAACATAGAGGCAAAAGAAAAAAATGATGATAATCAGCATTTTCTCCTTTTGCCTCAATATTTTCTGTGCTTTATTGTACACAAGTTCTTTCGTTATCAACATCCAATTTGTTGTCGGCAGCAAATTTTGAATTAAACCACCCTAATTTTTTTGCTGTTTGGGAAAGAGTTACTGTAAACCAGGATAAGTTCGCGTCAAGAAATGTTCGCGTTTTCATGCACTCGGGCTTGTTCGCGGCGTTTTAAGTTCGCGCATCAATGCTGTCCGCGAATCGCGCGAAACAAAATACGCTTTGGGGAAATTGAAAAATTGATATGCTGAATAATATGGGGAATCGGATAATTACATATTGAATTATGACTCAATTTACGATTTTTAGTCACCAGTAATGAGTTGACAGTTTGGTCGAAGTAACTTTCAATCGACCCATTGTTTTATTTCACACTTTATAGTATACAGGATAACAGTTTGTAACACACTGCATAGAATTTGAACGTTACATTAACTTCACACCTATTTACCTATAGCTAGGCCATGGGCCGAACCCAAAAAAAGGCTTCTAAAAAAAAGTTTGCTTCAGGCTAAAGGGTGAATACATAAACTATATATCAAAATAATCCCCATCATGTCCTGATTACAAAACAACATTGTTTACCCTAAAGTATGTGGTCACTATAAAGTAATTTGACTTTGAAATACTAGGTAAAGTGTACCTATATCCGGATACAACATAAATTCGGATAAATGGCTTTATGTGTCAAAATGCTGATATTTTTCACGAATTTGGTTGTCCAAAAGGTGTACGAGCTACTGTTTGACTGTAATGCCAGGTTTTGGCATCCCAGTATGGTTAGTAAAACGTGATGACGAAACTATTTTCTGTAGGCTAATAGGCATTTTCTCCTTTGCCAACAAGATTTTACACATTATAGCACACAAATCTTCTGCTCTGTGGTGCACTTATTTTGTTACTTTGCAACATTTATATTTTGGACCAGTCAGATATTCATGAAACAGAATGTCAATCAAAAAGGCAACAAAAGATGCGTTTAGATGAAATATAGGCCCTATCTGTTATTGACAGGTCTTAGGTTGAGACCCATACAACCTAAGTTTCTAGTTACACATTCCTTTAGTCCTTTCCCAGACAAGACCGAGTTTTAACGACCTTATTAGAAAAGGCTTGGGAAAACATTGAGACAAAAGAAGAAAATGCTGATCATCAGCATTTTCTCCTTTTGCCGCAATATTTTCTAGGTTTTATATTTCACAAACCAACTCTTTATCAACCCATATTTTTCACTGCAGCAGCTTTTGAATCATAGCAACGAGACTGGCTGCCATTCCGCTAGTCTGATCTTTAAGTAAAATATAGTCAATACCAAAGTCATTTTTCAATAGTCTCATTCGCTCTGTAAATGTGGACCAGTGGCGAGTTTCTAACTAGCTGGGAGGTATTATGGTCAAATGAATTTCGATATACCTGCAAGAGTGCAGTACCTTTGAAACTCAAACATACATTTATATTCATTCTCACGAACCTGGAGCCAGGCTACATAGCTACATAAAACTTGTTGTTTGGGAAGGGGTAAAAGCAGTTTAACACATTTCCAAAAGGCATGCATTTGACACTTTTCATTAAAAAGCCTTGGGAAAACATTGAGACATAAGAAAAAAATGCTGATAATCGGCATTTACTCCTTTTACCTCAATATTTTCTGTGCTTTAACACTCAAAGTGCCATCAAAATCCGTTTTGTCGTTTGATGCATCTTTCAGATTGTGCAACCCTACATTTTTTTTATTTTGGAAAGGATTAAGCATCTCTTGCAGGAGTGCGAACGCAAACATGAAATCCAAGCCAACAGCTGTTCATCCAAAATAGGTGGAGAAAATGACAAGGCAGAAAGAAGATGCTTGTTAGCTTACTTATAATCTTATAAGATAACAAAAGTATTTTAGATCCTCAAAATTAAGAAAAATAAAATATATAGTTGTTAATTATATTTCAACACACCAGAAAGACAGGAAAATGATGGTAACTGGGACATAATTGTCTCGTCCATGTATGACTGCAGTTCACATTATTTTAGTGAAACATTATATCATCAAATACTTGTTTTTAACCCTTTCCCAAACAGCAAAATTAAGGGTTGTCCAATTTGAAAGCTGCTTCAGACGACAAAACAAATTACATCAAAGGTAAAAAATGGTCTATTTGACGTTTCTATTTATAGGTAACACTAAGAAAAACATTGAGACAAAAGAAGAAAACACTGGTAATCAGCATTTTCTCCTTTTGTCTCAATATTTTTCATGCTATACAATACACATTCCTGACTCAATAATTATATCAGAAAGTCCTGAATCTTGAAACCTTTTCCCCACTGCTCCCAGGAATGCCAAGGCAGTATGAAATTTTCCCGATCTCACAATATTTCAATCACGGAACGCAAGAGGACCTTGCCACTGTATCTCCTGGGCTTTGGCATAATTTGCCTGGTCCATGACAAGCACAATGGATTGAAGATTTAAGGCATGGGCAATCTCAAGAATTGTTAGTGCTGTTGCCTTATCTGTTGGACTTGAGTCAATTATGGGCAAATAACCAACATTGTTAATTGGGTGTGAATCCTTGTGGAGAACTTGATTTCAGCCTGTCCATCCTGGAAGTAATCCATCAGTCTGAAAAAGAAAAGAAAGGAAAGGTAATGTCCTGCACAAGCGAATGTATATTACTTACAGATACATGTATATCCAGATATATATATACATGTATTAAAAATTTCTCTCTTTCCCATTTGGCAAAATTTTATGGAAGTCCAATTCAAAAGCTGTTCCAGTCGACAAAATGAATATTGATAAAAATTAGATGTGTGTACAATATAGCTTAAAAAATACAGATCAAAAAGAAAATGCTGATCATCAGCATTTTCTTCTTTCACCTCATTGTTTTGTAATTTCACAAGCCTTTTCTATCAGTGACGTCAAAACCCTGTCTAAAAAATAAAACACCATACAGTCTTTCTTAGCCCTTTTCCAAACGTCAATATTTTAGGGTGGTCCAGACAACATTACCCTTTCCCAAACAAGACTTGGTATTGACGTCTCTAAGTTGTGAGGCTTGTGAAAACATTGAGGCAAAAGAAGAAAGTGCTGGTGATGTCACCAGCACTTTCCCCTTTTGCCTCAATATTTTCTGGGCTACAACATACATATTTTCTCCATTTAGTTTAATCTATTTTGTGGTCAGCAACTCCTTTCAAATCAGACAACCCTAAAACTTTACTGTTTGGGAAAGGGTTAAAGTAACTAAAAAGGACATTTCTGTACAATATAGCACAGAAAATCTTGAGGCAAAAGGAGAAAATGTTGATTGTCAGCAATTTCTTCTTTAGTCTCAATGTTTCCCCAGCATTTTTTGTAAGGGAGATCAAAACTAGGTCTTGTTTGGGAAAGGGATAAATCTATGTGGCAGAGCACAAGTCAACATGGTTACATTACTTTGTAATAGTGAGATTTCTCCTTGATGACAACTTTAGTTAGATTTATCCATGCTGCGGTGTTTTCGACCATTTTTTTTTTTTAGTTTTAATACGAACCTAAGTGAGTTTTGAATTTAACCCTTTCCCAAACGACAAACTATTAGGGGTCCAATTTGGAAGCTGATGCAGATGTTAAAACGGATATTGATCATGAAAGGATGTACATATAATATAGCACAGAAAATATTGAGGTAAAAGGAGAAAATGCTGATTGTCAGTGTTTTCTTCTTTTGCCTCAATGTTTTCCCAAGCCTTTTCTTATAAACACATCAAAACCAGATCTTGTTTGGGAAAGGGTCAAGACAACCACAAACCTGACAATACTTTGCCAAGAAGTATGCTCTGTCCCTGACAATGGATTCTGTATGAACTTCCGGACATCGACTTAGATCCAGATTCTCACCTGCAATTAAAAATACATATGTAATAAGTACCTAAGAACACCTGCTAAATGACATTAAAATAAGAGTATAAATACTAGATCTTTAAGAATTAGATTTTGAGAAGATTATATTTTTCACCTTTATTTTGAAAAAGACATTAATTTTTCATATGATTATTACCCAAACAAGACCTAATTCTTACGTTTCTAAGAGAAAAGGATTGGGAAGAAATTGTAACAAAAGAAGAAATGCTGAGAATCAGCATTTTCTCCTTTTGCCCCAATAATTTCTAGGCTTTATGGTACACAAATCCAATCTTTAGCGACATATATTTTGTCCTCTGCAGCTTCTTTGCAATTAGACCACCCTAACACTATGCCGTTTGGGAAAGTTTGGGAAATTCTCTCACCTTGAAACTGAATTGGTCCTCTTCGCTTCTGACCCTGATAATGCATAGCAGGCTCAGCTGGTGCCTCAATAGTGCGCTTCTGGTCTCGACACATGGAAGTGGACGGTTCTAGCTGTTGACCAGTGTCCCGCTGGATTATTATTCCATTGGTGTTATGTGTTGTCCCTTTGCCTATTTAGATATTGAATGAGAAACTTATAACTTGAACCCTTTCCAAAACGACAAATTTTAGGGTGCTCCAATTTGAAAGCCACTGCAGACGACAAAAGAGATGTTGATAAAGAAATGATTCATGTACAATAAAGCACAGAAAATATTGAGCCAAAAGGTGAAAATGCTGATATCAGCATTTTCTTCTTTAGCCTCAATGTTTTCCCAAGCCTTTTCTATCAAGGACGTTAAAACCAGGTCTTGTTTGGGAATATCATTATTACATTTTCAAATTTAGGTTAATCAAGGTAAGAACAATTTAGCTAAACTTTATGTGGAAAAAAAGACATCTGAATACCAGTACATTTATTAATGACATCAAGGAAAAACTGGAAAATTATTCTTCTTTAATTGATTTAATATTTTAGGAAAATTATCTAGTTATCACTCTCCATATTCTGAAGCATGAACATGATTACATGAAAAGCATAGAACCCATCCCCAAATAGATCTACAATATTAGTAATGTTCCGGTAATTACTGTGCATTCCGGTATTTCTATGGACCCCTGCTAAACACAATTCTTTAAAAACAATACTCACCTCACATTCAACTTGTTGGTCCTCAGATGACCATAGACGTCCAGCGTCCCTCCGCTTCGCCCCACATTCAATTCGCTTACTGTTTGTGTACTTCTGGTGGCACTCACGAAATGTCAGGTGCAACTTCGTTACTATCTGTCAAAATACTGAGGCAATTTCTTTTTCTTTACCATCCACAGTTGCCCAAACATTTGAGCAACTGTACAGCTTCGTCCATGTAACGTCTGTGCATGGAATAAGTGCTCCTACATCAAAATCTGACAGTTGACAGATGCAATCGTTATGGGGGCGGCCATTTTTTCAGGACCGGGCTGAAGCCTCTTAGGCTAAATACTCTCATCTGATTGGTCAATTATGGGCATCTTCAAAGACACTAAAATCGCGTTTTTCTAATTAGTGACCACATAATTTAAGGTAAACAATCCTGATTATGACTTTATACATTAATATCTTAATTACTAAATCAAGTTTTCCCCTTCACCCTCCAGCCTGAACCACTTTGTCACAATTTGCTGGCTCGGCCCACGGCCTACGAGAAGCGATAATGACAGTTTTATTCAATATCATCGAAGGACGATTCAAACCTCGTAGCTGTGGCTAATTTCAAACTACAGTTACGAGGTTTTAAACGTCAATCGACGTTTGCTATCATATTCGGCATTAGAATGCCAAACGACCCCTTTTCTCAATTTCAGGCAGGTATGTATATCTAGTTGAATAAGTTGGTTTATCTTTCAATGTCGTGTTTTTCAATATGTCACAACATCTATGTATTTTTGGATAAAAACGAAAGTAGTCTGAAATAAAGAAAACTTTTCACTTACATTCTGTTATGAAAAAGCTATTTCCCTTGTTTACATCTCCCCATAGGTTTTCCCCAAATATAAACTATCCAAGCGATTAAAGTTCGCGTTTTTATTGAAAGTAGCCTATTCGCGGCGTTTTAAGTTCGCGGATCACACCCACCCGCGAAAGACGCTAACTTAAAAAGCGCGAAATAATTTCCTGGTTTACAGTAATATAAATAGAAAGGTTGTGTATCATAGCATAGAAAACATAATATAGAATAGAGCAACTGTTTCAGTAATCGATCAAAAAAATTGTACCTTTAACATCTCCAGTTTTTATTTTCAAGAGAATAAAACATATTACACTAGCTGGTGCATCTATGATTTCCTGGAATTATTAACACGGAGCAATCAGTTTGTCATCTGATCTCAATTGGACCATTAAATGTAAAACATCAAAATGGTTGTTGTTCAAGTCTGAGATTAGAACCCATGCTGAGCAAACTTCATGTAATGATAAACTCCAACATTACTAAATTACTAAATATTTACCCATTACAAGATGACAAAATTTTAGCCACATTCAAATTCAAAGAAGTCACAGACAACAATTCCTGAAAGTAAAAATATTTTTTGGCCTTTCTCAGTGTCTGGAGAAAACAGTGGAAAATGAAGAAATTGCTTGTAACAAGCAATTTCTTCATTTTTCACAATATTTTCCAAAGCCTTCATCTGATTGGGCCTCAAAAAAAGGAACTAAGCAGGAATGTTTTAAACTATCGTGCAACATTTGACATCAAGAAGGGTAATACATTTCTAATACAGACCCATGACACTGTCAGGTGGTCCCTGATCATAGCCTCGACCTCCCCCGCCACGACCTCCTCCTCTACCACCACCTGAAGTCAATACAAACAACAATATTTTAGGGTATTCCAATTTGAAAGCTGCAGAACACAACAAAATTGATGATACTAAAGGTAAAATGTGTGAGTAGTATAGCTCAGAAAACATTGAGGCAAAAGGAGAAATTGTTATCAGCTGCATTTTCTCATGCCGCGGCAGCCAGAGTCTTTGACGGAATCAAATTCTTTTAACAACTTTGAAAGCCCTTTACCCAAGGATCATTCATGTGAAGTCTCGAGAACATTGGCCAAATGGTTAGGCAGAAGAAGGTTTTTAGAAGATTTGGCTATTTTCCCCTTTTCTCATGCCGCGGCAGCCAGAGTCTTTGATGGAATCAAATTTTTTTAACAACTTTGAAAGCCTTTTACCCAAGGATCAAACCTGTGAAGTTTCAAGAATATTGGCCAACTGGTTAGACAGAAGAAGATTTTTAGAAGATATGGCTATTTTCCACTTTTGTCATGCCGCGGCAGCCAGAGTTTTCAATGGAATCAAATTCTTTTAACAACTTTGAAAGCCCTTCACCCAAGGATCATTCCTGCCAAGTTTCAAGAAAATTGGTCGACTGGTTTGGGAGAAGATTTTCAAAGAAATTTCGGACGGACGACTGGACGGACGGACGGACGACGGACAACGACCGATCATAATACCTCACCTTGAGCACTTCGTGCTCAGGTGAGCTAAAAACAGTTCGAGGGGTCAGTCACCGTCAGTGCAACACTATATTAAGTGCCTATATAATTATAGGCACTTACAATAGTTTCGCACTGACCCCTCGAGTTGGCCCAAATCTTGTTGATGCCATGCATAAAAATGTCCCACCTCTAAAGCCCCCTCGTCCTCCACCACGACCTCCATCTCGACCCCCGCGACCTCGAAAACTCATTCTGTTTGTTTACTTCAACTGAAATAAATAAATTATGGACAATATATGTAATTTTAAGATCCCAAGGTTTTCCCTGGAACACAAAATTGTGCGTTTAGGCACAGTTTAACTCAAATGACCCTCTAGAAATTATCAACTGGGACATGAAGATAATATTATAACAATAGGACCCCCTAATTTGAAGACCAAGGGGACATAATGACCCCCTCTAGAAATAGTCAAGGGAAAACTCTGAGATCCCATAATTTTTGCTGTGTGCAAACACCCATCTTAGAAGTTTTTTGAGACCTTCTTCTTCACTTTTTCATAGATTTTACAATATAACATGAATTAGGATAAAATTGTTGGTTTCCTGTGGGCCAAGAGCAAGGGATTTATGCCAGGATATCAGTATGACTGTCCAAAAAGGAATAACAAATGACATATTTTATTGGCTTAGTTGAATGTTTTGAATATATGAGTTATCGCCACTGAATATTCACCAAGACGGAGTCAAAAAAACTTTTAGAGAATCCACACAGGGCAACAGGACCTGACCAAATGGCTCATGTTATTTCACCATCGCTAACTCTCATCTTCCAAGCATCACATGACCAGAGTCAAGCACCAGCAGAATGGAAAAATGCACTTGTGACACCCTTGTTTAAGGCTACAAAAGTACACCTGCCAGCGTTTTTTCTGGCCAATTGGGAAAGGTACCTGTACCCCTACAATTGGGATTTTTTTGCATCGCGAAATCTTAAAAATTGGGAAAAAACGAGTCACGAAATCTTTTAATTGGGAAAAGATTTATTTGCAAAATCAATGAATAAGGAATCTTTTAAGTGAATCTTATCTATCATTACTGGCTATATTCTGCAAAACAAACCATTGTAAGGTCTAGATTTTAACATGAAGCTACTGGTGAACATATATTTAGAGTTTTTAGACTTATGATTATCTATACATATGCTGAAATCTAGCATTCACTTCAATTCTCTCAATACTTTGGATGTAATTATATACAAATTCTGTCTTACATTTAAAGAAACATTAATTCTGTTGTCTGCATTGAAGTTCCTTTCATTTTTGACCGTTCCAAAACTACATTGTGGAAAGGTTTAAAGAACAAGAGGGCCAAGATGGCCCTGTATCGCTCCACTGGCTTTTAGACATTTAGACAACGAACTTCTTCAAGGAATACAATAGAGGTCTATTCAAAGAAGATTCATGCTACACCAGAATGAAATCCAATAAGTGATTAAGGAGCAGAAATGTTTTTAAAGTTTTCTTAAAATTACACTGTTTCATATAGCGAAAAAAAATGCCTAGCCCACAACAGCCAAGCTTTTCATCCGATCGTGAAGAAATTTGGAAGAGATTCATGCAAGGAAGATTCCTGTGAAGTTTGGTTGAAATTGGTCCTGTAGTTTTGGAGAAAAAAGTTGTTTAACAATTATTCGAAAATTCAATTTAATTAAATTTATTAAAAATTTAAGTTCTACACAGAAATTATTTTTTTAAGGAATTCAGAGGAGATAAATGCAAGGAAGATTTGTGTGAAGTTTGGTTAAAATTGGTCAAGTAGTTTTGGAAAAGAAGATTTTTCGAAAATTTATTTTAATTTAATTAATCAAAATTCAAGTTCTACATAGAATTCATTTTAAGGAACTAAGAAGAGATTAATGCAAGGAACATTTCTGTAAAGTTTGGTTGAAATTGGTCCAGTAGTTTTGGAGGAGATTAATTTTTTGATTTTTTGAAAATTTTTTGATTTTTTGAAAAAATTTTGATTTTTTGAAAATTTAATTTAATTAAATTAATTACAATTTAAGTTCAGCATAGAATTTATTTTTTTGAAGGAATTAAGAAGAGATTAATGCAAGGAACATTTCTGTAAAGTTTGGTTGAAATTGGTCGAGTTGTTTTGGAGAAGAAAATTTTTTAAAGATTTTTCGAAAATTTAAATCAATTAAATTATTTAAAATTCAAGTTCTGCGCAGATTTTATTCTTTTGTAAGAACTTAGTAGAAATTCATGCAAGGAACATTTCTGTGAAGTTTGGTTGAAATTGGTCCAGTAGTTTATGAGAAGAAGAATTTTTAAAGATTTTTCGAAAATTTAAATCAATTAAATTAATTAAAATTCTAGTTCTGCATAGATTTTATTCTTTTGAAGGAATTTGGTAGAGATTCATGCAAGGATGATTCGTGTGAAGTTTGGTTGAAATTGGTCCGGTAGTTTTGGAGAAGAAGAATTTTCAAAGATTTTTCGAAAATTGAATTCAATTTAATTAATTAAAATTCAAGTTCAGCATAGATTTTATTCCTTTGAAGGAATCTGGTAGAGATTCATGCAAGGAAGATTTCTGTGAAGTTTGGTTGAAATTGGTCCAGTAGTTTGGGAGAAGAAATTTTTTTAAAGATTCTTCGAAAATTTAAATTCATTAATTTAATTAAAATACAAGTTCTAAACAGAATTTAATTTTTTGAAGGAATTTGGAAAAGGTTCATGCAAGGAAGATTCCTGTGAAGTTTGGTTGAAATTGGTCCAGTAGTTTTGGAGAAGAAGATTTTTAAAAGATTTTTCGAAAATTTAAATTAATTAATTTAATTAAAATTCAAGTTCTAAATGGAATTTAATTTTTTGAAGGAATTTGGAAAAGGTTCATGCAAGAAAGATTCCTGTGAAGTTTGGTTGAAATTGGTCCAGTAGTTTTGGAGAAGAAGATGTTTAAAGAAAAAGTTGACGCACGGACGGACGGACGCACGGACGGACGGACGGACGCACGCACGACGGACACAGGGCCATGACATAAGCCCCGCTGGCCTTCGGCCAGTGGAGCTAAAAATGAGAGGAAAATACAAAACGCTTTTAGAAGTTAAAGCTCCATTGTTCTCAATCTTTTCTAGCTATTATATAAGTGATCTGAAGCTTAGAACTATTAATTTGGATCTGTCTAAAAAGAATTCAAGTTCTCAGTGTTTGGATGTATTGGCAATTAAAATTAAGCATTTATTGAGACATTTCCAGCCAAATTAAAATGCATTGGCCATTGGGAACGGCACATAAGATAATTGGGAACGGTAGATATGGAGATTGGGAAACGGCATGTGCTAAAATTGGGAAGAGCCTGCAGTCATTGGGAAAGGTTCCTTTTACCGGTACTAGTTATAGAAGGAAAAAAATCCCTGCCTGCAAATTACCGCGTTGTCTCGCTGACCTCGATCTGCTGTAAGGTCATGGAACATATACAGTCGAAACTCGTTGTGTCGACATCGGATGAGTCGATTTTCCGGATAAGTCGAAGTCTTTTCAAAGTCCCGACTTTGTCCCTTCTTTATTTCATATAAATTTCGACGTTTGTGTCGAGTTGGGAAAATTGTCAACTTCGGATAAGTCGAGTTTTTTTGCCATTCGGTAGACCAATTTCACCTTAAAATTACCTGTTCAGGTCATTAATTGATTAGCATAGTCACTTTGTCTAGGCTGTCAAACCCTCATTAACACGATCTCGAACAATAGGGATTAAAATCTTGATCGAAAGGTGTGAAAACTGGGTGAAAACCGGATGATAGCATTCTGCTGTTGGTTCACCGTAAGATTGCACAACCCGTGAAAAATACACGCAAAAGAAAGACTATGTGCAGACGACGCTTGTTACTCTAATTTTGTCAACGGCAGTAATACTAGTTATCAGCTCCCGTTTTTATTTCATTCGAAATACTTCATCATCGTATAATAATTACATGTACACGGGTATATACGACCCCTCCCCCCAAGAGTTATTCAGATCGTCGTATTACCCCGAATTCTGCCGAAGACTTCCGTGAAAAAACTTTCAGTTTTTGATGGCTGGTGTTTGTGTCGAACTCCGGATAAGTCGAGGTATTTTCAGTGGCCCACAAAAGTCGACATAACGAGTTTCGACTGTAGTCCACAGCCACATAATGAAGTTTCTAGACCAACATAACCTCCTCTCTGATTATCAGCACGGCTTTAGAAAAGGAATATCATGTGAAACACAGCTGATCAGTACCATACAAGACCTCTCTATTGGATTGAATGAACAAGCAGCAAATTGATGGCATATTATTAGACTTCTCAAAGGCCTTTGATAAAGTACCCCATAGAAACCAAACTCCACCATTACGGTATAAGAGGTAACACTCTACATTGGATAAACAGCTTCCTGGAAAAGAGACAGCAACAAGTGATACTTGATGGGAAGAAATCTTCATCAGCCCCCGTTACCTCAGGAGTCCCTCAAAGAACAGTATTAGGCCCCATTCTATTTTTGATTTACATCAATGACCTACCAGAAAGAGTTTAATCTACAGTACTGCACGCCTTTTCGCAGATGACTGCCTTCTTTACAGAGTCATCAAATCTGAAAACGACACAAAGCAACTCCAAGCGGACCTAAACCAATTACAAGCATGGGAAGATGACTGGCTGATGTCCTTCAACCCAGACAAATGTGAGACTATCCACATCACAAATAGACGAAAGATCTCGAAGAACACTTACTTCATAAATGGAAAATCTCTAAAAGATACATCTCAAGCAAATTACCTTGGCATGACTATTGACAACTCTCTCTTGAATCCGAACTACATGTAAAGAGTCTTTAGTTCGATTGCCAACTTTGCATGAATTTTTTCCGATAGTATTGCGCATTGTGGCTCATGATTAGCAGCTGCAATAAACATTTGTGTATCGCGCGAGAAAGTGAAAGTAGAAGGAGACTGTTTTCTAAGGTGGAAAATTTTCACAGCAGAAATCGATATCTTTATTGAATTTTATGTAACCAGTCACATTTTAGAACGGTTAGACTAGACTGGTACCCATCGTAATAGTAATAATAGTAAACCAGTCCACAGTTTGAGTTGCGTCCCTTTGAAAGTGTTTATCTTTTGTGGAAAATCGAAAACCTCATAACTATTCATCAGATTGTATGTAGTTAAATGTTTTTACCCCTGAAGACGTTATATCGTTTGTTTACTTTCTGCACTATGATTTACGACGAGATTTAAAGGCCCAGCGATTTCAAAAGGCATGTCTACACAAATTTAAGGTACTTGCGATCGGGAACGGCACACAGGATCGTTGGGAACGGTAGATTTGGAGATTGGGAATGGGCTGATCGTCACTTTTGGAGAATGCCGATGATTGAATTGGGAGGATACCGATAGCAATTGGGATTGCTTCCGTTTACCAGCACTAGTTAAAGAAGGAAAAAAAACGCTGTCTTCAAGAAGACCACTTCAGGTTGCGTTTAATCCGAGTCTTCTCTGATGTTAATACGCTCTTTGATATTTTGATTTTTCGCTATTTACATCAGAGAGCGTTGCTCTTTGAAAACAGTGGAAAGTTCGGTAACGTTACAAGTAACTTGAAGCTTTGTTTTTGTGTATCATATCGAATCATTCGGTAAAACACTGTAGGGTATCTATAGATCAATAAATCATATTTTGCCATAGCTGACCAAAAATTTCATTTCAAATCGGCCTGCTGGATGAGTATAACCTTTGGTTTTGAATGGAAGGTCAAGGTAAACAAAGGCTGCTCAGGTGAGGGTTGTTGCAAAACATTGCCCATTAATCTTTTAGAAATACTTTTTGGTCGTAATTTTTACAGCAGCCATAACAATAAATGGTTCATTTATCGATATCATCAGGGGTTTTAACGATAGCGTTTAAGATCGGACGGTGAACGATGCGCAACAATTTGTTGCGAACTTCTTGATTTTTTCAAAGAGCAATGCTCTCTGATGTAAATAGCGAAAAATCAAAATATCAAAGAGCGTATTTACATCAGAGAAGACTCGGATTAGGCTGCGTTCAGTAAACAAAGCGTTACCAACATACACAACTTCTTGACCCAAATCTGACAGAATTGACCGAGTATTCCGAATGAAACGGCTAACTGTATCCGAATGAAACGGCTAACTGTTAGCTAACGTTTTGTCTTACTGAACGCAGGGCTGGCCTAAATCGCACGCGGCTCGTGACGTTTGGGCACTCATGGTATACTCGCTTCATGTGTATTCGCGGTACATGGGATCTCGCAGTAAACGGTATTTTGCAAGAATACAAACGGCCACGCCTACTATCGGGTGTTTTCCCGGGATAACCTCTGACGTACAAGTCCACGCTTCACTGATCGCGACTATTTTCAAAATATTTTCCGTCTGAAAGTGAGTTATCGATGAAAAAAAGTGTCCATATGCAAATCAATAGAAGCTGCACATGCCTATTCAATAGTCTATTGTACCCTGGTCAATTAAAACACATTTTCCATGGCATAATCAATAAAAATCCATGCGATTTTGACAGATCTAGGCTCGTCTGGCATTGACAAACAAAGTATTCAATATTTTGATCACGTGACATGAGCTCGGGCTTCCCTAGTTGCAATAATGTAACGGCCTCTTTTTCATCCTGTCAGGAGGAACATGAACACCACAAAATCATCAAAGTTCATGGAGTACGATATCGCAGCTAGGGCTTCCCGCCACAAAAAAAATAAACAAATAACGCGAGATCCCATAAAACAAATCCAAGATGGCGGCGATGCGCCTTGCATGAATGAATCCGTGGCTGTCAAATCAGAAATAAACGGAGCATCTTGGTTGTTTTACAGGATGATGCGTGACATTTTGAGTTAAAAAATATAAAAAGATTTTTTGTGATTGTGTTGATGGCTTTCCGGTTTACATATTTTTGCGATAAGTACCGCGAGTACGCATGTTCCCAGGCTACGAAACATCGATGGTGCGAAACGGTTAATTGAAGATAATTGAATGATCTTGCAGACTAAGTGGAGAAAATTAATCTTAATTTGTTGTATATCAAATGGTGTAATATATAGATTATGGAAAATTTTATCTAATATCTCAATCAACCCTAAACTTTTACCTTCAAGTTTATATCTCAATCAACCCTAACCTTTTACCTTCAAGTTTAGTTTTCGGTTTGTTGTCAATTTGCACGTGCTTCCGGTCATTGGTTCCCATTCTACAGTGTCGTTAAATCCAAGAGTCTGTCTGAAATGTAACAAAAGTATCGTAAATAACGTATACGGGACGTCTTTTTTGTTAAAAAACCCCCAAAACATGATGTTTTGAATGAAAATACTTTTTTTGTTTTCATTACGACATTAGACGCTTCTAAAGTTTGTCATGGGTTTTCGCGATCACTAAAAAAAGGCGAAAATGGGAAAAGACAGCAGGTAAATAAAAGATAACAGACAACACAAAGAAGTAGATTTTGAAATATCTTAACATTTGAATTGGTTCAATTATATTTCCTATATTTCTAGTTTTAAGGTATGGACAAGCGAAGACCAAAACAGCCTTCATTTTTTTAGGCAAATGGCTTTTTCATGTTTTTCTCCAAGTTCCAACTACCAAAAGAAAAAAAAGCTATTGTAAAGCAGAAGGGACTCTAACACAAGACTCCTGTAAGCTTTTGATTATGCGCTATCAATATCCAAAGACAAGACTAAGACAGATGCAGAGCTTCAGATTGACGGTGCGCCCGCGCCAATCCCGCATATTTTCAAAATATGACGCATGAATTTTTGTAGTGGTGCGCCAGCCCGGCGCACGAATTTCAGTAAAAGTATGATCATGAAATAGTAGATTTCAAACAATAGGACCTTCGCATAACGCACCCGTAATTAATCCGAGTCTTCTCTGATGTAAATACGCTCTTAGATATTTTGATTTTTCGTTATATTCATCAGAGTGTGTTGCGCTTCGAAAATATCAAGAAGTTCTCCACTCGATGTGGCTCATCGTTCACCGTCCGATCTTAAACGCTATCCTTAAAACGCCTGATGGTATCGATAAATGAACCATTTATTGTTATGGCTGCTGAAAAAAATACGACCAAAAAGTATTTCCAAAAGGTTTATAGACAATGTTTTGCAACAACCCTCACCTGAGCAGCCTTTGTTTACCGTGACCTGCCATTTAAAACCATGTGATCAACACGAATTCTCGCACATGGAATGCGGGTTTTCCAAGATTATGACGCAACGGTCTAAATATAAGAATTTAAAAAAGAAAATAAAAATAAGATTATTTTATTTTTCAAATTGACGGCCCTTCTGAAATAAACAAATAACGAGTTTAAAAAACACTGATAATATGAATAAATAAATAAATGAAATATATCAGAAACGTCCGGCAAACGTTCCAAGCTAGTATTCGCACCAATAATGTTTGCTACTTTTTAGCTCACCTGAGCACGAAGTGCTCATGGGGAGCTATTGTGGTCACTCACCGTCCGTTGTCCGCCCGTCCGTCTGTCCGTCTGTCCGTTCACATTTCTTTAAACATCTTCTCCTCCTAAACCATTTGGTCAATTTTGACCAAACTTGGCAGGAATGTTCCTTGGGTGACCCTTTTCAAAACTTGTTCGTGGATTTTTGATTCGTCAAAAAATGTGGGCGTGGCAGGGCGTGGCTTATCGGACTTTGAGAAATCCTAAGAAAATTCTTTAAAAATCAACCATTGGCCCAATTTGAACCTAACGTGGCAGAAATGTTCCTTGGGTGACCTTTTTCAAAAATTGTTCGCAAATTCTTGATTCGTCAAAAAAAGTGGGTGTGGCAGGGCGTGGCTTATCAGACTTAGAGAAATCCTAAGAAAATTCTTTAAAAATCAACCATTGGCCCAATTTGAACCAAACTTGGCAGAAATGTTCCTTGGGTGACACTCTTCAAAATTTGTGGGTGAATTTTTGATTTGTCAGGAAAAGTGGGCGTGGCAGGGCGTGGCTTATCGGACTTAGAGAAATCCTAAGAAAATTCTTTAAAAATCAACCATTGGCTCAATTTGAACCGAACTTGGCAGAGATGTTCCTTGGGTGACACTCTTTAAAATTTGTTGGTGAATGTTTGATTTGTCAGGAAAAGTGGGCGTGGCAGGGCGTGGCTTATCGGACTTAGAGAAATGCTAAGAAAATTCTTTAAAAATCAACTATTGGCCCAATTTGAACCAAACTTGGCAGAAATGTTCCTTGGGTGACACTCTTCAAAATTTGTTGGTGAATTTTTTATTTGTCAGGAAAAGTGGGCGTGGCAGGGCGTGACTTATTGGACTTGGAGAAATTCTAAGAAAATTCCTTAAAAATCAATCGTTGGCCCAATTTGAACCAAACTTGGCAGGAATGTTCCTTGGGTGACTCTTTTCAAAATTTGTTTGCGAATTTTTGATTCGTCAAAAAATGTGGGTGTGGCAGGGTGTGACTTATCAGACTTAGAGAAATCCTAAGAAAATTCTTTAAAAATCAACCATTGGGCCAATTTGAACCTAACTTGGCAGAAATGTTCCTTGGGTGACCCTTTTCAAAACTTTTTCGCAAATTTTTGATTCTTCAAAAAAAGTGGGCGTGGCAGGGCGTGGCTTATTGGACTTAGAGAAATGCTAAGAAAATTCTTTAAAAATCAACCGTTGGCCCAATTTGAACCAAACTTGGCAGTAATGTTCCCTGGGTGACTCTTTTCAAAACTTGTTTGCAAATTCTTGATTCGTCAGAAAAAGTGGGCGTGGCAGGACATGGCTTCTCTGACTTAGAGAAATCCTAAGAAAATTCTTCAAAAATCAACCGTTGGCCCAATTTGAACCAAACTTAACAGAATTATTCTTTGGGTGACTCTTTTTAAAATTTGTTTGCGGATTTCGATTTGTCAGATAAAGCGGGCGTGGCAGGGCGTGGCTTATTGAAGTTAGAGACACCCTAAGAAAATTCTTTAAAAACACATTGGGCCAATTTGAACGAAACTTAGCAAGAATTTTCTTTGAGTGACTTTAAAAAAATGCGTACACAAATTTTCTTTGTCGTCTAAAAATGTGGGTGTGGAAGGGCAGTGATATCAGACAAAAAAGTGGGCATGTCACAAACTTCTTTCAGGTGAGCGATATAGGGCCATTCTGGCCCTCTTGTTTGGGTCAATTCCATAACTTACGAGCATGGTGAAGGAAATAAACGGAATTTCACAGGAGAAGCAATACCATTCAAGTTGCAAGCTGAACAGATTGACATAAATTGATCTCCGCAACAAGAACACTCAATAATTTCTAAACAAAGGCAGTCACGTGACCTGAAAGAAATTCGTGATCAAAGGCGGTCATGTGATAGTCACGTGCCAGCAAATTCTGTACTATTTTTGAACGAGATCTGGTCACGTGATCTACAATAACAATGGCAACGAAATCTACTGGAATTAGGGGGTTGTTGAATTTCGGAATGTTATTCTCTTCCAGCAGGCCGATTAATTGATCTATACCCTACAGTGTTTTACTGAGTGATTGGATATAATACCCAATATCAAAGCTTCACAACGTGTGGCAAACTTTCCGCTGTTTTCAAAGCGCAACACACTCTGATGAAAATAGCGAAAAATCAAAATATCAAAGAGCGTATTTACATCAGAGAAGACTTGGATTAACCCGTAATCTGCTATACATGTATATCAAGCAGCGAAATTGTCTGACCTACTTGATTGATCTATTTTAAGATTATCATAATGACCTTACTTGATAAACCAATCATATTCCAAATTCAAATGGTAAACAAGTGCCCGGCCAATCTCGGGTGATCTTCGTAACCTTCACATTTGATTTGTTTACCTTCACCTTCGATTTATTAATATTTTTAGTAACGGTGTCAGTGATGGTACCCGGCTTTGTAATTCAAATAGGTAACCAGACAACCCGATTGAAAACATCCGGCTGTTTCGCATCTTCGCTAGCCAAGGTTGAACTCACCTACGTTTGTATTCACCCTTGGCGGATTTACTCCGATTTTCTTGAAATCGCGAAGCGCCGCCTAGCGGTTGTTCTGCTGGTTGTTTACGTCCATTATTGATGACGTCATTAACGCGAGTTGTCTTTCGCGTCATGCATCATGCGGATTATGTAAAAGTTAGCTGCTTTTTGGTCGAATTGTCGAAAGTATTATAATTCGTCGATTAAAATTAGGGAATTCCTGTCTATTGCAGTGAAATTCGTAGGAAAAGTCGCCCATCTTCGCGTTTTTGAGTTGCAAATGCAATGCTTTTTCCCGCCCGTTGTCATGATTTGGTTACTCATAACAAATGTATCAGTCGACAATCTGATTGGTTCCAGCGAGACCTCGCTGGAACCAATGAAAACGCTTTCCTGGAGACCAAGAAAATCGGACTAAATACGCCAAGGGTGAATACAGAAACGACGTTACGTCGTAGATGTCACCCGTGGCTTGCGAAGATGGCTGTTTCGACGATGTCTCAAACAAATTTATACACTATTCAAAACCTTTTTTAAACAGAAAGCAGAGGAAGATACGGGTAAAATCATGCCAAAATCACATATAAAGAACATACGCCTGTATTTTTAAATCTAGCGGATAGTTAGTCTATAATCGTCGAATAATCAGCGGAATGATTCAACCTTAAAAATGTGGCAAGCAGACGATACTGAATATGTGACAAATCATCAAGGCATAGATACTCGCTCTTTCGATACCATTTTTTGTTAAACTATTTTAGCTCTATCTCATCCACGCTGGAGTTAGGAGTTAAAATGATATTTATAACCGATTTATGTTAGCAATTCGCTATCACTCTAGCCGAGTTCGGGGGATTTTTTTTTGCGTGATATGTCTACAACACACTGATATTAAAAAAATCATTGACAATAATATTTGATAAAAATTATCTGCAGTTAAAAAAGAAGAAAACAGCCTTTATCTTTTGTACTTTGTTTATATACATCCACTCAAATAACAACAAAACAGTGATGATTTCACAGTCATTTACTCCAATCCCAAAATTTGGATATGAACGTTTAACTGTGGCCCATTGTTTTGGAAAATGACCCCTCAAAATCCTGCTTGGTGGGCCCTGTGGCCCACAGGTCTCTGAAACAATCTGAAGCTCTGCAGATGACACCCAAGGATTTAGAGGGGGCGGAAGCGGCGCACCCTAAAATCGCCAGAGTTTATATTTTTTGTGGACTAAGAAAGGCAAAATTACTCAATGATTTGATTTCAATGAGTTATTATCGAGAAATTGATTATAAAGGATATTATTATAGTATAATCTATCTATCTCTGAGTACTGTCAACCCCTTCTCCGAGTGTTGCTGACATAAGTTGAATACTCCAAAATTACAGTCTAAATATGGCGTTTATTGTAAGTCATTTTCTGGAACTTTACACCAATAAATACGCCGACGTTACTTAATTTTGGGTGGCTCCAATGGTGTCGGCAGTTCCTTATTTTTGGCAACATCGCATAATTAGACAATCGGTAGTAAGACGTTGGTATGCCGGATTATTTTTTACAGGTGCATGGTCAATCAAATAAACGCTTGCCTTGAATTTAAAGAGCAGTCGACTACTGCAAAACAAACAATGACTTGTTTTCTTCTGAACTTACTGGCTGTCTGACATCTCACATCATGACCAAAAAATAATCCTTAGACCATGAAAATTGTATTCAGTTTCTAAGTATACGTATATATCTTGTAGCCAATCTTTGATATTAGTAATTTCATTAAATCGCTGGAATTTTTAGCCATTTATGAAATGGCTGAGTGAATTAGCCATTTCATGAATTGGCTAAACATTTCAGCCGTGTCGTAAGATGGTTGATTTCACAGATTGGCTGTAACATGTACATGTATATATTCTAGGCTTGGGTAACTTTTAGATTTGGAGATATTTGTTACCGTAGTTGCTTGTTAGAAAAGTAAGATAATAAGTTCATTCTTTTACTATTACAGATCATACAGAAAGAGATCACGATCTAAGTCAAGAGAAAGGTCAAAACGCTCAAAGAGGTCAAGATCCAGGGAGCGCAAAAGGTCAAGAGACAGGAAACGTTCGAGGTCACGCTCTAGGGACAGAAAACGGTCTCGATCACGAGACAGGAAGAGGTCACGGTCTAGAGACAGAAAAAGGTCAAAGTCAAGAGAAAGGCGGAAAAAAGATGAAAAGAGGAGGTCCAGATCAAGGGAGAAAAGGTAAATTTATTTTCAAAGTGTTTTATAGCATATTGAACTTGAATTAACTCTTTCCCAAACGGCAAGATTTTAGGGTGATCCACTCCAAAAACTGTCAAACATAAGAGAATGGAAGTTATTAAAGATAGAATTTGTGTAAAATATGGCATAGAAAATATTGAGACAAAAGGAGAAACTGCTGGTTATCAGCAGTTTCTTCTTTTGTTTCAATGTTTTCAAAAGCCTTTTCTATTAGGGACGTCAAACCAGGTCTTTGGGGAAGGGTTAATCAATGAAGTATGAGAAAGTAGCAGTCAGTGAATTTTCGTAAAAGATGGAATTTGATCAAACAGTTCGAAATTTGTTCAAGTGACTGTTCATTTGTTGTTTTGAGATAATTGTACTTCATTTTACATGGGAACATTGATTTCCTTTGTCCCTATATTTTTCAAACTTTGTTGAGATCTCAAGAATTAGAGAGTTGTTATGAAAACTTATCAAATAAATGTTGATCTCTGAATAGATGTTGATGTTTTTTTTAATGTTTTCAGGAAAACATCGGCATCTAAAGACCGATCTAAGAGTAAATCCCCAGACAAGAAGCATGATGAAGGAGCTTTACGGGTCAAGGATGAACCATTAGATAAGGTCAGTAAATTAGTGACATCCTAAACAGTTAACCAACATTCTTCTTGTCTCTATATCTGTAGAAAGGCATTTTGAGTTTTCAAGCTCCTGTTAACATATGTTTTGCGTTAGTACTACAAGATCAAGAACATGTTGCTTAAGCATAGGTCTACAAGGAAAGGATTTGTAAATGACTCCAAATCTTTTAATAACTTGATTGTAACATCTTAAAGCAAAACAAAATTTTATAAGCTATTATGTTGCACAGTATTTCGGTTCCAAATTTTTATGCCCCTGTTTCGAAACATCGGGGGCATATTGTTTTACTAGTTTCCATCTGTACGTCTGTCCGTTGGAAAACTTAACATTGGCCATTTCAGGGGCATTAGTGTTTCACAAACACATCTTGTTCTATTTAGAATTGCAATACTAATTGTCAAGAATTTTGTCATTTGTGACCTGTCGCGCTAAAAGGGACCTTATGACAAGTGTGAAAAGTATCGACCTAGTCAGTCTGCGCAGTCCGCGCAGCCTGACTAGGGCCGATATGTTTCACTTTAAAGTATTTTTTTTAATCTGGAATGTTTTTTCTATCTTACAGTGTGTTCTTTTTCAACATGCGGCATCTGGTTGACCTGTGCTGAGTCTGACTAGTTTGTCAAAATTTGGAGTTTGGAGTTCGGATAAGGTCCCTTTTAGCGTGACGGGTCACATTTGAAAATTATCGATTTTCTTACAGGAGGAAGAACAGAAAAGGTTAGAAATGGAAATGCAGAAGAGGAGAGAAAGAATAGAGCAGTGGAGAGCAGAACGAAATAAAGAGAAAGAGTTAGTGCCCATCAACATCGCTCCACCGTCCAAGAAGTGGAGTTTAGAAGATGATGATGATGACGATGATGATGTCGGAAACAACAAAAATGATGGTGATGATGATGAATTGGATCCTCTAGATGCTTACATGCAGGTAATTTGAAGATTGTATCTGTAAATCAAAATATTCATTGTCTGTTCTAACATGCAATTTTTGACGATTTTATTCTGTCTATCAAAAGAATATGTAAAATGATTTGATATTTCTTATGTTAACATCAATTCATTATAATTGATTATTTCAGAGCCAGTAAATAAGAAGATGTCCTATTTGCGATATTTGTTTGATTTGAATTTTGGTAACATAATATTTTTACAACTCTTTTGGTTGATTTGCCTTAACAATTTATTTAAGCTTTAGGTGACTGGGACTGAGAACAATCTTATCCAAACCATAATGTGTTGGTATCCATTAAATTCATCACACAGGCATGATTCCAATTAATACCCACACTGTAGAGTTTGATTTGTATCAGATTACACTCTCTAGTAAATACAGTTCTGTATTTGTGACCCATCACGCTAAAAGGGGCCTTATAGGAAGTGTGAAAAATATCAACCCTAGTCAGTCTGAGTAGTTCGCGCAGCCAAATTAGGGTCGACACTTTTCACTTTTATGTTATTTTCTAAATCTGGAATGCTATCTTACTTTATGTCAGTTTTCGTATACAGTATCCTGTTGACCTGTGCTGAGTCTGACAACTTTGCCAACATTTTGATTTTTTGAGTTCGGATAAGGTCCCTTTTTAGTGTGATGGGTTACATTTATAAAAAAAGTTGTATACTTACAGTCAGTAACAGATGAAGTTAAGAAAACAGACAATGTGATGCCTACAGAGGAAGCCAAAAATGTGAGTGTAAACCTTACTTGTTGACTCTTTACCAGTCACTGTTCAATCTAAGTTCATAGTAGTTGAAAGAGGCATTAATTTCTGAATTATATTTAATATGGTAAACCAGAAGACTATTGTAATTTAGGCATATTATTTACAAAACAAAAAGAATTATTCATTTGACGTTCAAGAAATTGAGAAACTATTTTTCATGTTTTCTTTGAAGGAGATCTTCGAGCAAACATTGTCTTAGTAGTGAAACTGTACTATATAAATGAGCCAGGATCTGGAAAAATGTCCTTTAAGGCTTTTGAGCCCAACATGGTTCCAGATCAGCCTGCATATACACGCAGTCTGATCAAGAACCATGTTGGTCTTCATTAGCTTCTTCATGACTTGTAGCGATCATCACAGTGCAATACGATTTCAGATCAGATTTCACTTTGGAACATGCTACTCTGGAACAACGGTTGTCTCAAATGCTATAAGGGACCTTTTTCCAGATCCCGGCTCAAATCCTTTTTTCATTTTCCGGTTATTTTCAACAATTTCAGAATACTACGGGAGGAAGTAAAGTGACCATAATCACAGCTGTGGCCAAGAAGAAGGTGGATTCTTCATTACAGAAGGGAGAACTCATGTTGAATAATGTAGACTTAATGGAGGTGAGATATGTCCTTGTAAACCTTGTAAACCCATTCCCACATAATGACGCCTTTTGATGCTCCACAAGACAAAAGCTTTGGAAAACATTGTGGCAAATGAAGAAATTGCTTGTGACAAGCAATTTCTTTTCTTCATTTCCCACAATATTTTGTTTACAGAAAGACCAACACTTTTTATGCTCCCCGAAGGGAGAGCAAATAGTCGCCGCTTTGTCTGTCCGTCCGTCCAAAGCGATTTCTCCATAACCCTTGGGCCAAATCAAATGAAACTTACCATGTGAACTCCCTATGACAAAATGCCGATGTACCTTTCCCGGTTTTTGGATTTGAGGCCTCGTCATGGGAAAAGGGGACTTAAGGTTAAATACAGTTTTTTTCTAATTTCTCCTGGTCTAATGGTCAGAATTTGATGAAATTTCATAGTTGACTTGCAAATCAGATGCCCTTGATAATAAACTATTTAAAATTTGCGTATACAAAATATGTCATGGAAAAAGGGGGCTTAACGTTTGTTAGCTTTATATTAGCTCTGCATGGCATATATTTATTGTGACAATGCCTTATTCGGGGAGCATTGTCTGTCTCTGACGGCTCTTGTTTATCACTTTAAATTCTCATTCGCAACATCTTTAGATTAAACCATATTTAAATTTTGCTGTTTAGTAATGGGTTATGTAAAGTGACCATAATCGCAGCTGTGGCCAAGAAGAAGGTTGATTCTTCATTACAGAGGGGAGAACTCATGTTGAATAATGTAGGCTTAATGGAGGTGAGAGAATTATGTGTTTGTTAACCTGATTTTGACTAGTGACTTAGATCATTCAGCACAGATGTTTAATCTAGATCATTCACATTCGAATATTCTCGGATCTTATCATTACTCAAGATCGGCTCGAACGTATTACAGTAGACGCCATGAGCCGATCCTGCCCATATCACTCCACAAGCATAACAACGGTAGTCTGGTCTATAACAACGGAAGCAGACCAAACAACTATTTAAATCTACGCCAGAAAAATATTTGAACAAACAGTGTTCAAAAGTCGATTGTATCCTTATAAATGTGACAAAATTTTACCAGATGAAAAAATTTATGTGATTTACCAATTATTGACAGTATATTTCACTTGAATCATAACGTTAGCTAAAGGATTGATTTGTTTTGATGACGTCATTTACACGCGTCTACTTTCTCATTCAATATGGCGGTCACTGTATTACGCTCGAGATCATGTTGTAAACTCGTTCCAAACGGCAAAAGGTTGCAAACAGTCTCGAGGGTCGCGATTGGATCATTCAGCACAGATGTTTAGTCTAAATTGACCAGTTCTTTCTTTATTTAAGGATTACAACCTATCATTAGATATATACCAAACTCATCATGCATCTTCTGGCATCATGCATGGCAATGGAAATTGACGAGGGATACCCTCATAAATTTCCGTTGCTATGGATGATGTTCAAAGATGCACAAAGTGTTTTGTAGTTAATCCTTAATCCTTTCCCAAACAAGACCTGGTTTTGACATCCCTAATAGATATGGCTTAGGAAAACATTGAAGCAAAAGAAGAAACTGCTGATAACCGGCAGTTTCTCCTTTTGTGTCAATATTTTCTCTGCCACATTTTACACAAATCATATCTTTAATAACATCCATTTCGTCATTTGTGGCAGTTTTTGAAGTGGATCACCCTGAAATTTTGTCGTTTGGGAAAGGGTTAATACAACAAAATCTTTCCTGAATTGATTTCCCTTATTTGTTAATGTAATGTCATTGTCATAATGTCATTCAGAGATATACCATGGAATTTTAGAGTTGATAAATTTGACTTGACTTACTTCAAACTTTCTGTCTTATGAAAAGAATCCAATGCTTTTGCTGTTTAACTTACTTTGTACACATCTCCTGATTTGGTACCATCAATCGCGACCCTCGAGACTGTTTGCAACCTTTTGCCGTTTGGAACGTGGTTGCAACATGATCTTGAGCGTAATACAGTGACCGCCATATTGAACGTGAAAGTAGACGCGTGTAAATGACGTCATCAAAACAAATCAATTCTTTAGCTAACGTTATAATTCAAGTGAAATATACTGTCAATAATCGGTAAATCACATCAATTATTTTATCTTGTAAAATTTTGTCACATTTATGAGGATACAATCGACTTTTGAACGCTGTTTGTTTCAAATATTTTCTGGCGTAGATTTAAATAGTTGTTTGGTCTGCTTCCGTTGTTATAGACCAGACTACCGTTGTTATGCTTGCGGAGTGATATGGGCAGGATCGGCTCATGCCGGCAACTGTAATATGTTCGAGCCGATCTTGAGTAACGATAAGATCCGAGAATATTCGAATGTGGTACCATGATAACCTTTCAGTCTAAAATTGTGCCACCACTGACCAGAGAAAAGATTAACTCTGTCCCAACCAAGACCGGGTTTTGACATCCCCTATAGAAAGGGCTTGGGAAAACATTGAGACAAAAGAAGAAACTGCTGATAACCAGCAGTTTCTCCTTTTGTCTCGTATTTTCTAGGCTATATTACACACAAATATGTTCTGTATTAATATCCAATATGCCATCAGTAGCGGCTTTCAAATTGGATAACCTTACAATTTTGCCGTTTGGGAAAGGGTTTGATATAATCTGTATATTGTATCTGTTTCTGTTTTACAGTATTCGTCAGAGGAAGAAGAAGAGGATCTGGACTTAACCATGGCCAACATGAATAAAAAGAAAAAGGTAGTGTACTGTACTGTTAAGAAGCAGTCACGAAATGGATCATTCAACTGTGTTTTCATTACTTTATCCCTTTAGAACATATAGTCTAGTTTAGATGTTTATATTTAAGACATATTTTTGAAAACATTGACGGTCAACTATGGATGGTATTGTAATTATTATTGCGTGAAAAGTATTTAAAAACAACATTATTCACAGCTTTCGTTTGAAAATTTCTGCTCTGTTTACTTAGTGAATGCAGGTTCACAATTAACCTGATTAACCCTTTCCCACATTTTGACACCTTTTGACGCCCACAAGATAAGGGTGCCTAAAATATTGTGGACAATTAAGAAATTGCATGTGACAAGCAATTTCTTCATTTCCCACTATATTTTCTACCAAGAAAGACCTAAAAATGTTAAATTCTTTTCAGTTGATATTGTTTTCTGCAACTTCTTATAATTTGGACCAGTCTAAAAAATTTCCGTCTGGTAATGTGTTAAAAAACCTATATGACTGATCATTTTTAGCTCACCTGAGCACGATAGTGCTCATGGTGAGGTATTGTGATACCGCTGTGTCCGTCGTCCGTCGTCCGTCGTCCGTCAACCTTTGGCTTGTGTGCACTCTAGAGGCCACATTTTTTGCCCAATCAACCTGAAATTTGCTCAGAATGATTGTCTTGATGAAATCTCGGACAAGTTCGAAATTGGGTCATCTGGGGTCAAAAACTAGGTCACGGGGTCAAATCTTAGAAAAACCTTGTGTGCACTCTAGAGGCCACATTTTTTGCCCAATCAATCTGAAATTTGCTCAGAATGATTGTCTTGATAAAATCTCGGACAACTTTGAAATTGGGTCATCTGGGGTCAAAAACTAGGTCACGGGGTCAAATCTTAGAAAAACCTTGTGTGCACTCTAGAGGCCACATTTTTTAACCAACTAACCTGAAATTTGCTTAGAATGATTGTCTTGATAAAATTTCGAACAAGTTTGAAATTGGGTCATCTGGGGTCAAAAACTAGGTCACGGGGTCAAATCTTAGAAAAACCTTGTGTGCACTCTAGAGGCCACATTTTTTAACCAACTAACCTGAAATTTGCTCAGAATAATGGTCTTGATAAAATCTCGGACAACTTTGAAATTGGGTTATCTGGGGTCAAAAACTAGGTCACAGGGTCAAATCTTAGAAAAACCTTGTGTGCACTCTAGAGGCCACATTTTTTGCCCAATCAACCTGGAATTTGCTCAGAATGATTGTTTTGTTGAAATCTCGGACAACTTTGAAATTGGGTCATCTGGGGTCAAAAACTAGGTCACAGGGTCAAATCTTAGAAAAACCTTGTGTGCACTCTAGAGGCCACATTTTTTGCCCAATCCACCTGAAAATTGATCAGAATGATTGTCTTGATCAATTCTCGGACAAGATCGAAATTGGGTCATCTGGGGTCATAAACTAGGTCATGAGGTAAAATCTTTGTAAAACCTTGTGTGCACTCTAGAGGTCACATTTTTTGTCCAATCAACCTGAAAATTGGTATACAAAAAGTTATATTATATCAGGTGAGCGCTTCAGGGCCAATGGCCCTCTTGTTTGGTGGACTTCTGTGACGAAACCAAGTGGCAAGATTTATTTGATCATCATTTATGCTTGTTGCCCATATATTCCTCAATTTAATAAATTCGAAGATTGTCAAACAAGCTTATCAAAATCTGTTTGAAATGATATAGAATTCAATATATTGCTCGGCCGCGGCAAATACCCTTTCTGTTGAAAATGTCACCTACCAATGGTTTGATATCGTTAACCTAAGTGGGCGAGCAGCTGGAGGCTCGGTTAGGGTGTTGTGGTAGTACTAGTATGAGAAACAACAGGAATCTATGGTGAGGTGCTCCAGCCGCCGCGATATGACCCTGGCAGTTGAAATCGGCGTAAAACCCCAATAAACCAAAACAAATCAATATATTGCTATTGGATATCTTTGGAAAATCATAATATGACATTGAAATGCTTTACACAAACAAGTTCACAAACTTATTTCTATTTTGTTTGTAGGAACTTGTCTCTACAGATCACAGTAAGGTTTATTATGCTCCATTCAGAAAGGATTTCTATGTAGAGGTACCAGAACTGGCTCGATTGTCTCCTGAAGGTTAGTTTTCTTAATGTTTGAGACACATCACGCTAAAAGGGAGCCAATGTGAAGTCAATAAAACCAAATTTCAAGAAATAGACCAGACCGAACAGAGGTCAATCAGGGTCGATAGTTTCTCCACTTCCAGTGAGATTCCTTTTAGCGAGACGGGTCAAATACATATATGTGCAGGTAGATCTTATTCTAGGCTACGATCCTCAGGTCCTTGTCAAATTTTACAGACATCCAGTGTTTTCCCTATGCATAAGAAATTGGGGGTCATTATGACTCCTTTGCCTTCAAAGTTGGGGGTCATTCCTCCAATTTTGTGGGTCAAATTGTATAAATACCTTAGGACTAAAGTTTCATAAGAAAATTTGGACTTTAAAACTTGCGTCATAAATGACCCTCAGGTAAATTTCTAAAGGGTCATTTGTTTTGAAATTGCGACAATGACGCACAATTTGTGCGTCATGGAAAACCCTGGACATCTGCCATTGAAGACATTCTTTGGTAGTGTATTAAAGTCAATTTCTTTTTGAACAGCTGTTTACAACATTTGAAGTACTGTATATTTGAATCTTATTCTTAATACAATTTAATGCTTTCTTACCTAAAATTCAGTGTTTTCTTTATTTCTCAGAACAAATACTTGTATCTGTTTTTATGCCCCGTTTCGAAAGATCAGGGAAATATTGTTTTACTCATGTCTGTCTGTCCGAAAAGTTAACATTGGCCATTACGGGGTCATTCATGTTTCACAAACATATCTTGTTTCTGTTTACAGAGGTAGATGCATTGAGGGACGAGTTAGAAGGGATCAAAGTGAGGGGCAAAAATTGTCCTAAACCCATTAAAGAGTGGGCGCAGGCAGGGGTCAGTAAAAAGGTGCTGGACGCTTTGAAAAGGTAATGACTAAATAAATCCTTTCCAAGGCATAGTCTGATTTTGATGTTCCTAATATGAAATTAATAAAGAAAGTGTTAAAAAAAACAGAAAACAATGAGGAAATTCTGATCAAAAGACTTTTATACTATTTTAGTAATCATTGAATAAGAATATTTTTACACGCAGAGGGTCGTATCATGTAATGGCCCTGGTCGTCTGTCTGTGTGTCTGTTAGCAATGTCTTGTGTGCGCAACTTCTCTTACAGTTTCTATCGGAATTTGATCGAACTTGCCACAATGAATCTCCAAGGTGTCTAGTTGTGCACACCACTTACAGAATGCAGATAACTTTTGGTTCTTGACTTATCTGTGCTTGAATTGAAAAAAAAAATGGCCAATTTTTTTTTTTTGACAAGCTTCTTTCGGGCATATATGCACTGCGCTGAGAAGGCTGAGCTCTTGTCATTAACTAGTTCTGTGATTGTTTGCTGTTAAGCTGCTTTCATATCAAAATTACGTAGAAGAGAAAAAAGAGAAGACAAAAAAAGGGGAGTGATCTGTGTCTTACGTCTATGCTGTTCCGTTAAAACTTGTTTATTTTCATATTTCAGAAGTCATTTTGACAACCCTACACCAATCCAAGCTCAGGCCATTCCAGCAATTATGTCAGGAAGAGATTTGATAGGAATTGCTAAAACAGGTAGCGGGAAGACACTTGCGTTTCTCCTTCCGATGTTCCGACACATCCTGGATCAGCCAGAACTGGATGATGAAGATGGACCAATAGGTGAGTGATTTGTTATGTTGTGTGTCCCTTTGTACCATTTATTAGTCCCCTACCGGTGTTCACACCGGAGGGTACTATAGGTTTGCCCTCCGTCTGTCCATCCGTCTGTCCATCCGTCTGTCCGTCCGCCTGTCCGCTCAAATCTGGATCCCGCGATAACTTAATAACTAAGCAAGCGTTTTTGATGAAAGTTGGTATATGACTAGATGGCAATGTGTAGATTATGCACATCATTTTATTTTTGATTTTCGACTTAAATTGAGGTTGCTATGGTTACAGAAATAGTGAAAATATGGCCAAAAATGGGATCCTGCGATAAGATAATAACTAAGCAAGCCAGTTTGATGAGACTTGGTATATGACTATATGGCAATGTGTAGATTATGCACATCATTTTATTTTTGTTTTTAGACTAAAATTGTTGTTGCTATGGTTACGGAAATAGTGAAAATATGACAAAAAATATTGGATCCTGCGATAAGTTAATAAGTAAGCAAGCTAATTTGATGAGACTTGGTATATGACTAGATGGCAATGTGTAGATTATGCACATCATTTTATCTTTGTTCTTTGACGAAAAGTGCGGTTGCTATGGTAACGGAAATAGTGAAAATATGGCAAAAAATGGATCCTGCAATAACTTAATAACTAAGCAAGCTAACTTGATGAAACCAGTAACTTTATTCAAGTCATTTGAATTATATTTCCGAAATTTTGGGCATAACATTTCATATGTTTGACAATTATTTTGATGACTTGTTCATCTTAATCTATTATTGATTACCATATTGAGTCAATTTGAAGCCGGTAGGGGACTTTATGTGTTGCATACAACACCAGATACTTGTTTCTCAAACAGTGAAAATCAAGGTGACAGCTACAAACAACAAAATGGGTATGGATAAAGATAGATATTGTGGAAGACTGAGCACTGGATCAATTGAAGCGTGGAATAAATAGTCAGGTGTAATGATTGCTGCAGTATAACTGAAAATTGTTTAATGAATGGATTCAGACCAGTCTAAAACTCTTTGTAGTATTTGATCAATCTGATCACCAAATTCTATACAATTTATTGCTCAAATGTTCACTCTAATCTTGGTTTATACTGCCTGCCATAGCTACTATACTCCAGGATCAGTATAATAAAAATGATATTGGAAAAAGGAGAAAATGCTGCGTTCATCATTTGCTTTATCCACAATAGTCTTTGATAGATTATGAAAGACACTGGCCTGCAGTAATGGTCATATAGAGATGGATCCACAGGTAGAAGTCTCATACAAAAGACTGGGTGATTGAGATCATGTTAGGGAATGGCATGTTAGAAATTCAATGCATCATCAGTTTCATCACTGAATCAGATCCTTTTTAGCTCACCTGAGCACACAGTGCTCAAGGTGTGGTATTGTGATTGGTTGTTGTCCATCATCTGTCCGTCAGGTCTTCCATTGAGTTCCGTCCACAATTTCTTTATAAATCTTCTCCTCCCAAACCAATAGACTAATCTTCTTGAAACTTGGCAGGAATGATTCTTGGGTGAAGGGCTTTTAAAGCTGTTAAAAGAATTTTATTCCATCAAAGACTCTGACTGCCGTGGCGTGAGAAAAGGGGAAACTAGTTTAATCTTCTAAAAATCTTCTTCTGCCTAACTAGTTGGCCAATATTCTTGAAACTTCACATGAATGATCCTTTGGTGAAGGGCTTTCAAAGTTGTTAAAAGAAATTGATTCCATCATATCCTCTGGCTGCAGAGGCATGAGAAATGGGAAAATAGCTAAATCTTTTAAAAAATTTCTTGTACCTAACAAGTTGGCCAATATTCTTGAAACTTCACACAAATTATCTTTTGGTGAAGGGCTCTCAAAGTTGTGAAAAGAATTTGATTCCATCAAAGACTCTGGCTGCCGCAGCATGAGAAAAGGGGAAAATAACCAAATCTTCTAAAATTCTTCGTCTGTCTTACCAGTTGGACAATATTCTTGAAACTTCACATGAATGATCCTTGGATAAAGGGCTTTCAAAGATGTTAGAAGAATTGGATGAATACTTAAACTAATAGTGTAGCAGCAGCAGAAAAAGGGTGAAAGAGCAAAAACTTTTAAAAAGGATGAATTTTTGTTACATTCATTTGAAAAACACAGGAAAAATGGCTTTATTGAAATATTTCCTATTTGGCTGCTATACAGGTCAAAGTGTATAATTTCAACAAGGCAAGAAATCTCAGATGAGCGACCTAGGGCCATCATGGCCCTCTTGTTTACTTCTTGGACTTAACTAGCTTATTACAAACTTAATTGGAGGAGCATTGAAAATCATAGAAGGGATAGGAGAAAATAATGAAAGCAGGAATCTTATCTTTTTCATGTGAAATTTTAACCATTATATACACATCAAATTTTCAGGTTTTATTTGTTTGTTTATCTAAACAGCCCCAGGATTGTGAAGACACTAGGTTTTGTTCTCTGGGATAGGCATAACATGCTTAGATTCAGATAAAAAGGAATCTATTTGTGCTATATTTAGAAACAACAATTAGTGGTAATCTCATTAGCTTGTTTTTCATTAGACTGGAAGGATTGCCCTAAAAAGACAACAATGTGTTTTCATTGTCATGATCAATGTAATTAACAAAATGAGAATTTTGGCACATGTGAGAGTGAACACATCAGTTAACCCTTTCCCGACAGACAAGATTTTAGGGTATTTTGATTTGATGACTTCTGCAGTTGACAGAATGGATCATGATAAAGACAGGATTTGTGTACAATGCAACAAAGAAAACATTGAGGCAAAAGGAGAAAATGCTGATTATCAGCATTTTCTTCTTTTGTCTCAATGTTTTCACAGGCCTCTTCTATAGAAGACGTCAAAACCCGCTCTTGTTTGGTAAAGAGTTAAAGTCAGAACATATTGATGGTCACATGTTACAATGTGGCATCATAAAGCACATGTTATGCTGCATCAATTGCTTCTCCAAGGGGTCAGCTGGAATGGCTTTTTTGGTACAGCTTATTTTTATGCTCCCCGAAGGGAGAGCATATAGTCGCCGCTTCGTCTGTCCGTCCGTCCGTCCGTCCGTCCGTCCTGTCCGTCCGTCATTCCGTCCGTCCGTCCGTCCGTCCGTCCGAAGCAATATCTCCATAACCCTTGGGCCAAATCAAATGAAACTTACCATGTGAACTCCCTGTGACAAAATGCCGATGTACTTTTCCCCGTTTTTGGATTTGAGGCCTTGTCGTGGGAAAAGGGGACTTATGGTCAAATACAGTTTTTCTCTAATTTCTCCTAGTCTAATGGTCAGAATTTGATGAAATTTCATATTTGAGTAGCAAATCAGATGCCCTTGACAATAAAGTGCTCTCCATGGCATACATTTATTGTGACAATGCCTTATTCGGGGAGCATTGTCCGTCTCTGACGGCCCTTGTTCATTAGATAGGAAATATTGCCATTAACCTTTTATCCAAACCATACCTAGTTTGACGTCCCTAATTGAAAAGGCTTGGGAAAACATTGAGGCAAAAGAAGAAACTGCTTATTGCCAGCAGTTTCTCCTTTTGCCTCAATATTTTCTGTGTTACTTTGTACACAAATCCAATCTTTATCAACACCCATTTTGTCATTTTCAGCAGCTTTCAAATTGGACTACCTTATTTTTTTGCCATTTGGGAAAGGGTTAAATGACAACAATGTTTTCAGTACCATGATCACCACAATGTAATCAATATAATGGAAATTATGGAACATGTGAGAATGTACACATCAGCTGAAGTTGGAACATAATGTTCATGATCACATGTGACATGGTTACATGCGGTATCAGCACATTATGTTGAACCAATGGCCTGATTTTCAATGCTTTTCAACGAAAACCTCGTAACTGCAGCTTGTTTTGTTCATGCTGCATTACAAAAGAGGACCAAAAATTGGACATATTTGAACACAAATTTTGAATCTATCTTTAAAAATTAAAGCATGAAGTTTCAAATGAGCTAACAGAAATCTTTGATTAAAGACTTTCAAATAATGAGTTTACTTGAGGAAGTATTTACAAAGCAACAAAACTTTATTAATTTTATCTTTATTAAAGTTTTTCTAGTTTTCTTCATAACTTAAATAACATTTTGTTCATATATACATTATTTATATTATCGCTGTATCAACTTTTACAAAGATAGTCTATTAACAATAATTGGTTAAAGGCTTTAAAGAAAAAGAAGAAAAAAAGAAAAAAAGTAAAAACAGGCACAGAGTATTGGACAGTATTGATGTCTTAGTAAATGTTAGATTAAAACCCATTACCAGACACAGAATTTTAGACTGATCCAAAATCAAAGATGTTGCAGATAACAATTTAAAGTGTATGAAACTTTAAATTTTTTGGTCTTTTTGGATAGATAACAATGCGGGAGATGAACAAAGTGCTTGTGAAAAGCAATAAAGCAATATCTTCATTTTCCACTATGTTTTCAAAAGACTTAATTTTATAGGGCGTCGGGGGTGCTACTGTGTGCGAATGGGTTAAAGATTTTGTGCCATGTACATAATAGAGCTGGGATGTGGTAAAGAACTCATAGAGCAATTGAGACCAATATGAATCCAGAGGCGCCTTCTTTAGAGCGAGACTTTTCAAGATTTCTTAAGATGTTTTTGATACAGCGTTTTTGAGACCGAGATTTTAAGCGAGGTGTTCCAAATGTTCCATACTTCATACAGATGACGTCATCATGATGTCATTTGTATGAAGTATGGAGCATTCGGAACTCCGCGGTTAATGAATCAAGGAGCATTCGGAACAACTCGGTCAATTCTATCCCATATAGATTCTACAGAATTTACCGAGGGGATCTGAAGGATGTATAGAGCAATGGCGGCTCCCAGTGATCATCTTAAAAATCTTGCTCAAAAAAGCGCTTTATCCTAAAACATCTTAAGAAATCTCAAGATATCTCAAGAAATCTCGCTCTAAAGAACAAGGCTCAGATGAGCCTACACATATACACAATCTGATCAAGATTCATTTTGTCCTGTTTTGACTTCTTCTAAATTTCTTATTAGCTGATAAAGACCGACATGAATCCTGATCCGGCTGCATTTAGGCCTCGGGGCTGTTTTGGTTTTCCTAGCTCAATTACATGTAAGAAAATCAACAGAAAGTTGGAGCATGTTATTATAGCTTATAGTAGAATGACTTTTGTCAAAACGAAATACAAAAATCAATCACTATTACAAAGTAACAGATTAAAGGGGTAAAGACATTCTAAATTTGTAATTTCAAATTCAGACTTTATGTTGTGGGTACCCATTTGAATCGTCTCGATGAGACAATTCCAATGAGAACCCAACAATGAATTTGAGCAATAGAAAACAATATTGCACTTTTAAAAGCTGTCACCCCATCTAATATGTAACTCTGTTATTAACTATAATGGATAACTGTTTTGTATATTACTGTGGCATTCTGAAAATCTAGGGAAATGTGACCCATCATGCTAAAAGGGACCTTCTTGGAATTTCAATAAGGAAAAGTATCAACCCTAGTCTGTCTGCATGGATTGTGCAAATTGACTAGGCAAAAACTATATTCCAACTTAATTTTCTGGAGCTAGATTATGTTTTGTATCTTACTATATATTCATTTTCAACATATGACATCTGGTTGTCACCTGCTAAGTATTTTATGTTTCTAGAAATTCGGTTTTATGGACCTCCAAGAAGGTCCCATTTAGGTTCAGAAATGCTCTGTGGATTAACCCTTTCCTTAACAAGCCCTGAATGTGTTATTTTAATGTAACTTACAAGGACGGACCCAGGAATTTTTTCCAGGGGGGTCCAAGTCCAAGATTTTTTTCCAGGGGGGGTCCGAGCTCAAATTATGGCTTAAAATGTAATAAATTTGCAACATTACGCTAAGTTTATATAGTCAAAATTTAATTTTCGGCCAATCCCAGGGGGGTCCGGACCCCCCGACCCCCCCTCTAGATCCGCCCATGACTTATCAAAAACTTTTTGTACTTAGTAGAGAGAAGAAGTAAATGCAGAAAATCAGTTATTTCCCCTTTTCTCTAAGCATACATATAGTAACACTTAGTATGTCTTCCTTTTCACAGAGCCACAGATAAGAGGGAATGAAGGCTTTTTAAAATGTAACATTTCATTTATTGTTCATCAAATCCTATGTTGTGGCTACTCATTGGAATCGTCATACCTTGACGATTCCAATGAGTACCTACAACATAGGGTTTGGAATTGAAATAACGAAAGTTAGAATGTCTTCACCCCCACTGATCTGTTGCTCTGCTCTTCAACACATCACAATTTGGACTTGTTCATAATTTAGTCATTTAGAAAAGGGCTAACAAATATTCAGTAATGTCCTGTTCCTTGCTGATCAAATATAGTACAGTCTGATACAGATCCATTTTGTTTACTATCAGCTTTTCAAATGCCTCAAACAACTCTTATGGAACAGTAAAGATTCTGATTAGACTGCTCTTTAGTACAAAATTGTTGATTGATCTCATGCTACAAAGGTCCTCTTTCCAGATCTGTGCTCGTAATAGTTTGGCCCTCACACAGCATACATTTTCATCCATTACCTGACGACAACATTTTGGACTTGTCCAATTTCAAAGAGGTTGCAGACGACAACTTCAAGTGAATGAAATTTTACATGTTTTGGTCTTTCTGCTTAGAAAACATTGTGTGAAATGAAGAAATTGCTTGCATCTAAATTCTCTTTTTCACTCTATTTTTTCTTTGATTCAATACTGATATGCTTGTTTCTATAGCATTTATTTGGTTGCCTGCATTTGTTGCAATTTTGGCCAGTTTAAAAGGAAGAAATACTGTTGTTTAAAAGAGTATATCATTGTTAGTACACTGTAACAACTGTAACAGAATCCAAAAATGTAACTGATTTGATTGGACGATTTGCCAACATGTGACCATTTGCATGAGTCCGCTTAGATTTTAACACTCCTTTTATGACACGATTTTCTTGTCCATTTTCCACACCAGTCAAACTGTCTCTTTTGGAAGACCATATCCGAGCCCCTGTAGACCCTAAACTATGGCTTCGGGGTCGTACAACATTACATGGCATATAGTCTGAACTACCGGTAGATGTTATACTCGATTCTCGTGAAAATATCACAATGTGCGCCTGACTCACTTGTAGTCCGTCACTTTTCAATTCCGTTATCGAGTCTGATGTGTCAGAATTGCCGTCTGCTGACACTAAAAGATTGTTGTTTTCCTCGTTTCCTCCAAATTTAAGACTTGTCGTAGTTTCATGAAACACATTGCAGTCAAATCGATGTCTGTTGAAGAAGGCTGCTTTACTTATACTTGATGAACAACCCTGAAATGAGAAAGGAAACAATTTTGTAAAAGGATAATTTGATAATTCTTGTAAAGCTGTAAGTTCTTGGAGATGGCAACTTTTGAGATTGGTCCAATTCATAAGCTTGAACCCATTACCAAACCACAAAATTTTAAGCTTGTCTGAATTTAAAGATGTTGAAGAGGACAATTGCAAGTGAATACAATTTTACACTTTTTGGTCATTCCTGGTAGAAAACATTATGAGAAATGAAGAAATTGCTTGTCACAAGCAATTTCTTCATTTTCAACAATGTTTTCCAAAAACTTTATGTCAATAATTATTTAGGAAAGGGTTAAAATGCAAAATTGTAAATGCTTCTGATAAAACAATATTTTCATTTTTCCAGACATTTCAGGCAGATGATTTTGTTTTTATCTATTCCTTTTCCCAAAAAACATATTGTCAGACTCCTCCAATTTGAGAGTTGTGGCAGAAGTTAAAATATTTGATTGCAGTAGGAATTGTATATGCTTAGCATAGATAATATTTAGGATAAGGGACAATGATACTATCCTGGTTCTAAAAAAATAAAATTCATTATCATCAATTTTATTGGAAGCAATTATATTCATAGTAACATGAAATTCCCAGAAGGAATTTTGTGCGTAGTTTAGATGTTTAAGATTTTGTGTTTCTTAGAATAACTGTACATCGTGTAAAATCTATATTTGGATATCCATATTTAGAGGTTTGTATCCAAAAATAGACGAGAAAATTGCCACTTTACTTCAAGATTACAGGATTATCAAAAACAAGCTCATCCTCAATCCTTTCCTCAAATATTCTAATCTGTAGGTTGATCCTATTTGAAAAGTACTGCAGAGAATAAGATAAATTTTGCACAAGATAGATAAAAGCAATATCAAAGGAATGTTGAGAGCCAGTATTTTCTTCTTCTCTCTCGATGTTTTCCAACTATTCTATAAGCGACATAAAACATTATTATTATACCTCACGTGACTTTCTATTCAATAATAATAAACTATATATTTCGTACTATTAACCGCTCAGTGATCCGAGAGGGCGACATTACGTAATGTCACCCGGTTGACATTATGTAATGTCTACCGCTGCATGTTCTATAAATAGTAATACACTCTTTTATGACGTCATTAATGACGTCATGTGATATCTTAGAGAACTTTTGTTGAATCATAGTAAATTTTTATATGGCTTAATTAAAAGAAATTGTTACGTGACCTGTCACGCAAAAATGGACTTTCTGGGAAAATATGATAAGATCATAGAGTCAGTCAGCTTGGACTGCACTATAAGCAGATCATGATCAAAGCTTTCCTCTCTAAGCTAGGTTTTTTGGTTTTTTTTTTTTTTTTTTTTTTTTTTTTTTTTTTTTTTTTTATTTTATTTTTTCCTATCTAAGATCTACTAGATCTAGATTTTAATTGCTTTGTTCGGTATAATAAAATGAATATCACATGCCTCTCAGGGTAATAGTACATATCGTCTACCCTCGACCAGGTTATGTTGACCTCGGCTAACGCCTCGGTCAACATTACTGGTCTCGGGTAGACAATATGTACTATTACCCGGAGAGGCATGTAATATTTATATAATGTCTCATTTGGGAAAGAGTTAACCAGAGTGAAGCCTGCTATCCAGTTTGCTTTTGCTCCCTTATTATAGTTATTTGGTCCATGTTGTCACTTTTCAATGAAAACCTTGTAACTCCATCTTATTTTAAGCTGCAGTTATGAGGTTTTAGTTGAAAAGCACTGATATGATTTTGCATTAATTCTTTTCTCAAACAATGGCTGGTTTCTACATCCTTCGAAGGAAAAATTATGGAAAACATGGAGAGAATAGAAGAAAAAAATTATCCCAGCATTTTCTCCTTTTTGCTAACTAGTTTCTAACTAGAGCACAATGCATTTTCTGCTTTGTTAAGAACTATTTGTTGTCTGTGAAACTTCTTTCTTAGCTCATACCAAAAATCATTGACACTTTATGAATGCTTTTACCCTTCCCTAAATAACAAAAAATTGGACTTTAAATTTGAAAGATGATGCAGGCTACAAAAATTTTCTTTTTAGGTTTAATATGGCCCTTTTAATCCTTTTCCATACAATGGAAAATTGGACTCTTCCATGTAAAAAGTGACTGGAGATGTCAAAATCGTTGTTGATGAAGGCAGGATTTGTGTTCAATATAGCACAGAAAATATTGAGACAAAAGGAGAAACTGCTGGTTATCAGCAGTTTCTTCTTTTGTCTCGATGTTTTCTCAAGTCTTTTCTATTTGGGACGTCAAAATCAGGTCTTGTTTGGGAAAGGGTTTAAAGCATTGGTTGATGCTGAGAAAAGAACTTTCACTTGTGTTATATGTGCATTTATAGATGCAAAGGCATAATTATAGTTTTCATTCTGTTATTATCTGTTTGCAGCTTTTTCCCATAACTATTTAGTCATAGTTTTTTGCCCTTCTAAAAGTGCAAAAGTGGCAGGTCCTTTGTTTTGCTTTTTGCATATCTTTTTTGAATGGTTATTTAAACCTTTGTAGTTTAGTAAGGGGATTATACTGGTAATAAACACCATATTTGTAATAAATGACCTGTAAACTTGTAATAAGGGGTAAACAGTGAATAGTTTAGGTCATTTATAATCTCATCATTACAAATACTTTAAATACCCAGATTAGATTAGTTAGACCTCCTAAAGAGCTTAGCCCTTTCTCAAAAAAGACCTAGTTGGAAAGGCTTAGGAAAACATTGATGTAAATGAAGAAAATGCTGATAACCAGCATTCTCTTCTTTTGCCACAATATTTTCTTTGCTACAATAATTTCTAGCCCCCTTCATATTGGACCACCTTCAAATTTTGTTCTTTGGGAAATGGTTAACTTAGCTTGTTTTGGAACTTTTAAAACCCATTACAACACAGTGACATTTTTTTTTACGCCCTGCAAGATAAAGGCTTTGGAAAACATTGTGGAAAATGAAGAAATTGCTTGTGACAAGCAATTTCTTCATTCCCCACAACGTTTTCTACCGCGAAAGACCTATAAATGTATACATAATTCCATTCACTTTAAATTGTCTTCTGCATCATCTTTGAATTTGAAACCGTCTGAAATTTTGCAGTCTGGTAATTGGTAAATGTTACCTTACTCAGCTCCAGCAGCATGAAGGCCTCTGACTTAGATTCAGAATAATATTTATTCATAATATAATCTTTGATGCTATTTTTTTCTGTGTCAGAAACAGTAGATCTAGTATGATTTAATGTGTCATAAATTTGACATTTTGTTCAAGTTTGGTATTTGCCAAAAGGTTCCAAGTGTTGAAATTAGTGAACTTTGGTTACATGCTCTGAATTGATGACAGTTCAATGAACAGGATGAAAAAGATGAGAGGAAGGCAATGAATTTTCAAATTTAAAAATATATATCGTCGGTGTAAATGCAAAACCTTGTATGTCGATTTTTGCGATTTTCAAAGTACACACTTGTATGTCCAATAAAGACAATTCATGCAGGTTCTGGGATATTTTTACTTGTCAGTATCAATGACACATTATAATGTGAACAATATGTCCGAATTTCAAGTAGATCTAAAACCCTTAAGTTTCAGAAAAATTATTAATTTATTTTCTTCCCCTCTAAAATTTTCCAAAAAATGAGATACAAGGATTTGCATTAACACCGACGATATATCATTCATCAAACTAGAAGAAGTGATTACTCATTGGCATTGTCTCATTTATTGTTTGCGCAAGATCGTATAGCACATGTTTACGTTTTGTTCAAATGTAAACAAAACATTTTTCAATAAAACGCAGAAAACTCGGAACAGTGAACAGACAGCTCTATCACTGTACCTAAATTTTAAACATGTCTATGTCACTACTTATAAAGAATTTATTCATCTTTTATTAGGCGGGGGGCCAGTGGGGCCTACCATGCACCCCCCCCTAGACTTTTTGCCACTGGTGCCAAATTGTTCCTTAGGTCCTACTTGTTGAAAATCAGAGGTGCCCCCAAGAAAAAACTCATTCCCGCTATATGAAACAGCGCCGTTTCCATGGCAACCCTTATGCGCTTTTGAGAAAATGACAGTAGTTGAAAAAACATCAATATCTCTGCTTACAGATATAGTAGATCAATACTTTTGGTATCAAAATGAAGCTTAGACATTGTTCTTGAATTTGGTATGTGCATATGCAAATTAGCTAATTTGCATATGCATGATTTTTAAGATTTAATTAAAAAAATTGATGAAATTTTCGTCGTTTTTTTAAAATATGATACAAAAATAAGCTATTACTCACTTAGTTTGTTGGTTATAGTAAGAATTTTGGTATCAAATTGAAGCCTAGACATCCCTCCTTAATATACATTAGTCAAATAAGATATTTTTTGCATGCATGATTTTTAGTGATTTTTTTAAATTTTGCCGAAAAATTCGCATATTCATGAATATTTGATATATGTAGTTCTTTCAAGCCTTATAGAAGGACTTACTTACTTTGTATACATAAAACTTCATTAACAAAGTAGAATTAGGCATTTAAATTTCATTTTACTGAATCAGAGTGTATTAAATCATATTTTAGGGTGCGGTTTCCATGGCAACATATCTTGAAAAAGGGGTTTAAATGGTATTTTAAGAGAAAGAGCTTTTGTTCACTAAGTCCTGGATGTAGACTGACAATTAATGTTTTTAGATTGATGTTTAGACATCAATCTTTACTTTTTAGAATAGTTATACAAATTAGCTAATTTGCATATGCATTATAACAAAGAATTAATTAGAATAATCAATTTAATTAACATTATTTTTCGCAAGTGCAGCTGGAAAATCAGATGTAGCTCGCATAGTTCTGAATATATATTAACACTTTTGGTATCAAAATAAAGCCTGGACATTTCTCTTTATTTTCCAACGCAGTAATGCAAATTAGCTAATTTGCATATGTATGATTTTAAAGATTTAATAGTATTTTTCATGATTTTTTTGCAATTTCTATTAAGAATAAAACAGAAAAATAAGCTTTAGCTAATTAAGTTGGTGGTGTAAAGTTACAATTTGGATATCAAAATGAAGCTTAGACATTCATCATGGTTTTCAGCGATCAAATTAGCTTATTTGCATATGCACATTTAAAAAAAATACTTATAAATATTTCACCAATTAGGGAATATCTAATTCACACAGCGTTTTTAAACTGTATGGAAAGACTTTATCATATTTTTATGTAACACTACATGACAACAAACTGATTAAGCATTTTGAGGCTTTTTTACAGAATTAGTTTGAATTACGATACTGAAGGCTTAGCGAAAAACTATTGTAACTATGCTTTGTAAAAATTTGCTAGAGAGGGGAAAAATAACAAGTTTCTTAAGTTTCTTGAAATTAAACATTTAAAACATTTTTTGAATTCTAAATAACTTTTTAATTATACAGATTTGAAACCCAATATTAGAACACACTAATTGTATTCTTTCTTAGGCTTCAGAAAATTATAAAAAGGAAAATTCTCAAAATGCATTTACAATAGTTTTGCATTGGACCTGGATATGCAAGAAGGTGTCGTTTCCCTTGAAACATGTTTCCTTATAATTTAAATGCAGTTAGGTGTAGCAAAAGAAAAAGCTATAACTCACCAAGTTCTTGGTGTAGACTTACAATTTGGGTATCAAAATAAAGTCTGTTCATCTTCTTTTTAGCATGTATGCATATAAGCTAACTTGCATTAGCTATATTTCAAATGAATTTAAACAATTAATTTTGACCCTTCTTAATGAAATTGACTTTAATTTGTGAATACTTCTGAGATAAACAATGAATTTAAGATTCAAATTGTTGAATGACTTGATTATATTGAATATATCATGCAGCCCTAAAGTCAAGTATTAATAGTTCATATATTAATCTTTTTATATTATTTTGCTTAAATTTAGTAGGTACATCCCACAAACAATCACCATTTAGCACCAAAATAAATGGTATGAATGTCAAGGTCATAAACCCAGGTCCGAACAATTGCCCTAAGGTCCTGCATTGATACAACAGTGTTGCATCCTGTGAAATGGAAATTGTGCATTTTTCTTTATTGAAGGAAAGATTAATGGGACAATAAAAGAATATCTTTAATTTACTTAATAAAACCTTTCAGCCTTTTTTCTGTATTTAATAGGGTTTCTCGTAAGAAGAATATTGAATGTGTTCTTCTCATGCAAATCTCAAACATGATTACCCGATATTGCTTTCCCGTATGATGCCTACAATCGTTTATGTCACAAATCCATGAAGTGCAGATGTCAAAGTGATACATTACAATATCATGTACCTCGTAATCCTGGCTTTCTCTCAAATGTTGGTCAGACTTCAACTTCTTGTCTATTCCAATCTGAATTTGTATGTCTCTTATGAAATTTATCCTTTGTCTAAGACTAAAAGCATATTCAGTCTCAGTTACAACACTCATAATGTATTCTCTTTCATTTTTGCTACAACATTTCAACTATTCATGATTTCTTGTTCAGGTTTGGAATACAACCCCTACAAGTAGGACTTTGATTGAGTCCTTTCAGATCAGTAGTCATCTTATAGGTACTGTGATTCAAATGACTCTACTTTTTGACGAAGCAATTGTCACACTCATAGTCTTCATCGTCTACTAACTTAACAATAGTCTCAGAAAAATCTGTTTCTTTACATTGTCAGACACTGTCATCTCTCTAGGACCTTTTATCCTCATCCCTTCTTTCATTTAAGATAAGGAATCTCCATTCATCTGAGTCGCATCATAGTCCTACTCAGACCATTACTTGGCCGATCGATCCCCTTCTCTCTAAAAATATGAACCTCTATGATTACTTTATGATCTCTTATATCTTTTATAAGAATTAGTTTGATGGTCGAGACGGAAAAATAAGTTAAAGGTGCCAATTCTCCTGCCTCATACAGCCGATTGTCTTCTCCTTTCACACAGAACGACTTCTCCAACTGTATACGTAATCCATTGTTCCTTGAAAAAAGTCATACTCTTGACATGTTATGAAATTCCTAAAAGCACCAGTCTTGTCTTTGCACATAATTTCACTCGCTCATTACCAAGTTTCGTATTTAACTTGCAGGTGTAGAAGCACTGACCACTTCTATGTGCTGCCTTCCAGCTTGCTGTCTTGCTGCACATGTATGGCTGTTCTCATTCCCTTCTTCCATTTACTTTGCATAGCCGAGATAGCTCAGTCGCTGACGACCGAGTCTATAAATTCAGGAGTATTTAGTTAGAATCCCTGCTTGGCCAATTCACATTCTGACATTTGTCTCTCACCAATGGGTACTAATCATCTTTGTGAGAAAGCTCCGATTCAATATCATGGTAGTACTGGTGGAAAGAAACACCTGAAATCCATGCAAAGGTGCTCCAGCTGCTATATGACCATAGCAGTTCAAGTGGTGTTAAACCGCAATCAATCAATACATCAATCCAATTGTTCTTTTCATATGGGTGGTATATTCCTTTCTAGAAGACCCCCTCTCTGACAGTTGCTTCCATTTCATCTAAGTCCTCCCTCATCTACGCGTACCTGTGTCCTGCATGTTGTACTCTGTTTTAATATTGCCCAATTGGATCTCTTAGCATGTCCATACCATCTTATCCTCCTTTCCCTCAAGAGGGGTTTCTAAGTCTTCGAGACCATGCTGTTTGCGTAGCTCGCTTGAGCTGGTATTGGAGATATCCTGTGGTTGTATGTTGCTGATCTGAATAATTATTGTGGTGTCATTTCGCTTCAGGCGTTTTAGGTTAGGCTAGGAAAAGTCTTGCTTGCGTTAATCATGTCATTTCTGACGTAGTTTGAGTATATTTTGTCTCCTGTTTGGTAGGAGAGGCAAAAATTGTTATTATTTTCTCAAAAGCCCTTCCCCGTAACAGACCCGAATGCTCTTACCAATGATTTTGTACTCAATACATGCTTTTTAGCCTACCTGTATCTGTTCAATCTTATCTCATTGAACCTTTGAGGGTCGCAATGACTGGTAACTTGTTATTGAAAGAAAAACAATGTGATAAGATGTACATTGAATTTCGGTTCAGGTCTATTAGAATTTCGGTTCAGGTCTATTATGTTACTTATGGATCATGTTTGTATGGAAAGTATATATTGAGATTACTTCCTTGTGACAAGAAAATAGTCTTTTTTCCCATTTTTGTTTACTAAGGCGAGAGAAGTCACCCCCTCATATCTTTCTTCACTCCTCCAGTTGCCTTCTATCACTAGATAGTTAGCTTGTACTTTACGTTTCATTGTTAACCCAATGTTCATGTCAAGTTGCATACTGGATTGTGATATTTCAATGCCATCCATGCTCTCCTCTTTTGGGTAAATCAAAGCAAAACACACATCAGAATTCGTCTTTTTTCAAACACTTTCTTTTTCACAAGAAATCATACAGCCAGACCGAAAGGCACGCAAACATAAAAGAGTTACTAGCTATTAATTCCAGAATATTTGATATCAAAATATAAGCATGATGAAGTCCTTCAACAAAGTCGAATTTGCTATATATCTCATGAGTATTAACAAATAGAAGATAATTTTATTGTATATCATTATTCAAACTCATTTGCAAGATAGCTAATGCAAGTTAGCTAATCTACATAAGTGATCAAAACAATAAAGATGGGTGTCTAAGCTTTATTTTGATACCCATATACAGAATCTGCACCCAGGACTTGGAGAGCATGAGTTATTTCTCCTGCCCTCTTAACTGTTTTAAGGAAGATAATATTATGTTTCTATGGACCTTCTTGCATACTGCAATTCAAACTGATTTTATAAAACAGCCTTAAAATGAAAAATTATGTGGTGAACATGAAGTGTTACATAAAAATATGTTTTAGTCCATCCATACAGCTTGAAATCACTGTATGTATCAAATACATGTATTCCCAAATTTGAGATATTTCTTTACTAAAATTATATTTAAAAAGATATTAAAAATTATACATATGCAAATAAGCTAATTTGATCACTGAAAACCATGATGAATGTCTAAGCTTCATTTTGATATCCAAATTGTAACTCTACACCACCAACTTAATTAGCTAAAGCTTATTTTTCTGTTTTATTCTTAATAGAAATTGCAAAAAAAATCATGAAAAATACTAATTAAATCTTTAAAATCATACATATGCAAATTAGCTAATTTGCATAACTGCGTTGGAAAATAAAGAGAAATGTCCAGGCTTTATTTTGATACCAAAAGTGTTAATATATATTCAGAACTATGAGAGCTACATCTGATTTTCCAGCTGCACTTGCGAAAAATGATGTTAATTAAATTGATTATTCTAATTAATTCTTCGTTATAATGCATATGCAAATTAGCTAATTTGCATAACTATTCTAAAAAGTAAAGATGGATGTCTAAACATCAATCTAAAACATTAATCGTCAGTCTACATCCAGGACTTAGTGAACAAAAGCTCTTTCTCCTAAAATACCATTTAAACCCCTTTTTCAAGATATGTTGCCATGGAAACCGCACCCTAGAATATGATTTAATACACTCTGATTCAGGAAATTGACATTAAAATGTCTAATTCTACTTTGTAAATGAAGTTTTATATATACAAAGTAAGTAAGTCCTTCTATAAGGCTTGAAAGAACTACATATATCAAATATTCATGAATATACGAATTTTTCGGCAAAATTTAAAAAAATCACTAAAAATCATGCATGCAAAAAATATCTTATTTGACTAATGTATATTAAAGAGGGATGTCTAGGCTTCAATTTGATATCAAAATTCTTACTATAACCAACAAACTAAGTGAGTAATAGCTTATTTTTGTATCATATTTTAAAAAAACGACGAAAATTTCATCAATTTTTTTAATTAAATCTTAAAAATCATGCATATGCAAATTAGCTAATTTGCATATGCACATACCAAATTCAAGAACAATGTCTAAGCTTCATTTTGATACCAAAAGTACTGATCTACTATATCTGTAAGCAGAGATATTGATGTTTTTTCAACTACTGTCATTTTCTCAAAAGCGCATAAGGGTTGCCATGGAAACGGCGCTGTTTCATATAGCGGGAATGAGTTTTTTCTTGGGGGCACCTCTGATTTTCAACAAGTAGGACCTAAGGAACATTTTGGCACCAGTGGCAAAAAGTCTAGGGGGGGGTGCATGGTAGGCCCCACTGGCCCCCCGCCTATATACAACACTGTTTTGTTTACATTTGGACAAATGTAAACATGTGCCATACGATCTTGTGCCAACAATAGACCATTTAAATGAGTACCCACAACAAGCAGTTTGGAGTTGAAATAACTAAATTAGAATGCCTTTATCCCATGTTGTCTATTGCTCTGTAACATGAGAAATACTGTACTTATCAGGGTGCATCTGCAGTTGCATGGGATACAAAATTTAAGCTCACTACCTATGTTTTCATAGCATCTAGACCATCTAGCATTAGAAATATAGCATGGCCCTAATTTGTATCTGGCCATAAAATGACCCTTGTTTAGGCTACCACTTTCAGATTAACCCTTTCCCAAACTACAAAATTTGAGGATGATCCAATTTGGAATCTGCTGCAGACTTCAAAATGATGTTAAAAAAGATTGGATTTGTATGCAATATAGCATGAAGAATATTGAGGTAAAAGGAGAAAATGCTGATTATCAGCATTTTCTTCTTTTGCCTCAATGTTTTACCAACCTATTTCTATCAAGGACATCAAAACAAGTTTGTGTTTTTGAAAGGGTTAACCAATTTCAGATTAATGAGCTATCACTGGGGATTTTGTATGAATGTACAGGTAATGATGGTCAGTCCATGTTTGACCAGTGATAGTCTGGTGACAGTGGTCAAATCTGCTGACAGTGGTCAAATCTTGACCAATACATGATTAGATGTAAAGTCATTGAAAAGAAGTTTTACTGGTAGTATGCATTAACGTTCATCCTCTTTCTAGGCCATGTCTAAAATTTAATCATTTTATTAGCTCATCTGAGCACGAAGTGCTCAAGGTGAGCTATTGTGGTCGCTTTTTGTCCGTCGGCGTCCGTCTGTCTGTCTGTCCGTCTGTCTGTCCGTCTGTTCACATTTTGTTGTTACCACTCTAGCACCCACAAATATTGACCAATCTTAACCAAACTTGGTCAAAACATGTATGACCATAAGTTCTCGAATGAGTTCGATTTTGAGTCAGGAAGTCTGGAGTTATGTGCCCTTGAACGTCAAAAATGGCTAGTTTCGACTTTGTTACCACTCTAGCATCTACAAATATTGACCAATCTTAACCAAACTTGGTCAAAATATGTATTACCATAAGTTCTGGGATGAGTTAAATTTTGAGTCAGATCGGGCAAGAAAGTCTGGAGTTATGTGCCCTTGAACGTCAAAAATGGCTAGTTTTGACTTTGTTACCACTCTAGCATCTACAAATATTGACCAATCATAACCAACCTTGGTCAAAATGTGTATGACCATAAGTTCTGGGATGTGTTTAATTTTGAGTAAGATCGGGTCAGAAAGTCTGGAGTTATGTGCCCTTGAACATCAAAACTGGCTAGTTTTGACTTTGTTACCACTCTAGCATCTACAAATATTGACCAATCATAACCAACCTTGGTCAAAATATGTATGACCATAAGTTCTGGGATGAGTTAAATTTTGAGTCAGATCTGACCAGGAAGTCTGGAGTTATGTGCCCTTGAGCGTCAAAAATGGCTAGTTTTGACTTTGTTACCACTCTAGCATCTACAAATATTGACCAATCTTAACCAAACTTGGTCAAAATATGTATGACCATAAGTTCTGGGATGTGTTTAATTTTGAGTCAGATCTGACCAGGAAGTCTGGAGTTATATGCCCTTGAACGTCAAAAATGGCTAGTTTTGACGTTGTTACCACTCTAGCATCTACAAATATTGACCAATCTTAATCAAACTTGGTCAAAATATGTATGACTATAAGTTCTCGGATGAGTTCGATTTTGAGTCAGATCTGACTAGGAAGTCTGGAGTTATGTGCCCTTGAACATCAAAAAATGGCTAGTTTTGACTTTGTTACCACTCTAGGATCTACAAATATTGACCGATCAAAACAAAACTTTGCAACAATGTTGGTAACTATAAGTTCTCAGATGAGTTTGATTTTGAGTCAGATCGGACTAGGAAGTCTGGAGTTATGTGCCCTTGAACGTCAGAAATGGCTAGTTTTGACATTGTTACCACTCTAGCATCTACAAATATTGACTGATCAAAACAAAACTTTGCAACAATGTTGGTAACTATAAGTTCTCAGATGACTTCAATTTTTTGTCAGATCGGACGTGGAATTCTGGAGTTATGTGCCCTTGAACGTCAAAAATGGCTAGTTTTGACTTTGTTACCACTCTAGCATCTACAAATATTGACCGATCAAGACAAAACTTTGCCACAATGTTGGTAACCATTAGATCTTGGATGACTTTGATTTTCAGTGTGATTGAAGTAGGAAGTCTGGAGTTATGTGCCCTTGAATTTGACAAAATTACTGTTTTCGACTTTGTTTATATTGTAGCATCTACATTTATTGACTAACGGTAATCAAGACAAAATTGGCCACTATGTTGGTGGCCATAAGATCCTGGATGAGTGAAACTTTCAGCTTGATTTGACTAGAAAACCCAGAGTTATTGGCCCTTGAATTTCACATAATTACAGGTTTCGACTTTATTTTCACTCTAACAATATTTTGACCAATCAAAAAAAAAATTGGACATAATGTTGATGAGAATACTTTTATTAGAACAGAGTTATGTGCCCTTGACTGTGTTGTTTTCTTCCACTTTCTTTTCACTGTAACAGCCACAAATATTGATCATTCAAGATTATGAAAGCAGTTTTCAGCTGGATCATAATCTCACATCTTAAATTATGTGCTCTTGAACTTGACAACATTGTGACTTTCTATCTAGGTTCAGGTGAGCGATTAAGGACCATCATGGTCCTCTTGTACATTTTATGTAATTGTGTGAGATTGAAATAGTTTAGCTGTTTCCTAATTTATAACTGGTCTGTGGGTGTCTTCCCTGATTAAATGAAAGAAGTCTTAAACCAGAATTAATACAGTGCTAATTAAAAAACTGATGCTGAGCACAGAATTTACATTGATGGACATTGTTTTATTGTTAGGAAAATAAGCCAGAGAAACTTAGAAAACATTATTTGGAGAAGAGAACTAACAAAATTCTCAGCACTTTTCCTTTTCTGATTTCTAATTTTTGAGTTGATAAATGCAGGGGTTGTGGATTGAAACCCTGGTTTGGCCATTGTTTTTTGATGGACAAAAGTCATTTGTCTCTCGCCAATGGATGTTAATTGTCTATGTGAGAGAGCAGCTAGAGGCTTAGATTGGATCTTGAGGTTGTACTTTTGAAAGAAATGCCCAGTGTTCTCTCCAGCCCAATAAGCTGTATCGGCCCCACTACAACTTCATGTAAATCAGAGTAATGCCCCTACAGCTTCAAAACTACCCCACAGCTAAATTTCTTCAAAATGGTCACCAAAAATAGAGGAATTTTAGGTAGTATGTGTCAAAAACTGATGAATTAAGGCATTTTGTACAATAAATTTTCATAAAAACTTTATGAGAAAAGAAGAAATTGCTCAAAATGAGCAATTTCTTTTTTTCCCATTGTGTTTTTATTCACAATTATTTGCATTAACACTGCATTGTAAGGTTCAACAATATTTATATAATTTACCACTACAGCTTCAAAATATTTTTGGGAGAACCCTGAATTGTCAGGAATGCATGGATATGTGCTCCATCTGCTGCAGTATGACCAAAGTGTTTGGAATTGGTCTAACCCCTTTCAATCAACTTTTCTGAATATATCGAAAGCCTTTTAATGTGGTTAAAAATGAAAAGCAAAACTTACCATTTTAATTTTGTCAGTCTCCCTTTGATAAAGACTTGTAATTCCACTATTTAATGTTCTCATTTATTCCATATATTTTGTATTTTTCTCACACCAATTGAGAATGAGATGCAACAAAACTTTGAGAGCTCGCTCAATATATTCTCTTTGTAAATCATCTATTGAATCCTATGATATCAAACCAAGAAAACTGAGTCCTTTGAATTCATGTAACAAAAGTACAATAATTATTTCCTTTTTAAAGCTTTTTCCTTAGAATTCCACGTTAATGAGCATTAATTTGGACAATTCAACCTCCTAAGCTAAGGCAATAAATGTATCCCACACTATCAAGTGGAATTTCACACACCAATTGTATTGAATTTAAGTTCAACTGAAGACATCCACCTTTCACTAGTGGGACTAAATACGGTATTGATAAAGATTTTGGAGGGTAGTACAATCACAACTGGGAAGAAATATCGAACATTGTTGCCCAATATGAGAGCGGTTCTGTAAGACAGGTCTTATAGAAGCTAAAAAGAGATTAATCCTTTCCTAGACAATGAATTTAAGATTGTTCTAATTTGAAAGCTGTCATAGGCAACAAAGTTAATGCTTCAAAAATAGAAAAAAACGATAAATTATAGCATAGGAAATTTTAAGAAAAAGAAAAAAAAACTATGATTATCAGCATTTTCTCCTTTTCTCTCAATGTTTCCCAAATAATGTATCTTTTCTGATAAGGATGTCGTAACCAGGGCTGGTTTGGGAAAAGGTAAAAAGCAAAAGCCAATGCAATTTGGTGTCGATTTCTAGCACAAATATGCAAAGAATAGGGTAGCTTGTCCAGTCAAGCTGATTAAAATCTGATCTTGATATCTATTGTTTTAGACTTAAATTTATAGGAGAGGCACAGATTAACCCTTTCCCAAACGACAAAATTTTGAGTAGTTCCATTTTGAAAGTTGCTATACACGACAAAATTAATTTTAAAATAGAAGGGATTGTGTACAATTTAGCACAGAAAATATTGAGACAAAAGGAGAAACTGCTGGTCATCAGCAGTTTCTTCTTTTGTCTCAATGTTTTCCCAAACATCTTATATTGGGGACATCAAAACCAGGTCTTTTTTGGGAAAGGGTTAAAGAGATAAATGCCAGTGCAAGATTAACATGTCAAGTTTAAGCTCATGTATTCTTGTCACAGTCATACCTATGATAGCTATTTCCTGGGCCTTTTGTCACAGAAAATACTAGGAAAACTTTGAGGCAATAGAAGAAAATGCTGATAACCAGCATTTCCTCCTTTTGCCTCAATATATTTTGTACTTAAGCCCCCCCCCCCAAACAAAAAAAAAAAAAAAAGAAGAAAGGAAAGAAAAAATCCATAAAATTCTAGACAATTTATTATCGGAATTAAGTGATGTTTGTGGTTTACTCCAAGGAGTTCTAACATAGTTTACATGCTTATCATAACTGACATTTTTGTTGAAAATTCTGAATATTTTAAATACTTTTATTGTTGAACATTACACCTTTGATGTTTAAACCACAGGTTAAAGACGCGGTGATTGGTTGGTGGGCTATAGCCCCCCCCCCCCCTACCTTTGAAAATTATAAATATGGGACCTCAGAATCAACTAAAATTATTTTTTTATATCAAATATAATCCAAAATCATTAAAAAAAAAAATTTCTCATTTTTTTTATAACTTTCTTTTAGAAAGGTACTTGTGTTCAATCTCGGAAAACAACAGTGCCTCCACTTATCCTATCATAATTTTTGTAATTCTCAACCGAGCACCAAAAGTAACGTACAGAAATACGCAGCAGAGGTGTGGCCAAAACATGCTATAAACGGTTTTGCGAGATTTTCTTCCGTTCGGCAACGGCGAACGTCGGAATGACAAAACTTGTCAGAACGGACAAGATCTGATTCGACGGCAAATCGCGGATATTCATCACTAATGTGCATCATCTACAACGAACATCAACCTAAATAACATATAAAGTATTCAAAATACTGTTTTACAATCACTTACCGCTAAGCTAAACATCAATCTCGGTCGATTTTGGTATTAAAATTGAAAAAATGCTTCGCGTCAAACAACTTCGAGCAGAGGACAGCCATGATTCTTTTCCACAAAGTTGACCCGAATTTGGGGGTGTGTATTTCCGATAGTACTGGTTTTCGGCTCTCCACGAATCGGTATAGGTGATGAAGGGAACCGGATTATTTTGTTATTTTGTTGATAGTGTGAAACAATAAGGGACAAAATGGCTAAACTTACAGAAAAACAACTTGCTGCCTTAAACCATGTGATAGATGGACACAATCTACTCTTATTAGGATCTGCAGGAACGGGAAAGTCGTTTGTTATCAGAGAAATCGTGGATAAATGTGTTAAAAATGGTCTTAATGTTGCGCTTACGTGTACTACAGGCATCGCGTGCTCTGTCTACAATGACTGTAAACTAGAAGCCAAAACTATCCACCAGTGGTCCGGCATCGACGATGGCCGTTTTTCGCCATCGGAGATTAAGACTGTGTTACATAACAATCAGAAATATGGAAAAACCGTGGAAAACATAAAGAAAACTGACATCTTAATCATAGACGAGTGCTCCATGCTTAGCAAAAAAATGTTTGCGTGCTTAAACGAGGTATGTGCAATTAAGAATGAAACGCTTTTATTTGGGGGCATCCAACTAGTGCTTGTTGGTGACTTTCATCAACTTGCCCCTGTGCCAAATCCATTATGTGATGAAGATGGAGATTACTGTTTCCAAAGTGAACTTTTTTCAAAGGTATTACCACACAAAATTACACTAACTGAGGTTGTTCGTCAGAAAGAGAGTGAATTTATTAATGTCATCAAAGAAATTTCGTCTGGAGGTGTATCAAAAGAAAGTACTACTTTTCTAGAAAAACTATGTAGACCTTTGTCGAACAATGACGGCAGTGTGAAGCTATTTGCTACAAATGACAAAGTTGACGATTTCAATCGAGACAGCATTCTCAAATTGGATGGACCACTGTTTGAATATACATCAAAAGACTCTGGGGAAAAGAAATATCTGTCACGTATACTAGCACCCCACACACTATGGCTGAAGATTGGAGCTCCAGTAATATTGCTCCGCAACATATCATCCAAGCTTGTAAATGGACTGCGTGGAACAGTGATAGACATTCAGAATAATGTGCCTGTTGTGGAATTTCCTACCTTGAGTGTGAGAGTCCCCATCGAAAGAGTTAATTTCTCCGGTATGTGAAATATATTTTTGTCATAGAGCAACAAATAAGAGTGGTTTACCCTTTCCCAAACAAGACACTAATTTTACAGACTTGTAAAAACATTGAAACAAAAGAAGAAAATGCTTATAATCAGCATTTTCTCATTTTGTCTCAATATTTTCTGTGCTGTTTCATGCACAAATGCTCTTGTTATTGTCATACATTTTATCATCAGCAGCAGCTTTCAAATAGGAGCAGTTCAAAAGTTTGTCGTCTGGTAATGGGTTAAAGGCATTCTAAATTTGTTATTTAGGCTCAACTCTTTCCCAAACAACAAACATTTAGGGTGTTTAAATTCAAACGCTACAGACTACATCAAAACTGGATGTTAGGCAAATATTGTGAATAATATTGCACTAAAAGCATCAAGGAAAAAGAAGAAAATGCTGATCATCAGCATTTTCTCCTTATTCTCAATGTTTTAACCAAGCCTTTTAATTCAGGGACGACAGCATTTTCTCCTTTTTATACATGTTTTATCAAGCCTATCCTTTTCTGGTAGTCAAAACCAGGTCTTCTATGGAAAAGGGTTAAATCAGGTCTGTTATTGGAAAGGATTCAAATCCAAACTCTATGTTGTGGATACTCATTTGAGATTCGTCTCAATGAAAGATTTTGTTGTAAACCTGGATTTTTCAGCCTCATCTCTTTGTTTGATATTTGGCTATGAGAAAAATACACAATGCTTGTTTCTGATTTTAATCATTTATCATTTTATTTCATTTCTCTTTAATCAATTATTTAAATGAAAGAGTAAGTGTATGAAAATATATATATACATGTATTCTAAAACATTGTCTGATCCAGACGAAAAACAGGTGTTCAGACCTGCTTTTGAATTAAGGCAAAAATATTGTTATCAAAAAAAGCAATGTATCATATCAAAGGGTAGCAAAATGTCATAAATAAGCTAGAATAATGATATTCCTTGACACCCTTCATCCTCTGGATATGTGAATGAATGATTATCAATACTTAGATTGTCATTTAAACTTTTCTTCTCATTCAGTTTTCAGTCGTAAAGAAAACAAAGATGTGGCAGTCAGAAATCAACTTCCCCTGAAACTAGCCTTTGCCCTTACAATACACAAGTCGCAAGGCATGACTCTTGACAGGTATGATCTCATCATCATTACTTTTGAATTAACCCATTTCCACACATTGAAGCTTTTCAATGATCCAAAGTACAAAAGTTGGAGGAAGAATTAGAAAAATAAAGAAATTGCTTGTGAAGAGCAATTTCTTCATTTCACTCAATGTTTTCTACCCATATTGTCATCAAATTTTGAAATCCATTTACTTTCTGCAAGTCCTTCAATTTGACATCTAAATTTATGCTGTTTGGGAATGGGTTAAGTAATTTTAGATAAATGCAGAACATTTTCATGTACATTTAATAGTATAGAAAGTCTCAGAATATTAGCAATATTAGGTTCTGGTCTGAATCAATTATGAATACATTATTCATTATATAAATAACAATTGACTTCAGAACTTTGGCATTTTTTAAAGGAACTGTTTGAAAAAAAAAAAGTAAAATTATTGGGCAAACTATGACAATGTAAATGAAAATTTTCATGATTTTTTGATTTGCAAATTATAACTAAACTATGGCTACAGTGATCCTTGAGTCACTGTTTTTAAGACTGAATGTATGTTAAATGTGTAAAATATAGCATGGAAAATATTGGGACAAAATGAGAAAATGATGATTATCATCATTTTCTTCTTTTGTCTCAATGTTTTTCGATGCCTTTTCAATGAGGGATATCAAAAGCAGGTCTTGTTTGGGAAAGGATTAAAATACGATGACAAGTGCAAGTCCTATGAGACTTGGATAAATCATGAGATAATTCTTTAAAAAATATTGTACTCCTTAACCATTTGGCCAATCAAGACCAAACTTGACAGGAATGATCCTTGGGTAACTGTTGACCAAACTTGTTAATGACAGTACATGGCTTATCAGACTTGGAGAAACCATGAGATAATTCTTTAATAATCTTCTCCTTAACCATTTGGTCATTTTTGACCAAACTTGGCAAGAATGATCTTTGGGTGACTTTGTTCAAAACTTGTTCATGATTTTTAGCTCGACTTTTCGAAGAAAATGAGAGCTTATACTGTCATCCGGGCGTCTGCGTCGGCGTTGCAACAAAGGTTAAAGTTTTTTCAAACATCAATAACTTCCATACTATCAAAGGGATTCGACCCAAACTTGGAATACTTATTCACCATCACACCCTCTACCTTACTACCAGGGCCCATGACCCTGGCTCCACTATATTTGGAGTTATGCCCCCTTTATACTAAGCAACTTAGAAATTCGAGCGCGCTGTCTTCGGACAGCTCTTGTTTTATTTGTTTTCTCTCCAGCATCCACCCCAGGATTTTTTTCATACTTGAATCTTGTCCGCAGTATATCTCTAAAAGTATAATAGCTAGGATCATGAAACTTCATGGGTATATAGATCTCATCAAGTGGGAGTGCAGTGTACAAGAACTATAACTCTACCTAGCCTATATTTTGAGTCATTGCCCTTTGTTGTTTTCATACTTGAATCTTGTCCAGGGCATATAATTATCTAAAAGTATAATAGCCAGGACCATGAAACGTTAAAAATTGCTCCCCTGTCGACATATTAAAGCAGTGTTACGGGGGTATCTTGTGACAGTTTGACACCTTGTTTTCTTTTGTGAAAGTTTCAAGGGACCTTTTTCCAGATTCTAAGTCATACATAGACATAAATACCCATTAACCCTTTCCCAAATGACAAAAAATTAGGGTCTTTCAATTTGGAAGCTATTGCAGACAACAAACTGCATGTTGTTAATAGATTTGTATGGTTATCAGCAGTTTCTTCTTTTGTCTCAATGTTTTCACAAGCATTCCATTAGGGACCCCAAAACCAGGTCTTGTTTGGGAAAGGGTTAAAAAGAAGAGTTTTCCTGGGAGAGCTGGACTTGTAACACAGAGGTGGTAGATTTGATCCCCCGCCTCTCCAGTATTTCGCATAAGACTTTAAACCGAGGTCCTGTCTCCATATCACTTTAGCTGTTCAGTGAGACATAAAAATCCTATCAATCTAATGCCAGTAATGTGCCTGTGAATTTGACAAAATTACTGTTTTTGACTCTTTGGCCACAATATAGGATCCAAAATAACATGTAAGAATCAAGACTGACTTTGTAAAATATGTTGGTGACCAGCAGATCATTCTTGAGTGTAATTATACCCCCCACAACGAAGTTTTGGGGGGTATACTGGAATCAGGTTGTCCGTCTGTCCGTCTGTGGACATAATTTTGTGTCCTCTTCTCCTCCCACAGTTATTGACCAATTTTGCTGAAATTTTATCAGGTTGTTTCCTATCATATGAAGTTGTGCACCTGCATTTTTCATCTTGATCCAGCCAATAGTTTCAGAGTTATGCCACTTTGAACTTTGGTTTACAGACCCTCAAAAATTCACCACTTTCTAGCCGTACGAAATGCATCAAATTACACACACTTGTTAATAAGCTTCAAATAAGTTGATTCACTGCTTTGCACATTTTTGTCAAATATTTCCATAAGTATGCATTAATTCAAAATTCTAAACCATTCAAAATGCTCATGTTTGTATTTGGAATGGAAATGTAACACAGTTAAGGAATTACTGGCGCTTTTAAAATTTCGGGGGGGGGGTTGGCATTTGTCAAAATTTAAAATTTCGTTTCCGTGCTCTAACTCGAGAACCGTTTAACCTAGGATCATGAAACTTTACACAGTTGTTGCTCATGACCCAAGGAGGTGCCCTATTGTTTTTGGGTCACCAAGGTCAAAGGTCAAGGTCACAGTTGGACTTTGTTTAACATCCGTTTCCATGCTCTAAGTCAAGAAATGGTTGACCTAGGATCATGAAACTTTACACATTTGCTGCCCATGACCCAAAGAGGTGCCCTATAGTTTTTGGGTCACCAAGGTCAAAGGTCAAGGTCACAGTTGGACTTTGTTTAAAATCCGTTTCCAAGCTCTTAGTCAAGAACCAGTTGAACTAGGATCATGAAACTTTACACAGTTGTTGCTTATGACCCAAAGAGGTGCCCTATTGTTTTTGGGTCACCAAGGTCAAAGTCACAATTGGACTTTGTTTAAAATCTTTTTCCGTGCTCTAAGTCAAGAACCTTTTGACCTTTAGCACTTTTTCAGTGACAAGGCCCTTGTGGGGGGGTGGGGGGTGGGGGGGTATTTGTCCGCTTTGCGACAGTTCTAGTTCTAGTCTGTCATGCAGAGTTATGTGCCAATGGTGCAGTGGAAACATGCTGGACTTGTAACACAGGGGTTGCAGGTTTGATCCTGCATCTCTCCAGTCTTTCGGATGGAACTTTAAACCAAGGTCTCGTCTCCATATGACATTAGCTGTTGAGTGAGACATAAAACTGATTCAACTCAATCAGAGTTATGTACCCTTGAACTTGACAAATTGCTGTTTTGGACATGTTTGTCACTCAATAATATCCAATAATATGTTACAATGAAGATTTAAGAAAGTACATGTATTGTTGATTCCAAAACCTTGCTTAGTAAATGTTTCATCATGATTAGATTCAATTACGCAGAGTTACGTGCCAGGGGCTGGCTTTGTGCAGTGGAAACATGTTGGACTTGTAACACAGGGGTTGCAGGTTTGATCCCGCATCTCTCTAGTCTTTTGGATGGAACTTTAAACAGAGTTCCCTTCTCCATATGACATTAGCTGTTGAGTGAGATGTAACACTCCATTCAATCTAATCTGATCTTTGTGCCAATCCAAGCTGTGTGAGACTGGTGGGTGTAGTAAATGATCAAATAATTACAGTTTATTGACATTTCTTGTGTTTTACAGGTTAGAAGTAGACTGTAGTGGTATCTTTAAAGCGGGACAACTTGGCGTAGCTATCGGAAGAGCAAGAACTAGCACAGAATTGAGGGTTATCAACTTTAGTCCGAGAGCATGCATGCCCCATCCAGAGTCAGTTGAGACTTTCCTTTCCCTACCATCATCAGAACCTTTGAGTGATAAAAGCTGTTGTCAAATCCCTAAAAGGTACACTTTTATATATTATTTGATTTATAATTATACCCCCCCCCCCCCCCCCCCCCCCCCCGCAAACAAAGTTTGGGGGGGGGGTATATAGGAATCACTCTGTCTGTCTGTCCGGGCCAACATCCCGGGAGTTTATGTGGTTCAATCCGTCCATGATTTATATGAAATAAGAACAATTCATCTTAAACCATGCCATTTCATGTGGCACTTTTCTTCATAATGATCAAAGAAAAAAACACATAATCCTGAAATGTTGGTGCGTCCGTTCGTCCGTCCACATTTTTTGTGAGCGCAACTCCTCCCAAATCGCTGGACAGATTTTCATGAAAATTTACATGGACAAACTGCATGACAGGGAGATGTGCATGAAGCAATTTCTCTGCTCTGCGATGTCAACTAAGTGAGATAATTGACTTTGGTTTCTTTTCGTCTGCATATCTCGTGAGCAAAACTTCTCCCAAACCGCTTGACAGATTATTATTAAAATTTACATGGACGATCTACATGGCATGGAAATGTGCATGAAGCAATTTCTTAGCTCTTTTTTTCGTCCGCATATCTCGTGAGCGCAACTCCTACCAAACCGCTTGACTGATTTTGATGAAAATTCACATAGACGATCTACAAGACAGAGATGTGCATGAAGCAATTTCTTAGCTCTGCGATGTCAACTAAGGCCCTTTGTCAACCAAGGGAGATAGTTCTACTGTGGATTTATTTTCTCAAATAAGGTGCTGCTGGGGGTATCAGTCCGCTCTGCGACAGTTCTAGTTCATGCAGCCTCTCAGTCTGACTAACTCTTTCTCAAACACCAAAATGCTACCAAGTGAAACGGTTGAGAAAATGAGAAATGAATGGATGTCAAAAGAGTAAAATCACTATATTGTACAAATGAAATTATTGAAGGAAAATACTAAATTACTGATCATTAATTTCTTCTTTTCTTTCAAATATTTCCAGACCTTTTATTACTCTGGACATCAAAACCAGGTCTTGTTTGTGAAACATTACAGATGTATGATAGAACCTAAAGTTATGAAATTCTTGTAAAAACATAGTTGAAAATTAATAAATGAGTGTTCATGGATGATGAATTTTGATGCTAATGTGGAAGCTTATGAATTTGATGTATTACTAACATATCATTGTCTAGCACTTTATCACCTTAATAGTCATCCTGTCTTGGTCAGTAGAAGGCCTTTTACGGTTATCAGATTTTTTAAGTGGGTCACAGTTATATAACTTGGCAGCGTCATGATTTTTGCCAGCATTTGCTTTCACAGACACTGTGTTTTGACCCAAAACAATGCTGTTTAAAGTTCTTCTGTATTGAAGAGCATTTGGGTTTGTGTTTGCCCCATTATAAGTAGACCTTATCTGATTAAAGGTATTTTCTACTACATCAGAGTTAATTAAGGCTGGGGTTATATAAACTTTGCATTCTTTTTTGTTTAAGAAAAATTCACAAAGGTTTTGGAAGCCAACAATACATGCATGAATATCCTCATGGCACTGAGTGGACATCAATGTTTTATTATCACCAGAGCTCTCCCACTCTGTGAACCATGTGTTGATTTTTTTCAGTTCAAAGAGTCTGTCATCATTTATGGTTTGAATGGGTTTTTTGCTTCGAAAAATTTCAATTAATTTAGAAGTTTGTGTCAATAATTCAACAACTCCATCTAAAACACACCCTTTTGGTCCAAGATACATTTGATATTGTTGCATAAGGTGTAGCATATCACTATTTAGAATTTCCTCTGCAAGATGATTCCTCATTTTAGACTGGGTGGATGGAAAGAGGTGTTCATTGGTAAGTTTTCTATGCAATTGGAAAGCATTAGTCCTATCCCATAGAAAACAATCAACAAACATTTGCCATTGGACTGTGTTCAAAGATGTCATTGTGAGTAAACGAGTACTTCCTTTCTGTATGCCACTTTTAATGATGTTGTTTCTAATTTTTTTAATTACATGGGAAATATCCATCATGAAAATCATGCATCCTAAACTGCAGGGACAAAGTGAAATGAATGATTCCTTGTTTTGATGGATATTGTAGTGCATAAAGGATCTATTTGACTGGGCACCATCCATACATGTGTACACAGCAGTGAATCCAAATGTTTGAAGTTTATCAACAGCTTCCCAAAATAATGCATATAATTCAGGGGCCTGAATACCATCAGTCACAAAGTGTGCAAATGGAAACCTGAAGCCAGTTACACCCAAGAATACCATCTGTAAGGCATGTGTGCCAATATATTGATCATTTTTACCTGTTCTTACAACGTGACAAAGATTCCCCTCTTCCCCTAATTCTCCCAATCCAGACAGCTCAACCATATCCCCAGTTTTACTTATTTGGATATCAGATTGGATGCTCATTTCATCCAAAATGATACCTCCAGTCCAACCCTCCTCAGGAATATTTCTTCTCCTAGCTTCTTCAAACATCCATCTAAACACATCTTCATCAAACACAACCTGTTGTTTAACTCTATTTTTATACAAAACTAAAGTGGATGCTGAAGGTAAAACAAGAAATTTACTTTGTCTGAAAGCTTCATAAGATTGCGGGCTCCTGCAATACCACTGGAGACAAACAGCAATTATTTCTTTACTCCAACGCCTCCCTTTCGGGTCTCTACCGACATTTTGGGCTTGACTTAATAGCAATTCTATCATTTCTCTGTTGGCACCAGGAAATAGATTCATAATATGTTCCCTTGTAACCTTATTTTGGGGATTTACAGAAACATTTATACCTGATGAATTGATCTCATGATTCTCCTTATCAGACTGTACTTGCCCTAAAGTCATCTTTTGACATTTTCTACATGTTTTAGACTGAGAGTTAAATGCAACAACCCTATTACACATTATAGATCGACCTTCCTTCCCTGACTGTCACTGGTTTTGACATCCTCCACTGTGTGATACCTGCTCACAACAACAGATCCTGTAAATTTTACAGCTTCACATAGGTTGATACATTTAATAATAGTACAAACAGTATTAACACTTTCTTTATTCCTATGAAAATGAGAATCAATGAAAAGCTGATTTAAATCAATCTGTTTTCCACTGATCTCTAATTTCCATGTATTTTCTTTAAAAACAGTCAACCTTTTGTACACACTGTTGCCATTAATTTGCAAATTACTGTCAATATCAAAACATAAATGGTTTTCACTGTTCTTGATAAGTAGGAATTCCTCTGGAAAATAAGTTTTCAATTCTGCAAAACTGCATTCAACTGGTACACGTAATTGATCATTTATTGGCTGTAGGGTAACACCTTTGTATATGGTTTTCGTTGATGTGCTGTGTACAGTGAACCTTTGTTTCTCTACATTTGGAAAGAGGTTTACAAAATGTTCAACGAACAATCTTTTCCCAATCTTAACCTGTTGATTAGACTCCAACATCTCAAACAGGAATGTATCATATAATTTGTTCATCTCTACTTCCCCATCTGTGACCTCCTTGAGTCTGGATAAGAGCCTGTAATTTGATAAATGACAAAAAAGTTTGAGAAATTTAAGCTTGGGCTGAAAAGGGGGTGATGACTGACTAAATCATTAGCATAATTAAGAATTGTATAGAATAACAATTCTATTACAATTTTTATTATACATATAGAATTATCAACCATACAGACCATTGGGCAAGTTTGCTTTAACCCATTACCACACAGTGACTCTTTTTGACTCCCTACAAGAAAATGGCTTTGGAAAGCATTGTGGAAAATGAATAAATTTCTTGTGACAAGCAGTTTCTTCATTTCCCACAATGATTGCAAGTCTTAAATTTTGCCGTTTGTTAATGGGTTAATCAAACAATACTATTTTACATGGATATTGATTGAACAAATTTTCTAGCAAAAATTGTAGGTTGGTCAAAATTCAGAAATGCTTTTTCATGCATCAATATAGGAAAAATGAAATAAATATATTGTTGTTGAAAATGCAAAACCTTGTATCTCGTTTTAGGAAAATTTTAACCCATTACCACACAGTGACTCATTTTGACTCCCTACAAGATACTTGCTTTGGAAAACATTGTTGAAACTGAAGAAATTGCTTGTGACAAGCAATTTCTTCATTTCCCACAATATTTTCTATGCAAAGTGACAAACAAATGTAAAATTTCATTCAATTTAAATGGTCGACTGCAACTTCTTTGAATTTGGAATAGTCTACAATTTAGCCATTTGGTAATGGGTTAAAGGGGAGGGAAAAAGGTGTAGTAACTTTTCCCAAACTGAAACGTTTTACTAGAAATTTGGACATAATGTTCACAAATGATTTGTCATCAATACTGATCAGTAAAATATCACAAAACCTACAAGAATTGTCTTTAACTCGGCATACAAGTTTGTACTTTGAACATCGAAAGAATCGACATACGAGGTTTTGCATTTACAACAACGGTATGATGATTTGATATATTTATTTATTTTCCACAATGTTTTCAAAACATTTTTATCTTTAACCCTTTCCATACCTAGATCTATATTTGAAGTCCCTAGAAAAAAATATTCTCAAAACAATGAGGTAAAATAAGAAAATGCTGTCTACCAGCATTTTCTCCTTTTGCCTCTATGTTATCTCTGTTATATTTTACACAATTTCTATTTTTATGAACATTTATATTTAAGACAGCAACAGCTTTAAAATTTTACTGTTCTGGAAAGGGTTAACAGGCTGATAAACAGAACTGGGCAAATCATGTTCTTACATTTTAAGCATGACATTGATTTATATCAGTTTTTGGTAATAGACCTGAATAAATTAAGCCTTTCTCAAACAGCAAAAAAATTGGCTTTAGAACAACATAATACCTTCTCAAAAGATAACCTTCTTTCTGGACATTTTTTACACTTTCACAAGCATTTATCTGGTTCCCAACACTCGTTCTCAGAATAGGACGTCGATTTCAATTTGCAAATTGAGTAAAAATGAACTTCTTCAAAACCGTTGTTTTTCTTTTTAATTCCGTAGAACAAACATTTATGAACAATAATGCGAAATATCAGAACTCAAATACAGCGATTTTTATTTTTTGCAATACTTTTCTTAACTCTGGTATAAATTAAGTGTAATCTGCGTTATGAGTAAATAATTGACAATATTTTACGGATTATTTTACATTTCACTGTAAGAAATGATATTATCATATTTCTTGATATTCTAACTGAAAAAAGTTTGTTATTTCTTATCCTGAATTCCCATTCTCGGTTTTAAATAGTAATTTTGATAGATCTGTCGACGGTGAAAATACTCATTCTTTCAAAACTACAAATAAAAGTAGATAAAAAATTATCAAGTTGTCGATCTACAACTGTAATCCTGTAATAAATGCAATTTACTATTTAAACAGATATAAAAAGTATCTATTCTTTGTGCTTGTTTGCGATATTTTACTTTCAAAATTGCCTGTCCTCGTCATAACGTAGATTAAATCACGACATAGAGTAGATTACACCAAATTGTAAATGACTAATTTGAGCTTAACAAACCGTAGGGTGCCAAGGAAAAGACTATAAATATGCTAAAATATCTGTGAAGAAGTTTTCAGACATTCATGAATGTAAAATTCCCTGAGGGAATCTATATTTACCGTAGACAGTAACAAGAACAGTAACAACTTTGAAATTATAGAATGAAATTCTCCACGCTGTGGTTTTTACTTTCATGATTCTTTTCTGAATATCAAAACCTTTTATTGAATAGGTGTCATGATTTTTCTAAAAGATCCGTGTAAATTTTCGAAACAATCTTAGATGTGCACAAGCGAAAAGAAAGGGTATCATACACAAAGAATAATACCCCTTTCCTCCGAAGTCCTGGTTCTCATTACCCTCTAGAATGGAAAGTAAGAAATAGATACGGAAAAGAAAATGCCAATAGTAAGCATTTTCTCATTTTCCTGAAAAGTTTCTATGTTATGAATAACACACTGTCTGCTTTGAGTAACATTGTTTCACCTTCAAATTTGGGTTTAAATTTAGACCAGTCTAAAATTTCCTTTTATTATCCATATTCAGAATGCGTGTGTTACATTATTTAGTATTTTTTTCATGAATGTAATAATTATAAAGGCTCTGTGATGCAAAAGTCAAATTTGTGCGGATCTTTATTCTTGTAATGAATATTTTTTTCAAAATATCAAAAAAATGAAAGAAAGAAACGAACGTATCCATATCAATGTACACAATGAGGCAGAACATTTAAGTGTCTAAATTTATTTTCCAGTGCACTCTCCAAGAATAGTGTATCTGTGACAGCCTCGACCCATGGCACATGGTTGAATGATTCTGCGCACAGTGCAATCAAGCTTAACCAACAGCTGGTCAACAGGGACAATTTCTCAAACAGCAAACACTCAGCCTTGCAATTCAAACAATTCTGTTGATGATTAAATGGTTGTTGACATTGAATGAATTAATGTGAAATATAGCTTAGAAAATAATTATTCAAAGAGAATGAAAAAAACCGAATATCAGCATTTTTTGTCTTTTGTTTTAGTATTTTCTCAAACCGTTTCGTTCAAGGGCATCAAAACAGTGAAAAATCTGTAAGAGTTAGTGTTACCTGTGCAATGTGCCACTTTTAAAACGTAAAATTTGATTTGTAATCTACGTTATTTACTTTGGTAATCTACGTTAAGATATCTAGTTGAATTACTTTGATTCAACGCGGAAAATAAATATCTAAGCGAGTAGATTTGGAAATTCGGCATCTAAAGCTCATAATAACATCGGTTTACATGCTATGATATCTTAAAAATATACTGGTAGAGCTTTAGAGCAGATATATATCCATTTTTGAAAGCTACGTTATCGCCTTTTTGCACAACAGATCAATTCAATATTTTGAGTGAAATTACTATTAAAACATTTCAGACAATTGTTGTGCTTTTAAATTTGAAAGAAATCCACATTTCTTTAAGGATTACATTTAGGTTTCTGTAATAATGGACTATAAATATTAGAGGGTAAGTCATGAATTCTAAACACGAATTCAAAGTTTGTGTCAATAAGTGTGCTTTAATCAGGTCTGTTGTCACAATTTGGAAAACATCTTAAACGGTTTTTGTTTTAATATATCCTTCATAGTATGAAAATTTATAAAACCGTAAAGAAATTGTGGAACTTCTTTAAAAACATGTAACTTACGTCGAATTCTGCCACCCGTCACATACTTCTAATGACACTCCACGAGACTGACATGTTGGACAATGAAACAAGGAACATGATTTTTTCAGACTCTGTATGTATATCCTACAGTTTAACAACCAATAAATCTCTCTATCGTGCTCAAAACAGCGAATTTCGTGTTTTTCACTAACGTAGCTTACATAACGTAAATTACTGCATAGGAAACTTTTCTCGATTGCCAATTCGGAAAAGATATGAAGGAGTAATTTATTAGCGCTATTTCCTTCTTAAGTTCAATCCTACTTCCTACTATATTGGTTATTTTTCTATTTCTTCTAGTATGGGGGAAATGTCACTAACGTAAATTACAAGCTTAAAACAACGGTCTTACCTTGGTTTCATTATTGTGTTTTTAAACAAAACATGGAACACATGTGTGTCTATATTGCAGTCTGATTATTCAAATGCTTGTTTAAGATGTTAATTTCGTTGATAATCATTGATTTAAAGGAGTTCTTGAATTATTTATTATTTTTCTAAATGATGCTTAACGTAGATTACCAAAATTCGGGGACAAAATATTATTGCGGATATTTTTTTCTTTTTACTTCAATTAGTGAAATATTGCTTATTTTTACGTTGGCACATATCCATTTATCAGTTTCGAAAATATCTTTTTTGTATTGCATTTTGCCAACTTGCCCATAAAAGCTTCAAATCAACAACGAACAGCTCGGGGACAGGCGAAAAATCGACCCCTTGGTATAAACATGGATTACCCAAATCCATAAAGTTGTAGACTATGATGAGTTTTACCCATTTTTTATTTGTACAATAGATTATTTTCAAGGTATGCAAACTTATTTTGAACTATTGATGATTTTCTATTTTTTATATATTTTTTAATAGCGAAGACAGCCTTTTTCAGAAATCGACGTCCTATTCTGAGAACGAGTGCCAAGAGACTTGGGAAAAGATTAAGGCAAAAGAAGTAAATGTTGATAACCAGCATTTTCTACTTTTGCTTCAATATTTTCTATGCTATGCATACGCGGATTTAGAGGGGGGCGGAAGCGGCGCGCGCCCCCCCTAAAATCGCCAGATTTTTTTTTTTTTTTTTTTTTTTTTGTGTGTGTGAAAGGGGGGCTATCAAAGAACAATTAAAGTCAAAGTTAGAAATTTCATCGAACTTATAATAATCAATTTATGACTATGACTCTGATAATGTCGGTGTTTTCCCATTTTTTTTGGCTGATATGTCGAAGACCGACGCTAGTGTGTGTTAAAAGGGGGTCTGTTTGTCAAATGGTCAAATAAAAGCGACACTCGGATGTCGCTATTTAATTTTGTTAGTCAGCATCGTATAACCGAGCACTTGGCCGAGACCTTGACAAGCGCCTGCATGGAAAAGATAAAATTGCAAAATGTGAACGACAAAATTAATCTATCAGTGTGATACGAGGGCATTCATATGACAGAAAATAGTCAAAACATCGGCGATTTGTACAAAGTGGGTAATTTATATGTATATTTATATGTGTATTTATATGATCGCCGACAAGTAGTCGCTGAGGCTTAACCGATTTTGTTTTTACCTATAACAGCCCTCGAATTGTGGACAATCTTTAACTTTAAGCAATTAAAGGTCAACATCCCTCCCCCAACCGTTCCGCTTTTTTCACCCGAGGCGTTGATTAATCGATGCTTTATTACTAAGTACTCTTTGTAAACCGTTGTTACCCCATAAACGGCGGATCGGGCGTTTATTAGATACGTACAAGTTCTTTTGAAAAATGCATTTTTGAGGAAGTTTCTCTTAACATAAAAAACGAAATTATTCACAGTCAAAGTAAATCTATACAAGAAATAGGTCTGCATGTCCGGGAAATTTCGCCATTTTGTCTTTCTTTAAAAAATCTGACACGGAGGGAGGGGACACCCCTCCCAAACCCTCCCCAACATGAAAAACAATATCAAACATGGTAAAAAAACACACAAAAAACCTCAATTGCCTCTGTGAATTAATTTGTAGGTTTAGATATAGTCTTGCAATATTAGATATGGGCTAATTTAAGAGGCAAAGAAATTGGTCTGCAAGTTCCGGAAATTGCGCCATTTCGTCTTTCTTTTTAAAAAAAATTCTCACGCGGAGGGAGGGGACACCCCTCCCAAACCCTCCCCAACAGGAAAACCAATATGAAACATGGTAAAAAAATATATTGCCTCTGCGAATTAATTTCTAGGTTTAGATATGATAGTGCAATATTAGATATAGTTTTATTTAAGAGGCAAAGAAATGGGTCTGCATGTCCCGGAAAATGCGCCATTTCGTCTTTCTTTTTAAAAAAAATCCTCACGTGCAGGGAGGGGACACCCCTCCCAAACAGGCACACAAATATGTATCATGGCGTAATTAACAACCGAAAAAATGTGTCATGTATGATAAGTTTGTAGGTTTATATATGGTTTATGCAATATATGATATACGCATATTTAAGAGGCGATTAAATAGGTCTGGATGTTCCGGAAATCGCACCATTTCGTCTTTCTTTTTGAAAATTTTCTCACACGGAGGGAGGGGACACCCCTTCCAAACCCTCCCCAACAGGAAAACCAATATGAAACATGGTAAAAAAATATATTGCATCTGCGAATTAATTTCTAGGTTTAGATATGATATTACAATATCAGATATAGTTTTATTTAAGAGGCAAAGAAATGGGTCTGCATGTCCCGGAAAATGCGCCATTTCGTCTTTCTTTTTAAAAAAAATCCTCACGTGCAGGGAGGGGACACCCTTCCCAAACCCTCCCCAACAGGCACACAAATATGTATCATGGCGTAATTAACAACCGAAAAATGTGTCATCTATGATAATTTTGTAGGTTTATATAATGGTTTATGCAATATATGCTGAGTCAAAAAAGAAAGTGTGCACAGAGAATAGCCGGAATTTCTATCGTAATTGTGAATATTGATATTATAATATTGGTATCAAATTAAAGATAATTCATTTGCCTATAAGTAGGTGTCTTTTTTAATTGTGTGAAATGGATTTTTTCTTGTGTTTTCTTAAGATATTTGAGATAGGGGTCAATTTCGAAATTCACAGAAGTTGTTGACGAACGTAAGGATATTGAATAATGCACAATTCTTGGGATTTCTGTTTCAATTTTTATTGTGACATGTCTTCAATGAATGACGGCAAGCATCTGTGGTCTCACTGATCGAACATAACGTTTCATTTCATCGTTTGGAATTTCATTGCTTTCATTTTGCAAGATGTATTCCACACCATGCAAATTCTTTAATTGGACCCTAAATTTTGCGAATCTCATGCGGAAGAGATGTTCGGCCCTACACCACACTCATGACTAATTTTCACGCGTCCCGTGTCGATAACGATGTGGCTAATGCAGGCGTAACGTAAGATTTAGGCCTCATGATAATGTGACAAACATATGGTCTCAGATCTCTTATGAGCCGTCTATCTGTCCTCGTCGATTTCCATTGTTGCTTACATATGCTTATTTTAATGAACGGCCATAAATGGTGCAATTTTGCAATTTTGAAACGTTGGCGTAAGGGCGTCAACGTCATGTAACGATCTTGTTTAGTCATTCCTGCATTCGGAATATCTGATCGAAGCCTATCAAAAATGTATCCTTTGTATTGGAAACATGGTTGCAAACGCCTAATTTCAGAACGATGACATTTAAACGACAACGACACATTTTATGCCGGTTCAAGACAATAACAAAAATAACGTGAAATTTGTCGTGCTTACTAAGACGTATCATCTTTGGTTATTCAGCATTTTGAAATTTTATGTTTGATTTAGCTTTTATACACTTTGAATACAGATTTTAGACGATAAAAGTTGTCATGAAACGTTTGTTATGATAACCACGTGCAAAAAGGTGCTTACAACGTTTGGCGATATGCCAGACAATCTAATCATCCAAAGTTGCTTCTCATGGCAAAAGACATGAGAAAGTTGATAGTTTAACTCCGTGTAGAAGTTTGGTGAAGTTAATTACAGCGGTTATCTAAATATATAAAATAGAAGTATGCACACTTTCTTTTTTGACTCAGTATATGATATACGCATATTTAAGAGGCGATTAAATAGGTCTGGATGTTCCGGAAATCGCACCATTTCGTCTTTCTTTTTGAAAATTTTCTCACACGGAGGGAGGGGACACCCCTTCCAAACCCTCCCTAACAGGAAAAACAATATCAAACATCGTGAAAAAAATCACAAAAAAACTAAATTGCCTCTGTAAATTAATTTGTATGTTTAGATATAGTCTTGCAATATTAGATATATAGGTTTATTTAAGAGGCAAAGAAATAGGTCTGCATGTCCCGGAAATCGCGCCATTTCTTCTTCCTTTTTAAAAAAATCTAACACAGAGGGAGGGGACACCCTCCTCCATAAGAACACCAATATGAAATATGTTGCAAAAGCGCGCAAAAAAACTCTGTTGTCTCTGTTAATTTGTAGGATAAGATAGTTATGGTCTTGCAATATTAGATATGGGCTAATTTAAGAGGCAAAGAAATAGGTCTGCAAGTTCCGGAAATTGCGCCATTTCGTCTTTCTTTTAAAAAAAACCCTCCCCAACAGGAAAACCAATATGAAACATGGTAAAAAAAAACTATATTGCCTCTGCGAATTAATTTCTAGGTTTAGATATGATATTGCAATGTTAGATATAGGTTTATTTAACCCTTTCCCAAACGACAAATTTTCAAAATTTCCATTCAAAAGCTGCTGACGCAGACGACAATTAGGCATTGTTTAAGATAGAATTTGTATATAATAAAGCATGGAAAATATGCTGATTATCAGCAGTTTCTTCTTTTGCCTCAAAGTTTTCCCAAACCTAATATATTAGGGACGTCAAAACCAGGTCTTGTTTGGGAAAGGGTTAAGAGGCAAAGAAATAGGTCTGCATGTCCCGGAAATGCGCCATTTCGTCTTTCTTTCAAAAAAAATTTTCACGCACAGGGAGGGGACACCCCTCCCAAACCCTCCCCAACAGGCACACAAATATGTATCATGGCGTAATCAACACCCGAAAAAAAGTGTCATCTATGATAATTTGTAGGTTTATATATGGTTTATGCAACATATGATATCTATAGGCATATTTCAGAGCCGATTAAATAGGTCTGGATGTTCCGGAAATTGCACCATTTCGTCTTTCTTTTTGAAAATTTTCTCACGCGAAGGGAGGGGATACCCCTCCCAAACCCTCCCCATCACCTACACCAATAGAAATCATGTTGCGAAAAACATGAAAATAAACACGTGCGTTTTCATTAACCCTCTCCCAAACAAGACCTGGTTTTGACGTCCCTATTAGATAAGGCTAGGGAAAACATTGAAACAAAAGAAGAAACTGCTGATAACCAGCTGTTTCTCCTTTTGTCTCAATATTTTCTGTGCCATATTTTACACAAATTCTATCTTTAATTACATCCATTTTGTCATATGTGGCAATTTTTGAAGTGGATCACCCTAACATTTTGTCGTTTGGGAAAGGGTTAAGGGAGTTCTGGATATTGCGATTGAGTTTTTTAATTTGATCACAAATTTATATCAACGCGTATATCCCTGAAATTATACTATCATTCCTTTATTAAAATATTCTGTCTTTAAAAATGTTATGAGGACAGAAATACGACATATCGTAGTTTACATTTAAAGATGATGTAAATATAGCTTTGATAATCTGTATGTACGGCGTTTTCGGACGTATCCAACGTTATGATGTTACGCCCCCCCTAACCGAAAATCCTGGATCCGCCCCTGCTATGTAAAGCCTATATTGCCAGTCTATATCAAAAAGTATTTTGTCATCTGCAACAGATTTTGAATTTGACCACCCTAAAATTTTGTTGTTTGGGAAATGGTAAAAAGCTCTTTGTAGAATAAAATCATGATCCTAATAAGAAGGATTTTACCCATTTTCATAAATATTGCCTCTAGGACTGTACAACACAAATCCATGCTTTTTGTTTGCAACAGCTTTTAACCCACTACAAGAATCAAATTTTTGGACTTGTCCAAATTCAAACATGTGCAGACAACTATTCCAAGTGAATGTTTTTTTTTGTTGTTGTTTTTTGTCTTTCTGAGTATAGAACATTGTGGAATATGAAGACATGGCTTGTCACAAGCAATTTCTTCATTTTTCACAATGTTTTCCAAAGTGTTTATGTTATTGGGTGTCAAAAGGTGTCAAATATATGGGAATGGGTTAAAACGTACAAAATTTGGAAGTGTTGGTAACTGCTAATTCTTGAGTATTTTGAGATATTTAGACATTCCAACTTAGGAATGAATGCCTCTTCAGGATATGCTACAGTTTAAAGTTTCTGATAAATATTGTGCAAAATGAAGAAATTACTGGTGATAAACCATGTTTTCTACGCAGAAGCACAAAAAAATCTTAAATTTCATAAAATTGAAATGCTTGTTTGCAACATATTAAAGTTCAGATCTCTCTGAAGTTTTGCAATAAGGAAATGAGCTAATTTTTGGTTGTCAATTAGTATTTAATTTTTTCCATTCCAGGATTGAAGAAAATCCGTCGTTCTTCTCTGCAAGTGAAACCGAATGCGGAATTGAAACCGACATTGATCTAGATTTTGAGCCTGACTTTGATGAAGAATTTGATGAGGTGATCAAATCAATTGACACCACAGAGTGTGACGTGTTGTTACCTGATGATTTGAATATTGACTCTTTCATAGACAAGATAAAGGTGATCAATGTGTTAACACCATTCCAAATGAACACAAATGCTATTTTACAAAATCTAAACACAGAAAAATTAAAGGAATTTGCCCAGAGAGAATGCAAGAAAATTTCAGCTTTGATTGAAAAGGTAACATTTCAAGGACCTGTTAAATGCCAAAAACTTGGTGAGTTTTACACAGCGATACACGAATACCACAACAGCGCAGAGTTTATGTTTTCATGTATGAAGCTCTTTGAAAACGAATCGTTCACTGCAGAACATAAGCATGTATGTTTTAACATCTCTGTGGAAATCAGAAAATTTCTCCTCAGCAAAAGAGCTGAATTATATACTTCAACCAGCACGAAAGTGGCACAAAGAACAGTGACAAATGCATCAAGAGCAAGAGTGAGATACATCGGTGGATACTGTATTGCTAAAATCCGATCAAAATTCGTAAACAAGAAGGAATCTTTAAGATATTCAAAATCTATTGAGAACCAACAAAGCTATGAAGAGGCTGTCTATATTTCAAAAATTTTAGGCAGTTTCAGAGAAGACGAACAATACATTTTGAAGAACAGTGTGGAGCCAGAATCATTGTTGGATATTTCAAGGAGACAGTACACAAACAGGGGACTTACAAACATATCAGATGAGTTATTTCATTTTTTCATCTGCCTCTCAGAACAGTGCCTAAAAACAATAAATGATGAAAACTTCAACAAACATGGTAACCAAATGTTTGAAATGTGCAAAAATGAAATCTTCCAAGATGAGAAGTTAAGGGATATTTTCAAAAAAGTATTTGACAGACACAGTGTTTTTGAACCTAGTGAACTTTTGGCTAAGCAGATCAATATTGACAGACAAGCTGTGGGTATAGTAATCTACCAGAAAATTGTTAAATTGTTTTTAATGGTTCTGTTTGGGCAGTTTAGAAAGGATATCCTTGACGTTTACAAAGTAACCAAAAAAATGGCTCACAGGAAACAGATTCAAGTCTCAAAAACTAGTGTTGCATCAAAAAAAGCAAAGAAAAAAACTGAAAGTGTGGCAGAAAATGTAAAGACAAAAGCGGACAAAAGGAAGAGAGGTGATACAACAGAAATTCAAATTAGTTCCAAGAAAACTCGTTCACCCCAACCAAGCACGTCACAGACTCATTCACCCCAACCAAGCCCCCCTCTAGATTCTCCCCAACCAAGCACGTCACAGGCTCATTCTCCTCAACCAAGCCCCCCTCTAGATTCTCCCCAACCAAGTACATCACAGGCTCATTCACCCCCAAGCCCCCCTCAAGACTTTGAAGCCAGCGGGGATGCGAACGAAGATAATGCTTTGTGCAAAATTTGTTTGACAGAGGAAAGGGATAGTGAATGGATTCAGTGTGATAATTGTTCCGGATGGCTCCATCGGTCATGTGCAGGCTTAAAACATCATATGAAATGGAAAAGATTCCAAAAAAAGGGTGCCGTTTTCAACTGTTACGAATGTCAATAGAGATTTTCAAATGTTCTTTTATGGCTGTTTTGTGTAAAAGATATGACGAGGAAAATTCAGAGATTGATATGTGAAATGAAAAGAACGTTAGAAATATATATACCATGTTACTAGAGACATTTTTCTTAATTTATGAGACTGAGAATTGATTTTAAAAAAAGGCGCCTTCAAATTCTTTAATTCGAGGATACTTTGATACTTTGATTAATCGGTTTCCCGCTGGGCGTTATAGTGAGAAACGGGAACCAGTTGAATTACTCATTAATCATTTCCGGGTCACCAACTGGAGACACTCCACAACGGGAAATGCTTCCGGGTCGTAGTATACAAACATAGTTCCGTCAAAAATGGATTCGCTCCTTTTGTTGCATTGATTCTGTGTCTATAGAATATGCAGATGCATGAAATGTGGTTCTGTACACTGGCAGACCATCAGTGTACTGCTAGGATGTGTTTTAATGAATTTGTTGGGAACTAGTTTCTTGCGCGGTCGTGACCTTTCATGGGGGTGTGTCACATGCAGATCCCGAAATAGATGGCAAATTTCAAGGGTGGCTGTGTTCACGGGTGCGTGATTTTAGCTGATGGTGCTATTGATACCACTTTCTTGGTAGTAAATTAAAGACAAAGAAATGGTCTGTCAGGCAGACTAAGTAAAAGGTGCCACAAAGACTTCTGAGAGGAGCTAGAAGCTGCCAAATTGACCCATTTTACTATATATTTAATAGGCCCGTTTCGTTGAGGAGTGACACCTATATGAGCCAGAAGTGAAAATTACGAAATTTCAACTTTAGCCACATTTTTGTGTTTGAAGTTGCTTCAATTGATCTGAAAGTAAAAACATTGTGAAAAATAGACCATATTTTCGAAATTTACGTCATATTTTAACTTGAATTTAAAAAAATTAAAAAATGTTAAAAAGAACAAAGACAACGTTAGAAACCACATCAAATGGGCTCGATTGCTTGTGTTGTCAATTCCTGTGTATTTTTGGATAGGTAATTCCGTTTAGTACTAGTTCAAGGCGAAACTAGCTTAAAAATATCGTTGGAAAGGCGAAAAACCCTTTATCCCAGAAACACCCCGCCTAAATTTAAAAAGGTGCGTGACATAATTTTTTCATTAAATTTGATTTGAAATGAACCTTTTTTGCACAAAATGCCCTTTGTTTTGCTTATCGCACAATAGATAAAGCAAATTATTACAAAATTCTGGATTTTAAATCGATTCAATACATATTTAACCATTTCAATAACAGAAAATGACTTTTTAATGATTAACATTTAGCCCCCCCCCCCCATTTTTGTATGCCCCCCCCCCTTCGTGATTTCCTTCTATTTCCTATACAAAATCATTTTCAAGTAGGAGAAACACGTATGCAGTAATTATGAATTTCAACGATATTTTGAAAGCATTTTTAAATGAAAATAGACTGCAGAAACCCTTTATCCTATAAAGACTTATTTTACTATTGATTTCTGTTTCGTGTGTTTTCCACATTTGTATTGTCTTTAAAACCTTTGTTTTTCCTTCTCAAAGACACGGTTTTCAGCTAACTTGAATATCTGAAGACGGGAAATAGCACTAAGAATCTTGTGTAAAATATTTCAATCGTTTTTAAGATTTTTTAGGTCCACAAAATAACGAATTTTAGTAGAAAATCGATAATTTTGTCATTTTGGCCCCTTTTTACGTGCCCTGTTTCTGCTAATTTGTCACAGGAGTTACGAGTTTCGTTTTAGATAGTGTTACTAATTGCATAGTAACGATTTGCTGTATTTCCACATTCAAAACATCGTAGGAAAAGGCGAAAAACCCTTAACTCTCCCCAATACTTACTTTGGTCATAATCCGACTTAAGAGGCTTAATTGGCCAGTAGTGGCCATTTCCTGTCCCAAAACAGTCTTTGTTTTTATTCATTTTATTGTAAAAATATATATCTGCACTAAAGTATTACTTTTACAAAATTCGAGTTTAGTTTTTACAGTTTAAAATGTAAATAAATGATAAAAATAGGATTTCAGCCTGAAAAAGGACATTTGTCTTAAAATAGCCCCTTTTTCCGCATTGTTTTATGCAAAAGTTTCAAAAAATGCATCTTACTGTGAAAGCTTAAGGACGACAGAGTAAGTATCTTTTTATTTTTTGGAAATCTGACCATAAATTCTTGATTTATTCCAATTCAAGTAAGCCAGGGGGGTCTCAACCCAGAATTGCATTAAAGGCATCATTTTGCAGTTAGGGGGGCCCTTTTTAAAATGCCACTTGGTTGTTATTTAGAGACAAATTTTAGACTCTTTTTATGTTTTCTCTTTGTAAACACCATAAAGCACTGACCTGAGACAGATTTGGTAAAATTTTTGTAAAATCCTTCATTATATAGGAGACACTCCACAACGGGAAATGCTTCCGGGTCGTAGTATACAAACATAGTTCCGTCAAAAATGGATTCGCTCCTTTTGTTGCATTGATTCTGTGTCTATAGAATATGCAGATGCATGAAATGTGGTTCTGTACACTGGCAGACCATCAGTGTACTGCTAGGATGTGTTTTAATGAATTTGTTGGGAACTAGTTTCTTGCGCGGTCGTGACCTTTCATGGGGGTGTGTCACATGCAGATCCCGAAATAGATGGCAAATTTCAAGGGTGGCTGTGTTCACGGGTGCGTGATTTTAGCTGATGGTGCTATTGATACCACTTTCTTGGTAGTAAATTAAAGACAAAGAAATGGTCTGTCAGGCAGACTAAGTAAAAGGTGCCACAAAGACTTCTGAGAGGAGCTAGAAGCTGCCAAATTGACCCATTTTACTATATATTTAATAGGCCCGTTTCGTTGAGGAGTGACACCAACTGTCATGGAAGATTACCTGAGATTAAGCCGATACTGCACCAAACTTTCATCGGATACTGGGAAAATCGACCGAGATTGATGTTTAGCTTAGCGGTAAGTGATTGTAAAACAGTATTTTGAATACTTTATATGTTATTTAGGTTGATGTTCGTTGTAGATGATGCACATTAGTGATGAATATCCGCGATTTGCCGTCGAATCAGATCTTGTCCGTTCTGACAAGTTTTGTCATTCCGACGTTCGCCGTTGCCGAACGGAAGAAAATCTCGCAAAACCGTTTATAGCATGTTTTGGCCACACCTCTGCTGCGTATTTCTGTACGTTACTTTTGGTGCTCGGTTGAGAATTACAAAAATTATGATAGGATAAGTGGAGGCACTGTTGTTTTCCGAGATTGAACACAAGTACCTTTCTAAAAGAAAGTTATAAAAAAAATGAGAAATTTTTTTTTTAATGATTTTGGATTATATTTGATATAAAAAAATAATTTTAGTTGATTCTGAGGTCCCATATTTATAATTTTCAAAGGTGGGGGGGGGGCTATAGCCCACCAACCAATCACCGCGTCTTTAACCTGTGGTTTAAACTATGCAATAAGATGATATATAGATACTAGGGAAGCTTTTGCACTCACTAAAATTATATGTAAATATATAGCATAACTTTATTGAGTGGATATGCCATGCGAAGCTAGCCAAAGTATTCACTCTCTCCATTTTTGAAAGAGGTGAAATAGTGTTTGAAATACATTGAGCCCAAGAAAGAAACTACCCCTCATTTGCATATCAAATGCAACATTCCAAACATGGTACAATAGTATGTACATATTATCTTAATAACTACACAACTTTTAGTACTAAGGTCAAGGTCATTATGGTCAAGATCAGTTATCAAGGTCACTCTTTTTGAAAAATGATCATTTCAGTGACATTTCTGTTCCATGAACTCATCATGCTTCATCATCATCATGTTATAAACGCATATTATGTTTGAAAAATGGTTCAGCAACTATTCTGGAGTTTATGTAAAACAAAAAAGTCCCATGTTATTTAGTACAGCCTGAAAAAATTGTCTAGTACTGTGGTAAACTCTGTAAGATATTCTGTGTAATCCATGTCCTTGCTAATAAATTAATCCCTCTCATTTAATTTGATTTAACCCATTACCACACAATGACTCTTTTTGGCTCCCCACAAAATAATGGCAATGGAAAACATCATGGAAAATGAAGAAATTGCTTGTGACAAGCAATTTCTTCATTTCCCACAATGTTTTCCATCCAAAAAGACATAAAAATTAAAAATTCCATTCACTTGAAATTGTCGTCTGCAGGATCTTTCAATTTGGACCGCCCTAAAATTTTGTCGTTTGGTAATGGGTTAATCAACCAGGTGCCATTATACCCAGAGAACCTGATAATGGGATAAAGGCATTCTGATTTGAACTTCTGAATTTCCTATTACAAATCCATACCATATCTTGTCGGTACCTGTTGGAATCATCTCTTTTAGACGATTCCAACGCATACCCATAACTTAAAGTTTGAAAGATATTAAAAGATATTTTTCATCTTGATTTTAATAGGGGACAAATATTTTAGATTGGTCCAAAATCACGGTGGTTGTTTAGTTTAATCCCATTTCGTCTACTCCCAATTTGTCTACTATTTTGGACATAAGTCCCATTTCGTCTACTTTTCTATACTTTGTATATCAATATGATATTATATGATTTTTTTCAAAATGTTTGCTTTTTCATTTCATTTGTGAATATATTGACTTTATTTCCTTTCCTTAAACAAAAATATTATTGTTTATTGATGATTTGACATGAAAGTAAACAAGTTGGGACATTAGACGAATTGGGACTCAATGCACTTAAAAAACAGTAGACGAAATGGGAGTAGACCAATTGGGATGTTACCGGTTGTTTATGACCTGATATAGCTTATTTAGTTCACAAGATTTATCTTAGTTAGTGAAAATAGTGAAAAATAACAAAAATTGATTGGAATGTCATATTAAATCACCACTGAATATAATTCTGTGCAACAACAAAGGATACTATTGTTTTGTCTGCTTCTGCTGTTTACTTTGACCAGTTTCAAATTTTATCGCAGGATAAAAACTAAGTCTGCATTAAATATTTAGGTCCTTGTTTGTCCATTAAATCTTTTAATCTTGTTTATAGAATTGGACCATTCACCTTTATACCATTGAAAATGTAGTTGTTTGCTCATTGCATGGGTGTTCATGTTTTCAATGAAATTATTGGTGAACAAATTGCAGAAAATAAGTTTTTGAAAAGGCTAGCTTTACATGTTTCCCAAGCAAGCTCTGAAAATGGGTTGGAATGCAATGAATGGAAAGAAGAAAATTCTTGTAAAAAGCTTTAGAATAGACTATCAAAAATGCATGAAATATTTTTGTTGTCTACAACTCCATTCAAATCGGTCCAGTCAAAAAAAAATTATGTTTTAGAAAAATGTATTTGACCATCTGAAAACATCTAGCCCTAGCACTGATCTGGGCATTTTTCCTGGGGTGACTGAGTGTGGGGAGGTCTCGAGATCAGCCAAGATCAGCATAATTTATGTACATTATTGTATGGTGCTCTTCAAGCGCCATACAATATGGTATGTTATTGGAGCTTTATCACTGGAGGTTAAAATTGTACAAGGACATGGAGTAACGAACAGTTCCGCGACTGTTCATTACTACATTTTGGCCGACTTCGATTGGTGATAGTTCAGGCTATAGTGTGGCTGTTTTGTCTATTTTATTAGTCCCCTACCGGCGAAGCCGAAGGGGACTTTAGGTTTGCACTCTGTCCGTCAGTCAGTCTGTCTGTCCGTCCGTCCGTCCGTCCGTCCGTCCGTCTGTCCGTCCGTCAGTCCGGTGAATTAGTTTTCCGGACTTTTTTTCTAAACGGGGATAGCTATTGAGCTGATTTTTGGTATGTAGACCCGCATTGATGAGTTACAGAACAAGTTTAAGTTTCGTTCCGGTCCAGTGATTTTTGAGGAAGATATGGATGCTGGACTTAGAAAATTACTGGGAAATTACAGTTTTCCAGACTTTTTTTCTTAATGCTGGCAGCTATTGAGCTGATTTTTGGTATGTAGACCCGCATTGATGAGTTACAGAACAAGTTCGAGTTTCGTTCCGGTCCAGTGATTTTTGGGGAAGATATGGATGCTGGACTTAGAAAATTTCTGGGAAATTACAGTTTTCCAGACTTTTTTTCTTCATGCTGGCAGCTATTGAGCTGATTTTTGGTATGTAGACCCGCATTGATGAGTTACAGAATAAGTTTTAGTTTCGTTCCGGTCCAGTGATTTTTGTGGAAGATATGGATGCTGGACTTAGAAAATTTCTGGGAAATTACAGTTTTCCAGACTTTTTTTCTTAATGCTTGCAGCTATTGAGCTGATTTTTGGTATGTAGACCTGCATTGGTGAGTTACAGAACAAGTTTGAGTTTCGTTCCGGTCCAGTGATTTTTGAGGAAGATATGGATGCTGGACTTAGAAAATTACTGGGAAATTACAGTTTTCCAGACTTTTTTCTAAACGCTTGCAGGTATTGAGCTGATTTTCGGTATATGAACACATATTGATGAGATACAGAACGAGTGTGAGTTTCGTTCTGCTCCAGTGATTTTTGGGGAAGATACGGATGCTGGACTTAGAAAATTTCTGGGAAATCACAGTTTTCCAGACATTTTTTCTTAATGCTTGCAGCTATTGAGCTGATTTTTGGTACGTAGACCCGCATTGATAAGTTACAGAACAAGGTTGAGTTTCGTTCCGGTCCAGTATTTTTGAGGAAGATACGGATGCCAGCAACTGGACTTTGAAATTTTTTTGGCTTCTTTTTCTAAACACATATATAAAGCCGGTAGGGGACTTGGTATTGTTTTGCAATACTTCAGAATGCTTGTTCAACATGGTTCTTTGTTTATCTCAACACTGTTTGTTTTCTAGGTTTTCATTCGGGCTAAATGCATTGATTTTTTGACAACAAGAGTTTGTCATGATGCCGGTTGAAAACATAGTATATCTCAAACTTGAAAGCGTAGGGGGTTTCTCAAGATGAAATATCGATGGAAAACAACTCAAATATTCTTACTGCGTAAAAATGTTTTGGGCTGATTTGATTTCCGACCTGGTCGATAGGATACATTTTGGTCAATCAATTTGGCGCCATACCACCATTTCATCTTGTGTACATTTGTTTCTACATCAGCAGCTTATGATGATTGTAAATGGTCTGGTATAGTTTCAATGTCAAATAGGAAAGGTCACAAAGTGATTATGATAACATTATATTGTGACAACATGCTGTATCTAGACCAGTTGTACACAAGCCAAAACATTACCTTGTCTTCTGTAGTGCATCTATGTATTTTGTCCTCTTACTACCTATTAACAAACAGTTACACTTCTTGGTGCACCTAATAGAAAAACCTTGGAAAAGATTGAGACAAAAGAAGAAAATGCTGATAATCAGCATATTCTCCTTTTGCCAAAGTATTTTCTGTGCAATAATTATGCCCCCTTTCGAGGAAAATGGGGGTATATTGTTTTGCAAATGTCGGTCGGTAAGTTGGTTGGTCGGTCGGTAGGTCGGTAGGTCGGTCGGTCTGTCCGTAGACCAAACCTTGTCCGGAGCATAACTCAAAGTATTAAAGGGGGCAAGCTAGGCTGTCGAAAATGCAAATGGCACAATAATTACAAACCAGAAATAACGTATGAAATTACCAACCTGAATGGGGTAGATCACTTACGTCCATTGTTAGCACTCATCAAGCTTTATTAAGTATTAAAATCCAAGTCAATTAATAATGTGCAGCCCGTTTTTATTGTCCTTGTTTTTGTTTTGTAACGGCTACATATGCCCAACCTTCAAAAATCAATTACGTCAGAGGTACGTCATCTGTGCTCAGCGAGATTCAACACACCGTACAATCGACTGCGTCGAAAGTTTGCGAAGACAGATTCTGCATCTGATGTCATGTGCATGGTAGGTCAAATGAATTTACTTTTATGAATTAACGAAAGGATCTTTGGTATTCTACAGTTGATAAATACATGTATAAATGTTCAGTGTTTGTACAAAATAAACATTTCCACGTATCCCTCGCAAATAAGGTCACAGTCATCAACACAGCTGGTTGCATGGTGTGTTAATATCGCTATTAACATCCATTTTATCATCTGCAGCAGCTTTCAAATTGGAACAGTTAAAATTTCTACTATTTCGCAATTGCTTGAAGCCTGAATGGATTATTATGTTCTTGTATTAAAAGATGACATATTGATCTGTTTCTTGTTTAATGTTGCATTCAAAGAGTTTGCAGTTATCTCACAAACAGGTTGTCCAATGTTGTACAGGATTTTGATCAAATAAGAATTCAAACCCATGTGGAATAACATTCTTGGGTTGAAAGGCATTACCAAAAAAGATGTACTTGTGAAACATGTATGCCCCGGAAATGGGCAATTTTAAGTTTCCGGACAGATGGACAGACAGACGGACACGAGTAGAAAAAAAGATTGTTCCAGTGATTTTTTTACAATTTTAAGATTGTGAGTCCTGAGGACTCACTGGATTCCATATCAATGAGTCCAGCTACTAGCTTAGTGAGTCCAATACACTATTTTTAATAGGAAATCTGTAAAAATTGTTGCATCCTGGGACTCGCTAGAATTAAAACTTTGCACCCCAGAGACCAAATTATGAGTAAATGTAGCAGGATGCGTAGGTAAATAAATCACTGTTGTTCTTAGGGCTAGATGATCATATAATATGCTGCCATGTTTTAGTATATTGCCAAGCCAAGATCATAATTAAATTGCCAAGTCAAGATCATGGCTAAAAGTATATCTGGCAATATGTGAAATATATCGGGCATGAGTGCTAGTGAAACATGCAATGTTTCTTCTACGCAGTTGTTGAGATTACATAATATGAGAGACAGGACAGATCACATGTTTGACCTAGTGTGGGGAAGCCTCAAGAATAGACGAAATGATTCATTGATTGTGCATTTAATCAACTCTTTTCTCGGTGAAAACTAGATACATGTTAGATTAAAACTTTCAACATGGGAAACTATTAAAGGTTCAAAGCAGTGGAATGATTGAATGAATACCTGACATTAATATTCAAAATTCTCGTACAGTGTTCGTAAAAACAGTGTTCGTAAACTTATGTACAAACTGGTCTTAGTTTTACCTCTTTGCCTGTCAAAGGCAGTTAGTATGTCAGAGTCAACATGGCAAGCAGGCAGTTTAGAATATGTTTGGACTGCACACATACATTATACAGGCTGATGATATTCTATACCATGTGCTAAACCAACCTGAAATTTCCAGAATGAGCATGGCAAGTTTGTAAGATTGGATAACAGTAGACCGATCACATTTTTGAACAAGTGTGAAGAAGCCTCGCAAGTAGATGGAATGAATCATTGATCATTTTGTGACATTGTACATTTAATCAATTCTTCTTCAGACTTTGGAAATGAAAAATATTCTTAGTAACATCGTACAAATATATTGTGCCTGTTATTGCAAAACTTCGTAACTACAGCAGGGTTGCATCTAGAGCGCGGCATTGCGGGATTGCCGTGAATTTTCATAAATGCCCCCCTATTTAGCAAATTGCCGCAGGCAAATCCCGCAAAAAAGAAGAAAAAAAACAGAGAAAAGAATATGCATTTATGTTGCCAGCAATCACTTGGTAATGGGTTAAGCACAAAAAAATATGTCTTTCAATGAACAAAAACAGCTAGTACTTGATTTTTCACTAGGGTAGATCTACATCATGCAAACTAAAACCGGCTGCCAATCAGAAGAAAACACGATTTTGTAAGCGCCATGGCCAAACTGACTCCGCCCAATTGACCTAAATAGCTGTTTATCAAATCCAAATATGGTTACTATTACTACGAAAAAGACCCGCGGTGACAAATGACATGCATTCCTATGACGTCATTTGAGAGAACTTTTCCAGTACAAAATTGCATTTCTGGAATTACATACGCCGATAAACCCCCTTTATAATAGCTGTAATTTTGAACTACTGTAAAATCTTTTTGGCTTTTGTTTACTTAAAGTGACATTTCAGAATTTTTAGTCATAAATTTTACTTTTATTTTTATCTGAAAGAGCATAATTCCTTATGAAAATTCTGAAAATTTCAAGCCAAAATATCGTGCCGTTTACGAGAAATATATATTTTTGTGTTAAAATTGAACAAATTGTTGTGGACAACAGTTCGGATTTATATGCAATTTATCGATTATGTCTTAACTTTAAATGCGTGTTTCTCGCTTATTGGCAACAACTTCAAAAAACTAATATTATTTATACTCATTAGAATAACCAATCTTGGCATCAAGACATACTTTAAAAAAATGAAATTGGAATGAAATGTCCCTTTAAGAAATGTCATTTGTTTAGTGAAAAATTGCATAGGTAAATAATATCCTTCCAATTCTGACGAGACTTTAAATGACCAGTCACATAGCGCGAGGAAAAGAGGTTGTCCAATCAAATGACACATTCAGTTGATAGTAAATTCTCGCGTGACAACTTTCCCACGGCCGTAAACAGACAGTTGGTAGACAAGATAAAACCATTCCGTGGAAAAATGACTTAACCCATTACTGTACAGTGACGCCTTTTGACTCCTTTACAAGAAAGGGTTTGGGGAAAACATTGTGGAAAATGAAGAAATTGCTTGTGACAAGCAATTTCTTCATTTTCCACTATATTTTCTACCAAAAAAGTCAAAAAGATTTTAAATTGCATTCGCATTTAATTGTCGTCTGCATCATCTTTGAATTTGGACCACCCAAAAATTTTGCCGTTTGGGAAAGGGTTAAACGCAATCTGGGTGAACTACAAGGATGATACAAATCAATATAGTTTTACTTAAGGAATGAATGCAATTTTATTTTTTTCATGCAGGTATGAAAAATAAAATCTAATCACACTGTATGAATCCGCGAAGCGGTTCATACAAAAGTGTGATTAGATTTTATTTTTCATACCTGCATGAAAAAAATAAAATTGCATTCATTCCTTATAATTTAATATTTTGGGATTGAAAAAAGCACGATTTTTAACCCTATTTTTGAGGTAAAAACAAAAAAATCATTCTTATTTCCCATCTGATCTGAGCCTTTACATCGCGTATGAATACACGTTATTTGGGTATTTAGAAAAAATGGTCGCCATTTTGGTTATAATTTTGAAGCGAGCACAAAATCAAGCATAAAACTGGGCTTTGAAGCGTCAAATGAGACCATGATAAAAGGGTAAAACGAAGTGAATAAAATTAAAGTTTTCTAGTCTATGATCACATTCGAATATTCTCGGTTCTTATCGTTACTCAAGAACCCCTCGAATACACCCAAACACACTTTGAATTTTTAACCGTGACCTGTGTATGCATGAGAGCAAACAAAAGGTCACGTGGTCGTTTTACTATATAATTCATTGAGCGAGTCGTTATTTTCACGCGAGCATTTTTCAATTATTCTGCCTTAGTACTAGGAATATTTTATACAGTCATTTACGTTAATTATTAGAGTTTTGAGTTACAGAAATATTTTTGCAACTTTGATAGAAAAAAAGAGATTTTTTGGCTTGTAATCATTCGTACCCTGTCTCCATCGCCCGTTACCACCATGCAAGTTCAGGATGAGCTACTGCTTTTGAAAACCAGATAAAATCAATTTTGCAGAAGCATTTGAGCTCCTTAGTACTGTCCAAGTGTGAGCGGTAATATTTTGCATGTGTTTGTGCTCTAGATTAGAGCCAATAATGGACAGGTCACAGGATGTATTCCCAGCCTCGGAGCGTGGACAATTATAAATAAACTTATGGCTGAAATATTGTTGAGAGGTGTTAAATTAAAAAAGAAATGAAAAGAAAAATGTTTTAAACCTTTACCAAACAAGAAATGTTAATGTTTTGACTGTCATGGGCGGATCCAGGATTTTTTCAGGGGGGGGGGGGGTCTAGCCCTTAAGATGGAAGATGGCTTTAAATTTGTGAATTGTGTAACGATACATGTATAGGCCTACTGTACTAACTTTGTATAGTCAAAATTCGATTTTCGGCCAATTCAAGGCGATCGGGTCCGAACCCCCTTCTAGATTCGCCCTTAACTGTGCTACAGAGATTGTTTCGAAAATCATTTCAAGAGACAAATTAATGAAATAGGCTAATTTTAATCAGCAGATTCCCCTTTTGCTTCAACGTTTATCATACTTCTATGTACACACGCAAGGGTGGATCCAGGATTTTTTCGGGGGGGGGGGGGGGGGGGGTCCAAGCCCAATTGCCAGGGAGGCGGAGGTCCACGCCCAAATGATGACTTAAATATGTTAGATTATATATATTATGACGCTTTGATTATATAGTCAACATTCAATTTTCGGCTTATTCCAGGGGGCGGGGCGAACATCCCGAACCCCCCCCCCCTCTAGATCCGCCCTTGCACGTACAAAATCCTACTTTCAAGATGCCCATTCTGTTGTCTGCAAGAGCTTCCAACTTGAATCAGGTGCCGTTTAGAAAAGGGTTTTAAAAGCCGCTGTCAAACTTGAAAAGTCTAAATAATTTGTCGTTTGGAAAATGGGCTTTAAGAGCAATGCTTTTATTATCAAATTGATCTACCATAATGAATTATCTATCTACATAAGCCTTTCGGTACTGAGATTGTCATCTTCACACTGAAAATGGCATGTTTCGTACATTTTTTTTGTTGGGGAAAGGGGGTTAAATACATGAAAATGACAGTTGAACCTGGCGGGTAGGTCCTCTAAAGATCAGTGGATACTACGTTTTCGGAGGGCCAAAAATGACTTAAAAGCCAGTAAAGACCATAATTTGGAAGTCAGTCAATGATATCCCGTCGAGATTCACAGAGGAATCGTCACAAAACGGAGTGTGATTCCTCTCAAACTTCTTCTTTCCTCCGTTCATTTCCATTGCACGTTGGATGCTTTGCTCTTAATTGGGTCAGAGCCTCGATCTGGCATTAAAAAGTGTTACTATTTTTAGTAACAAATTGGAAGTGTGTTTGGGTGTATGTATTACAGTTGCCGGCACGAGAAGATCCTTCCCATATCTCTCCGCAAGCAAAACAACGGTAGTGCGGTCACAACAACGGAAGCAGACCAAACAACTATTTAAATCTACGCCAGAAAAATATTTGAAACAAACAGCGTTCAAAAGTCGATTGTATCCTCGTAAATGTCACAAAATTATACCAGATAAAATAATTGATGTGATTTACCGATCATTGATAGAATATTTCACTTGAATTATAACGTTAGCTAAAGGATTGAATTGTTTTGGTGACGTCATTTACGCGCGTCTACTTTCACGTTTAATATGGCGGTCACTGTATTACGCTCGAGATCATGTTGCAACCACGTTCGAACGCGGCAAAAGGTTGCAAACAGTCTCGAGGGTCGCGATTGCTATGATCATTCCAAATGACCAGTCTAAACAATACAAGGGAGATTACTGCAAATGAGTAAGACAGCTTCTGATAGAGAGAAAACGAAACAAACAAGCAAAAACACAGAAACAAACAGAGGAAACTAATGAAATGCAGGTGTTTTATGCACGGAGGATAATCGCCATTGATCGGATCGCATCTTTATCGTATTCTGTGATGTGTCTTTGGGTAATCCGAGTCTTCTCTGACGTAAATACGCTCTTTGATATTTTGATTTTTCGCTATTTACGTCCGAGCGAGTTGCATATTGAAAAAATCAAGAAGTTCGCAACTCGATGTTGCGCATCGTTCACCGTCCGATCTTAAACGCTATCCGTAAAAGGCCTGATGATATCGATCAATGAACCATTTATTGTCATGGCTGCTGAAAAAATTACGACCAAAAAGTATTTCCAAAAGGTTTATAGGCAATGTTTTGCAACAACCCTCACCTGAGCAGCCTTTGTTTACCATGACCTTCCATTTAAAACCACGTGATCAACGCGAAATCTCGCACATGGAATGCGGGTTTTCCCAGATTATGACGTAACGGTAGAATTTGAAAGAAAAAAAAAAGTAAGATTATTTTATTTTTCAAATTTGACGGCCCTTCTGAAATAATATAACAATAACGAGTTTAAAAAAACTGATAACATGAATAAATAAATAAATGAAATATATCAGAAACGTCCGGCAAACGTTTTAAAGCTAGTATTCGCACCAATAATGTTTGCTACTATGTTGGGTCAATTCCATAACTTATGAGCATGGAGAACGAAATAAACGGAATTTCTCAGGAAAAGCAATACCATTCAAGTTGCAAGCTGAACAGATCGACATAAATTGATTTCCGCAACAAGAACACTCAATAATTTCTGAACAAAGGCGGTCACGTGACTTGAGAAAAATTCGTAATCAAAGGCGGTCACGTGATAGTCACGTGGCGGTAAATTCCGTTCTATTTTTGAACGAGACCTGGTCACGTGATCTGCAATAACAATGGCGACGAAATGGAGTGGAAATAGGGGGTTGTTGAGTTTCGAAAGGTTATACGCTTCCAGCAGGCCGATTTGAAATGAAATTTTTGGTCAGGTATGACAGAAAATGATTTATTGATCTATACCCTACAGTGTTTTGCCGAGTGATTGGATATGATACACAAAAACAAAGCTTCGCTACTTGTACCAAACTTTTCGCTGTTTTCAACGGGCAACTCTCTCTGATGTAAATAGCGAAAAATCAAAAAATATCAAAGAGCGTATTTACGTCAGAGAAGACTCGGATTAGTCTTTGGGTTGCTTTGACCAGACGGGGAAAAAACAGTCTGTGTCGAGTGACTTGAATATGTCTCTAAATACAATTTCAACGTCTTCAGCATTCACATCTCATGCTCCCGTCAATTGGATAATGGACGAAAATCATGACAGGATAAGGTTAGTTCTCTGTTGATTGTTCATGTTTATCTATTTTTTGCAGATAGATCTAATTTGTCAGCAATGCATTCTCTACAGTGTGCAGGTTCCGGCAGCGAGTTCAACTGTTCAAGTGTATCCCATGAATTAGTCCTGTCAGGTTACTGTTATTCTGTGTAGCAAATCTTAAATTCTTCTAAGTCCCTATTCATGGTAAAGTGAGGCATAAACAATGAAAAATAACTACATTATGTTTATAACCACCTTAAAATTACTAAAATACTGATGTGTCAATCAAATTATGACTGTGAAACGTGTTTTTACTACAATTGGCAAGCCTGTCGGCCATCTTGCTTTTGTGTAGGGTTGTTGGAAATTTGGTTGGATTTTTCATAAAACAAGGTATTTTTTTATTTCAAAATTATACTGAAGTGAAAAACAATTGATTAATCTTTCAATTCATACCATTTTTAGATCGAAATTTTGATTTCAAATGTAGTAGTTTGAGGGCTAAACCTCCGAAGTTTTCCGCACGGCGGAAGTGCTATAGACAAAATGGCGGAAATGATAAGACCTGGCATGACTTCAAAGATAAAATATGCCAGGGCTTATAGATAGGACTACCCATGAATGTGCATGATTCATTCATGTTTTGTTGGTTCATTGGTTTTTGTTGTTTGTTTTTGTTTTGTTTCAAATTCTCATATTTGTGTATTTCTCTATAGCTGTTACATTAGGTAAAATCTTATTCAGATGCAGGGTTTCTCTTCTAGACTTTTAGGAAAGGTTGGTGTGTTTTATTGAAAAATAGTCCCGTCAAATTTTTTTTCATGGAGTTATGAAAAAAAAATTTCAACCAATCAGAACGCTCGGATTTCAATGAAATCAACTAATATTAAATTATAAACAAATAAAAGAAAGAATGATAAGGATGCCTAGTCTGGTTCCCGCCTCTAATTTACTACGTTCTAAAGATATATTCATAGTAGATTTCAGGTACGGCATGCATTCTCAATAAATAGGAGCCATTTGGATTTAGAAAAAAGCGAAAAAGTGATATGGAAGAAACTTGACTTTGATTTGTTAAAAAGCTTGGCATACATCTATAGGATGCAACTGCAAAATATTTTCAACATGAATTAGACGATACTCGAGATACAGCATCTTCAATCAGCCCAATAAAAGTACCATTTTTACTAGTGAAAGGTTCGTTGCTAATGAAGTGTCAATTTTAAATTCTTGTTACTTTTCAATATGACGACGTACATGGACATGATTGATTACTATCAATAGATGATATATTAATATTTATGAACATTTTTAATTCCCAAACAGTTTAAATACTCAATCTTCTTCAATCCAATTCCAAAAACTACCTATTTAGAGACATAGATCGAACTGTTAGTGTGTAATTTCTGCAACTTTTTTAATTGCAGTATATGATGTAAGGTGCAATAAATAGTTTTGATTCTTGTTGAAATTCTATTGCAGTTATTATAAGAATAAAAGTGGGCTTTATCGAAGGGCCTTTTCTATGATGAAAATAGTTATTTACATATCATTCTTATTTATCAAAAGTAATGAACCTTACTACTATAACTAGAATGTTGAATTCTAGTAAAATTGCCTAGATGTTGCAACGTGAAATTGAAGAAAATAAAGTTTCATAGGGTTTATAATCTTAATGTATAATAGAGAAAATTATAAAGTTTCCAAGTTCATGTATTTATGACCAGGCTTTACTGTATCATGGTATCGGAAAAGATAACATGTCGGTATCACCAATTAGGTTATGCGCAATCATAGCTTCATTCTAAACATTTTCTAGTCGAATTTAATTGTGGAAGGTGTCTAGTTAAAATTAAGTCACATAATTGATTCCATAAACACTTTAAGTACCGAATTCGAGCCATATTCCCGTTGTGTAAGGTTCGCTACCTTAAACCTTAATTCAATTTGAATTGTTTCTTTTTCATCTATTTAATACACGTTATTAAAAAATAGCAAGAACTGAATATATCCTTATCACGCCGATATGAGATGTAGCAAGATATCTGAATTGCCAAAAAGCACTTCCACGAAAACAGTATATCTACTTTGTAAAAGAAATGGTTAATTTGAAACATTTTTATACAACCGTTTTTAAAAAAATCCGTTACTTTTTAATGCTATACTTTGTATACTGAATAAACATGTTTATAGTCTTAACTGATAAAAATAATCCCAAAACATCTTTTTGTTTGGTTGATTTGTGTCGAATCAACAGATACAGTATAGTAAGAACCAAGGTACAAATTGTGTTTATTGTCTTGGTAAGGTTCGTTACATCCTTTGTCAAACCTTCACCCGAAATAGATACAAGATCATTTTAGATATACACAAGATGTGTTCAAATGTTATGGTTTCTAGTCAAAAAGTCGAATACATTTTGCCTTTAGAGCTGTATGATGCTAAAATCTTGATTTCAATTCATTTCAATTGAATATCTTTTAAAATGATATGTTGCCCCCTTTTGGGGGTGAATATTAACAAAAACGAAATATTTTCATGCGTCTTACATGAGAAAATTCAAAAGAAAGATATAAGTCTATTGAAATATAATTTCGCAAAAAAACACTTGAGGTTGATATGAATCTGTATATAAAGTATGAAAATCAAGTAAGGTTAGTTACTATAATAACGAACCTTACATATGATTTTTCGACGTCTTTTCACCTCTTAAATTGTCTTTGGTACAAATAAATATATTTTTTCAACCAAAACATATTCAATTAATGATGCACCATCATTTTCCTGAGATTTAAGATAAACAGAAACTTGCTTTGTCTTAAATACATGGACTCAAATTCTGGGCACAAAATCATGTTTATTTGATAAATAATGGTTTTGAGAAGCAAAAAAATGATGGATACAATTTAGTACTTTCTAACAGGACCCTGTTTTTCAATATTATCATGACCATTCACATTTTTATAGGAAACTACTGATTCAAATGATTTTTCAGTAACGAACCTTACAAAACGAACCTTACATTTGTACTTTGATGTCATATTTTGAGATTATTACAAGAGACTTGTAAATTGATCTTATGTTTACTTTCTAACAGTAATAAAGTATTTACGATGATACAACAGTTAAAGTAATAGACGTTCGTGTATGCAGAAAACGTAGGTAACTAACCTTACTGCCTTAAATCTACGCTATAAAATTAATTACTAAACCAACGATAATATCCGTATCCTTTAAATGACAACAAAATCGAGCTGATTTTCAGTAAAAACGGTGTATCTGTTATCAAAATGTTACTTTCATTCACGTTTTTACCCCTTTATGCTATGAATTGTGCCCTCCAATCTAAAGAATATATCAAAATTTATATATTTGGCGACAATTTTCAAAACTCTATATTTTATTATAATTGGAAGACAAAACAAAATATATGCGGTTTTCGGACTCACAATATATACTCAATGAAAATGGTGTGCACAGTTTATGGTTTATTACCTAAGTTTTAAAACAAAATCATTTTGAAATGTGTAATTTAACCCTTTCCCAAACAAGACCTGGTTTTGACGTCCCTATTAGAAAAGGCTTGAGAAAATATTGAAACAAAAGAAGAAACTGCTGATAACCAGCAGTTTCTCCTTTTGTCTCAATATTTTCTAAACCATATTTTACTTGAATCCTATCTTTAATAACATCTATTTTGTTTTTGGAGGCAGTTTTTGAAGTGGATCACCCTAGAATTTTGTCGTTTGGGAAAGGGTTAAATCAGCGACAGTTACGAACCTTACAAATTTGGGTATTCTAGCTTGCATATATCACATATGGTGTGTGGCTGGGATAGAAAGTGTTTCTCATTAAAGCCACCCATTTGACCCTCTATCAACTACGACATATAATTCAGTATACTGCCTGACCATATTCCAGAAAATATACGGCGACAACCAAAATACCAATTGGCTCCCTTTTATTGAGAATGCGTGACGGGAACCAGACTAAAGGATGCCATGACTGGAAAATCCTTCCGCCCGACTTCCATAATCAATCAGAAAAATAGTCCATGAAAAATTACTTGTTTTAAGTGCAACTTTCACCGAAATAACCAGTAAGAAAGAAGTAAATCAATATACAAAAACATTGAATCAAGAATACATAAATTTATTGATCTCTGAACGGTCCTGAAATACTCTGGGCGCTTTGATCCAATAAAAACACTACAGTGATGACGTCACTCAAAATTACAAATGGCGGCTGTTTACAATATGACAGATAAATTTGAAAAATCTTTTGGACTACACTCGCTCATACAGGCTTGTCATACAACGGCTCGTGGACAGTTAGGTAGCAAACCACAAGTGATAATGTAATCTTCAAACTTCAAATGTCAAAATACTGAAAACGAGTGTATTTGAAAGGCACAAAGTTTGAAAAACATTACATTATTGTTTGATTGGGTTCTATTTCATAGCTGTAAAGGTAATGTATTGTTATTTCGTTAGGATCTAGACTGGTTAAGATGATCTTTGTTACAGTTTACTTCGCAGTTTATTGAATACAACATTAAAATGCATTCAAATGTTGAAATACATAATCTACATCTACATGTTTCGCACAGCCGTCACACTTGACTATTATTGCGCGTTTGGGTCTGCGTTAAAAGAGAAAGAGACAGGAAATAGTGAAAAAAGGAAAGTTGGAAACAGTATATAGGAAAGTCAGAATCTAGAAAAGAAGTCACCATAGCTTTTCCACTCTTCAATCTCTAACCTGTCTCCCTTCCGTGGCGGTACCAGGGACCATATGTCCCTGAGAGCATAGCCCAGAGATATCCTTAGAGTGTACTTGCCAAGGCAAGAAATTAAAATTTAAGTGTTGATAGCTCCCGCTTGAAGGATACCAATCCGGGAGCCTCAGCTGCTGATGCTGGTAGTGTGTTCCAGGTCTTGATTGTGCTTGGGAAGAAGCTATTCTTGTAAATTTCTGTTGACACTGGAATCTGTTGGAATTTCTTACTGTGTGCCGAGCGAGTGGATCTAGATGAGTGGAAGGGTGTAAGGTAGTCATCAGCTGGGATTGCTACCAAGTCGTGTATGATCTTGAATAGCATTGTGAGCCTGGTCTTTGTCCTGCGTGATGACAATGGCTCCCACTCAAGATGATCAAGCATGTCTGTTACACTGCTCGTGTTTCTGTATCTGTTTGTGACATATCTGGCAGCACGTCGTTGGACCATCTCAAGTTTGTGGATGTTTGCTTTAGTATGGGGACTCCAGACAGAAGAACAGTACTCCAGGGTGGGTCTCACCATGGCGTAGTAAGCTGCAGTCTTCGTTTTTTCATTGCTTACTCGCAAGTTTCGGCGGAGAAATCCAAGAGTGCTGTTCGCCTTGCTGGATATCTTACTAATATGATTATTCCACATCATGTTGTTTTGAAGTTCGACACCAAGGTAACGGGTGGATTCTTCAACAACAAGAGTGTGTCCTTTCAGAGTATAGCTGGTGGTTACTGGGTTCCGTGCTCTGGTGACTCTGATGGCACTGCACTTTTCTGGGTGGAAATCCATACCCCATTTCTTCTCCCAGGCTGCCAGGTTGTCTAGGTCGCGCTGGAGGATGGTTGGATCTTCCGGAGACTGAATGGGTCGATATAGAACACAGTCATCGGACCTTGGATTGAACACAGTCAGGGAGGTCATTGATAAAAATCAGGAAGAGTAGTGGTCCTAGCACTGTGCCCTGGGGAACTCTGCTGAGGACATGTATACTCTCGGACGTGGCACCTTCAACCGTGACCTGTTGAACCCGATCAGTGAGGAAAGCTCTGATCCAGTTATGTATGTTGCCTCTCACACCATAGTGGCCTAATTTCCTTAATAGACGTTCATGTGGCACTCTATCAAAGGCTTTCGAGAAGTCCAGTACAACCATGTCATGCTGAATCCTCCTGTCCAGTCCTGATAGCAATTCATCCGCTAATGTAAGAAGTTGGGTTTCACAACTTCTTCTTGCTCTGAATCCATGTTGGCCGTCTGTAAGGATTTGGTGTCTGTCAAGGTGCTTGAGGATATTACTGGTAATGATGTGTTCCTGTATCTTGCAACAAATACTAGTAAGGGAGACTGGCCGATAGTTACTTGGCTTGTATTTCTCACCTTTCTTGAATATGGCAGTTACATTTGAAGGGCCATTTTACGCATGCCCCCCCCCCCCTATTTTGGTCATTGCCCCCCAATTTCAGAAATTATGGGGGGCATTTCCCCCCAATTTGCAAATTTCTGGATGCATCCCTGCTACAGCTTAAATCAATCTGTAGTTACAAGGTTTTTCAATAACACTGAGAGTATGCAAAGGGGAATAAGACATGGAATGTCTGTCCTGATGATTTCACAATCATGTAACCAAACACAGATCACATGTTTGACCTAGTGTCAGCAAACCATGTGGAGGGTAACCCCATGTGCATGATGGATTGTCTTTTATTTAACATTGTACATTAAACCCTTTCCCAAACAAGACCTGGTTTTGACGTCCCTAATAGAACAGGGTTGGGAAAACATTGAAACAAAAGAAGAAACTGCTGATAACCAGCAGTTTCTCCTTTTGCCTCAATATTTTCTGTGCCATATTTTACACAAATAATATCTTTAATAAAATCCATTTTGTCATTTGTGGCACTTTTTGAAGTGGATCACCCTAAAATTTTTTTGTTTGGGAAATGGTTAATCAATTCCCTGTCATGCTGAAGCACTAGGTACATGTTTAATTACATTTTATTCTACATGGAAAATTCTTGAATAGAAAGATCAAAGACATAATAATGTGTTAGAGTAGATCTAGGGTCTAGGACTATGAATTTTTATACGCCGCCGGAGGCGGATGTATATTGGCGTCATCTTCTCCGTCTGTCCGTCCGTCCGTCCATCCATCCGTCCATCCGTCCGTCCGTCCGTCCGTCTGTACGTCCGTCCACTTTTCTTGTCAACGCAACTCCTCCTAAGTTTCTGGCTGGATCTTCTTGAAACTTGGTCAATGTTATCACCTCAATTGGTAGATGTGCATGAAGGAAGGATTTTATGGTTCATTGATTTTTGCCTGAGTTATACCCCCTTAAAACTTAGTCTCTGGAGCGGCGTATATTGTGACCATGGCACTCTTGTTCTTTTGTTACAAATACTTTCAAAGAATGAGTATTTTAGGATCAATTTGACGATGAGTTAGCCTTTGTCAAGCTGTATTAGAAACAAGAAGGCATTGTAAATTTAATATAGGATAAAATCAGTCTGCACAAATGTGCCGACTGAGCTTATTCTACACTACCTGCAGAAGAGACCAAAATATTGCAGGATCATGATAACAAGGATTAAACCTTTCCCACACATTGACACTTTTGGACGCCCCCACAAAATAAAGGCTTTGGAAAACATTGTGGAAAATGAAGAAATTGCTTGTGACAAGCAATTTCTTCATTTCCCACAATATTTTCTACCAAGAAAGACCAAAAAATGTCAAATTTTGTTCAATGGAAGTTGTCGTCTGCAACACCTATGAGTTAGGAATAGGCTATAATTTTGTTGTTTCGTAATGGGTTAAGATTGGATAACGTGAGACAGATCACATGTTTGACCTAGTGTGAGGAAAGCATACAAAATGATTAATCAATTGTCTTTTGATGTTGTACATTTAATCAACTCTCTCATTTACTGAAACACTAGATTCGCCCACATGTTTCGTTAGGGGGCAGGGGGATGTTTACGCAGGGGAAAATCTCAGGTTGTTATTGGACCTTAATCTATTTCTTTCAAAAGGGTTTAGATTCTTGCAAGATTATTTTAGTTTGTTTTTTGCAAGACATGTGAAAACTCTGCAAACAATAGTTATAGTAACTGGTTGCAAGTACTTAACTGGCTATTTCTAGGTATCCATGAGTGGGTTATTCTATGACCAGTATCATTTTGGCTGTGCTATTGAACCCATCTACAGAATTAGCTGTACAGATGCCATCAGACAATCACCAGCATGTTCTTTTCTCTCAGTATTTTCCAAAGCTTTCCATTGTATAGTCACAAACATGAAAGATCAAGTAGAAAATAATCATGTTAACCCTATCCCAAACAAGACCTGGTTTTGATGTACCTAATAGAAAAAGCTTGGGAAAACACTGAAACAAAAGAAGAAACTGCTGATAATCAGCAGTTTCTCCTTTTGTCTCAATATTTTCTGTGCTATAATGTACAAGTCTCCTTTCTTTTCTAACACCAATTTTGTTGTCTACAGCAGCTTTTAAATAGGACCACCCTAAAATTTCGTTGGTTGGGAAAGGGTTAAGGCAAAAGATCATGTGAAAAATAATAATATTGAGATATAGGCTAATATTTCTTGTATGATTTCAGCTGTGTTACTGACACCAACGAGAGAGCTTGCTATGCAGATAACATCAGATGCCAAGAAGTTCACCAAGGCTCTAGGTCTGCAGGCTGTGTGCGTGTACGGTGGGACGGGAATATCGGAGCAGATCGCGGAGCTGAAGCGAGGATGTGAGATCATTGTGTGTACACCCGGCAGGATGATAGATATGCTTGCAGCTAACAATGGTCAGTATGGGTAATATAAACATGTTTGGGATTTTCATACGATGTGAATTTGCCCATATACTTGCAGTATGAAATTAGTCTACTCTTTTTGTTTGCTATTTTCATGCAACATAAAATGATTGTAAAGAAGATTATAAAAGAAAAGCTACAGATAAGAGGGAGAATTGACCTTAAAACATGCAATGTTTGATTTATTGCTCATCAAACCCTATGTTGTGGGTACTTATTGAAATGGTCTTGAGATGTTCCAATTGAATGTCCACAGCATAAAGTTGAAATAACAAATTTAGAATGCCTTTACAAATTATGATTTTCACTTCTATCAGACATTGCGTTTTATCCTGAAAGTTGAGCATAATGAGCAATCCCCAAACATAATCTAGAGAGTATGTCAAGGTTATATGATGGAAACTGAAGCAATTTATTATCCTGCGGAGGATCCAGGATTTCTGTAAAGGGAATTCAAACAGACAAAGAGTGGAGTTCATTTTACATGTATTACACAATTTTGACTGATTTTCTGCATGAATATGTAGTAATCAGGCTACATAGGAGATTCGTTTGAACCCCTAGAACACCCTCTGGATCTGCCACTGTTATCCCTTAAAGCTAGATCTAAATCAAAATTAGTCTTGGTGGAAGGCTTGCAATATTGTAGAGTCTTTGAAAAGCCACTCCTTGTAGTCTTGTAGTCATGTTACTAGATTGTTCATGCCCATCTTAAATCATGATTTGTAATCACTGAACAAAATATGTATCACTGCAATTATTAGTCTGTAGAAACAAAGTACTGCATTTGTTTTTCTCTGACGTAAAATACTTCTTATGATTTATTAATTATGAACATAACTACAAAATGAAAAGCCATGAAAAGAAAACATATCCGAAATGTCAGGCTAAATAAGTAAGAGACTGGGTGCCAAGTTGTCTCAAGCAAAGCATGATGGGTTAGTGCAAAATTATTGTAAGTACAAACACATATTGTCTTTTACAATAGTTTTGCACTCGTCTATCTATCCCAGTCTTTGTCTACCACACATGCGGGGTAATCTGCTTTAATTCTTTTACATACGCAGAGATTTAGCAACATTTTGGATGAGCTTTGATTTTTCAGTCTGCCACAGAGGATATCCAAATGAGAGAAAAGTGTTCAGGTAACATTGTGTCAAGATAGCTTAACTATGAAATTTTTGAAACTCTACTAATTGATTCTTTTTTCCAGGTCAAGAATTTGAATGATTTTGAATAAGCTTGAATTGTGCAGGATTTCTTATAATGTTGAAATGAAATTATGGGCTGCATAAAACCAAAATGATGTTTCTAAATTTGTGAAGGTCAGTCAGTCAGTCTAGTGTTATCCAGGGGAGCATCTAGAAAACGTTCATTTGCAAATATTTTAATTTGAAACAGTCAACCCTTTTCAATGTATGTACTTGGTTTGATTACCCTTATACAGGAATCTATTAGGCAACACCAAGAGGAATGAAGAAAATGCAAATGTCAGAAAATTCTTCATTTCTCTTATTTTTACCTCTTTTGGTAACAAATTGAAAGCATGTTTCATCATCTACATTGGCAATGGATTGTGGTCAAGCATATTTTTCTGTCTAAGAAAGTGTCCTTATGCAGATAGAATTAAAGGTCACCCGTTATAGTTAGAGCCATGTCCTTGTCTCATTATTTTAATTAATGAGAAACTAATGAGAGAATTGTGTGCTGAATGTGTGTCAAAATACTTTTTCTGCAAATTAATGAATTATTAGAATTATATTTTTTTCTCCAGTGATTTTCAAAGCTTTTTTAGCATCATGCATACTGCAAGTAGATCTGTTTTATCAAATAAGATAAAAGAAAATAGTCAGTATCATAAATGAAGATTGCTGAATTAATGTCCAGACTTTAACGCTTTCCCAAACACTGTCTAGAATTGATGCCCCATAGAAAAGGTTTTGGAAAATTTGAGGGAGTAGCAAAAATGCAGATGACTAGATTTTTCTCCTTTTCCACAAATATTTTCCTCGCTACATTTTACCTCAGTCCATCGTTAGTAATGACATTTTCCTATCTGCAACAGCTTTTAAGTTTGGACAGTCTAAAATTTCATTGTTTGGAAAAGGGGTAATATACTGACATTTCATTTGTCTTTTTGTACAAATGATAACACAAGCTCCTGCTTTTTTCTGCAGGTCGTGTAACAAATCTTCGAAGGTGTACATATGTTGTACTGGATGAGGCAGATAGGATGTTTGATATGGGATTTGAACCTCAGGTCTGTATACTTGGAATTAGCCAGGATTAGGAAATATGGCCTTAGTCCTTTCCTAAACTAGACGTGGTCTTGAGTCAAAAGAAGGAAATTCTGATAACCAGCATTTTCTCCTTTCACCTCAATATTTTCTGTGCCCTATTATACAGAATTAATATCTTTATGAACATCGGCCGCCGCCATGGCCATCTGCCTCTCATTCGAGAGGTTCCGGATGCGATACCCGGCCGCGGTAAATACCCTTACTGACAAAAATGTCACTCATCAATGGTTTGATATCGTGAACCTGTGAACCTATGTGGGGGAGCAGCTGTAGGCTCGGTAAGGGTGTTGTGGTAGTACTGGTATGAGAAACGCCAGGAATCCATGGTTAGGTGCTCCAGCCGCTGCAATATGACCTTAGTAGTTGAAAATGGCGTAAAACCCAAATAAATCAAATTTTTATGAACATCCATTTTGTTGTCTGCTGTTTGGGAAAGGGTTAATGATGTATGAGACCAATATGAATTCAGATCAGCCTCAACATACTGAAAAATAAGGCTCAAACTGCATTCAAGACTTTAATTATCATTTTTTTCTCCTTTTGCCTCAACATTCTCTGTGCAGTTATGTTCTCAAATTTGATATTCATAATTTTGGTCTGCAGCTGCTTTCAAACTGGACCAGTATTATTTTTAGGTCACCTGACCGAAGGTCATGGTGACCTATTGCGACCGTGTTTTGTCTGTCGTCGTGCGTCGTGCGTCGTGCGTCGTCCGTCGTGCGTTAACTTTTAACATTTTCGACTTCTTCTTGAGAACCACTGGACGGATTACAACCAAATTTGGCAGGGAGCATCCCCATGGGAAGCCGCTTCAGGTTTGTATGAATCATGGAGTTATCTCCCTTTGGGGCCCCATAAGGGGCCTAAAAGGGGTTAAATAGGGTACATCTTAAAAAATCTTCTTCTCATGAACCGGCTGTTGGATTGGATTCACATTTGGAATTTCGAGTCTTTAGGGCAAGGACAACAAAGTTTGTACAAGAGAAAAAAATCCGTTCAGAAATGGCCGTGCTGGGGATGGGGGATGTGAGGGGGGGGTCGCGTTATTAGTTAACTTAACATTTTTGACTTCTTCTTGAGAACCATTGGACGGATTACAACCAAACTTGGCAGGGAGCATCCCCATGGGAAGCCGCTTCAGATTTGTACAAATCGTGGAGTTATCTCCGTTTGGGGCCCCATAAGGGGCCTAAAAGAGGTTAAATAGGGTACATCTTAAAAAATCTTCTTCTCATGAACCGGCTGTTGGATTGGATTCACATTTGGTATTTAGAGTCTTTAGGGTAAGGACAACAAAGTTTGTACAAGAGAAAAAAATCCGTCCAGAAATGGCCGTGCTGGGGATGGGGGATGTGAGGGGGGTCGCGTTATTAGTTAACTTAACATTTTCGACTTCTTATTAAGAACCATTGGACGGATTTCAACCAAACTTGGCAGGAAGCATCCTAAAATAGAAAGCCGCTTCAGATTTTGTACAAATCATGGAGTTATCTCCCTTTGAGGTCCCATAAAGGGCCAAAAAGGGGGTTAATAGGGTACATCTTAAAAAATCTTCTTCTCATGAACCGGCTGTTGCATTGAATACACATTTGGAAGTTAAAGTCTTTAGGGCAAGGACTACAAAGTTTGTACAAGAGAAAAAATCTGTCAATAAATGGTCGTGCTGGGGATCGGGGATGGGAGGGGTTCGCATTATTACTAAACTTTGAACATTTTCTACATTTTTTTGAGACAGATTTCTACCAAACTTGGCAGGAAGCATCCCATTGGGAAGCCGCTTCAGATTTATACAAATCATGGAGTTATCTCCCTTTGAGGCCACAAAAGGGGCCAAAAGGGGGTAAATAGGGTACATATTAAGAAATGTTCTATTGTTGGATTGAATTCACATTTGGTATTTGAGTCTTTAAATAAGTTTGTACAAGAGAAAAAAAAAAAACTGTCAAGAAATGGTGGTGCTGGGGGGTGCGCTATTAGTTAACTTTTAACATTTTCCTTAACTGTGTCTACTCATTTGATTCAGGTGACCGATAAGGCCCTCTGGGCCTCTTGTATTTTTATGCCTCCATATTGAAAGATTGTGGGCATGTTGTTTTACTCATGTCTGTCTGCCTGTCTATCCATATGTCTGTCCATCCGTCTCTCTGTCATTCCACAAACTTGATGTGTAAACTTAACATTAGAATTTTCAGGGGCATTAGCGTTCCACAAACACATCTTGTTCTAGTAAGTGTTAATGGATGCCTGTCTATAACATACACCCTGCACTAAATGTACAATAAATTATCATACAAATTACATGTATATGTGCTTTTAAAATTCAAAGTAGATCTAAAGCATGTGCCATATTTCCAGTTCATGAATTTTAAAACTTGCACAATTTGTTCCTTTTCTCTGTCTACAGGTGATGCGTATCATAGACAATGTACGACCAGACAAACAGACAGTCATGTTTTCTGCCACATTTCCTCGTCAGATGGAAGCTCTGGCCAGGAAGATTTTAAATAAACCAGTGGAGGTACAGGTTGGGGGTAGAAGTGTTGTCTGCAAGGATGTCACACAATCCATTGTGAGTACATCTAACTATCCCAATAAGCCTTCCCAAACGGCAAAAAATGTGGTTTGTTCAATTGGAAAGCTGATGTAAATGACAAAATAAAGATAGTTAAAGAGGAAATTTGTGTTCAATATTACACAGAAAATATTGAGGCAAAAGAAGAAAATGCTGATCATCAGCATTTTTTTCCTTTGCCTAAATATTTTCCCAAATCTTTTCAATATGTGATGTCAAAAACCAGGTCTTGTTTGGGAAAGGGGTAAGAGATGGCATCATTTTAGAATGGTCCAAAGTGGCAGATGTTGCAATTGACCATTCCAAGTGAATGAAATCGTACAAGATTCTAGTTAAACCAGTGGAGGTACAGGTTGGGGTTTGAAGTGTTGTCTGCAAGGATGTCACACAATCCATTGTAAGTAATTGAATATTTCCAGGTATACTTTTATTACTGCTTATAGTCACTTTTCTTCGTAAACCTTGTATCTGCAGCTTGTTTGAAGCTGCAGATACATGGGTTTGGAAGAAAAGCAGTGATATATTTTTGTTTAGTATCAAGTGATGTACTTATCATAGAAGTTGGAAAAAAATTATTACAAACCTGTCAAAACTTATGGATTCTGTTAAACATATTTCATTCACACCATTTGGCTTCTTCATTAGATTTCCATGGTGTTTTTGATTTTGAGCAGTCCAAACAATTCTCATCTGGTAAAAGTATGAAAGTTGTCAATCATGTATTTATATTGCTCTTTCAATGTTTACAGTGTATATTGGATGAAGACATGAAGTTTTTCAAGTTGCTAGAGTTACTTGGCCAGTATCAGGAGATGGGTGGGGTAATTGTGTTTGTGGACAAACAGGAACATGCAGATGAGCTCATGAAGGACCTCATGAAACATTCCTACCCCTGTATGTCGTTACACGGAGGTATTGACCAGTATGATAGAGGCAGCATTATCAACGACTTTAAAAATGGTGACATCAAACTTCTGGTATGTATAAATTGCTCGGCCATGTGAACAATATTCCAGTAAAATCATGTAATAGAAACATGGAAAATCTGTATTTAAAATGGAAAGTTAAAAATTACCCTTGTTATCAGGAAATTACACAAATGTTTTATATGCTTTTTACAAAATAAAAAACAAGTTTATTAGACCCGCAAGAAATCGAAATCTTTACAAGAAATTGCTCTTCATTGTAACCCAGTGTGAAAAGTTTAACATTCATCATCCTGCTTAGATATCAAGTTTAATGCTACAAACCAATTTTTTTTTGGTAAAAAATTGATGTAGCCTTAACATGTCTGCTTTGTTTACTGACTTTTAGTGGGTACTGCATTATATTGACATTTAGCTTGATGAATAATGTTGATGTTGAGTCTTGATTGGGTAGACACTGTATACAATGGCAATCTTTTTCAGAAATAGCCTATTTCAATGATAAATATTCAAATTTCTTCAATGTCATATTGATTTTGTTGTCTACTTGTCTTTCTGTACTCATTAAAAACTGCATCAATTTCACAGTGAATAATCACATGATACAATATTTTCAGAAAATCTTCAATAATTTTGTAAATACTGGGCCGATTTGAATTCGGTTTGAAGCAGAGAATGTGGACAGATGTCACACATTAGATGGACATGGTTGATTTTTGAAAAATCAACTGATAAAAAAGTTATTGAAGATAAACCAAAATTTTGGTTTATCTTCAATAACCTTTTTATCATTTGATTTTTCAAAAATCCAACACGTCCAGCTTATTCCTGGTATTTTCCCGCCTTCTCTGCTTCAAACCAAATTGGTCAATTATCAAACAAGATATTGAAGATTATTGGAAATTCTGAGTCACATGATTATACACCGTGAATTTCCATCTTTTGTAGGTTGCCACATCTATAGCAGCTCGAGGTTTAGATGTAAAACATTTGATACTGGTGGTGAACTATGATTGTCCTAACCATTATGAAGATTATGTGCATAGATGTGGGTAAGTACAATGGAAAGTTGGGGAAAATGGGATTAAGGGGGAATGCTCCAGTTTCCTAAAATTTTCCCCAATAATAGAATTTATTTATATTTTGTATGTTGAAATTACATGTTATTACCAATTGAAAAATAAAATAAAAATGGATGGTCAGCGATCTTGTTTATTTTATAGGGGCATTTGTATCACATAACCCTACAGCGAAAAAATGCACAATTTCTTGCACCTGTCCAAGGTCACTAAAATACTTGAAAATGCTGTACAATCATCATTTAGTCCCGAAATTGGATTTAAAGTAACATCTTACATTTAATAAGAACAGAAAACCCAAAATATGTGCTATTATAAACGCGTAAATGTATAAAACAGCATGCTCACGTGTTCAGTTAGATTAACAAAGTTGAAGTGTTTTATGTCAAAATTTGCATATTTTTGGAAATATTTTAAGTTCTACATTATAGAATTTGATAAAACTCCCTCATTGTATTATCTTGAGGATATCAGTTTCTCATTATAAATACGCCTTTACCGTCGAAAATGGTAAATTTTAATGATGTGTTATATTATTGAAAATATGGTAGCGAAACATATGGTATGAAACATTTAATTTTCTACAGTAATGACCGAGTGTTCCGAAAAACTGGAGCATTCCCCCTTAAGTCTAATAGAAAAAGATGAAGTATTTTATTAGTTGTTACATTGTTTAATTGTTAGATAAAAGGAAAATGTGCATTTCATAGTTCATAGATTAAGACTTTGCCAGCTGACAAAATTTTACACTGAATATAATTGAAAGTGGCTTTAGATTGCAAAAAAATAATATTTGAATATTAGGATAGGGACAAGGCATTGTCTAGGAAATTTTAAAGCCATTGCTTTAGCCTTTGCTTAATTATGATACATACATAATACAAGGTTACATTGTTTGAAAATATGAAGTTATGATACCACTTATCCCATATGGGTGAATAGCTTATTCCATAATCATTTGAACAAAAAAAGAACTTTTTTCAAATGTTAAAAAATGACTTTGTAAATACAGTATTACTGCCAGCTTGAAAAAAATAAGCAAGTCATATGAAGTAGAAGAAATCTAGGAATTTAATGAAGGTATGACAATTATTGACCAAGAATATGAGATACAAGAGTAATTAATATTCACTGATTTTGTCCATTATTTCAGACGTACAGGTAGAGCAGGTAACAAGGGCTGGGCTCATACATTCATTACCCCAGAACAGGCTAGAAGCTGTCAGGATATCATTAAAGCTCTAGAACTATCAGAGAGTCCTGTACCACCAGAACTGACTAAACTGTGGGAGGACTTTAAAGAAATGGCAGAGGCTGTGAGTATGAAAAATATTCCGTTTTAACCCTTTTCCAATTCCCAAATAAGACCTGGTTTTGTTGTTTCTAAGAGAATATGATTGGGAAAATATTGAGGTAAAAGAAGAAATTGCTGATGATCAGCAATTTCTGCTTTTGCCTCAATATTTTCTGAGCTGTATTGTGCAGAAGAAGCTAGAATCTGTCAGGATATCATTAACCCTTTCCCAAACAAGACCTGGTTTTGACATCCCAAATAGAAAAGGCTTAGGAAAACATTGAAACAAAAGAAGAAACTGCTTATAACCAGCAGTTTCTCCTTTTGTCTCAATATTTTCTGTACCATATTTTACCCAAATCCTATCTTTAATAACATCCATTTTGTCATTTGTGGCAGTTTTTGAAGTGGATAAACCTAAAATTTTGTTGTTTGGGAAAGGGTTAAAGCTCTAGAACTATCAGAGAGTCCTGTACCACCAGAACTGACTAAACTGTGGGAGGACTTTAAAGAAATGGCAGAGGCTGTGAGTACGAAAAAAGTTCAGCTTATCACAGTGAAATTTCAGATGAGTCTAATTAATTTGAAAAAATTTGCAGAAGACAGTATAATTGATGTAAAATGTAGAAAAGGTGTATGGTACGGTCTTGCCCAATTATAGGATGCTACAAGAATAGAGTTTTTTCCAGAAACTATGGCATCAGCTTAATGATTTGGTTTTTAGCTCACCTGAGCACAAAGTGCTCAAGGTGAGGTATTGTGATCGGTCGTCGTCCGGCCGGCCGGCCGGCCGGCTGTCCGTCCACAATTTCTTTAAAGATCTTCTCCTCCTAAACCAGTGGACCAATCTTCTTGAAACTTTGTAGAAATGATCCTTGGGTGAAGGGCTTTCAAAGTTGTTAAAAGAATTTGATTCCATCAAAGACTCTGGCTGCCGCGGCACGAGAAAAGCGGAAAATAGCCAAATCTTTTAAAAATCTTCTTCTGCCTAACCAGTAGGCCAATATTCTTGAGACTTCATATGAATGATCCTTGAGTGAAGGGCTTTCAAAGTTGTTAAAAGAATTTGATTCCATCAAAGACTTTGGCTGCCGCGGCACGAGAAAAGCGAAAAATAGCCAAATCTTTTAAAAATCTTCTTCTGCCTAACCAGTAGGCCAATATTCTTGAAACTTCACACGAATGATCCTTGAGTGAAGGGCTTTCAAAGTTGTTAAAAGAATTTGATTCCATCAAAGACTTAGGCTGCCGCGGCATGAGAAAAGGGGAAAATAGCCAAAATTTTTAAAAATCTTCTTCTGCCTAATTAGCAAGCCAATATTCTTGAAACTTCCCATGAATGATCCTTGGGTGAAGGGCTTTCAAAGTTTTTGAGAGACTTGGATTCCATCAAAGCCTTTGACTGCCGCGGCATTAGAAAAGGGGAAAATAGCCAAATCTTTTAAAAATCTTCTTCTGCCTAACTAGTAGGCCAATATTCTTGTAACTTAATATGAATGATCCTTGGGTGAAGGGCTTTCAAAGTTGTTAAAAGAACTTGATTCCATCAATGGCTTTGGCTGTGGTGGCATGAGAAAAGGGGAAAATAGCCAAATCTTGTAAAAATCTTCTGCCTTCAACTAGTTGGCCAATCTTCTTGAAACTTCCCATGAATGATCCTTGGGTGAAGGGCTTTCAAAGTTTTTGAGAGACTTTGATTCCATCAAAGCCTTTGACTGCCGCGGCATGACAAAAGGGGAAAATTGCCAAATCTTTTAAAAATCTTCTGGCTTACTACATGTAGTTGGCCAATATTCTTAAAACTTCACATGAATGATCTTTGGGTGAAGGACTTTCAAAGTTGTTATAAGAATTTGATTAGTATCAAAGCTCTTAGTGCAGCGGCATCAGAAAAAGGGCAAAAGAGCAAACACTTTTGAAAAGGCTGAATTTTGTATCATTCTTTTGAAAAACTAAGGAAAAGGGGCTGTATTGCAAAATTCTTAATTTGCTGCTATACAGGTCAAAATGTTTATTTCAACAAGGCAAAAAATTTCAGGTGAGCGATCTAGGGCCATCATGGCCCTCTTGTCATATTAGTTTCTACTTTCTCCATACTCACAGCTATTGCTAGGATACCTTGCTGTGTGCACATGTTATTTTCGCGACCACATCTATTTATTCCAGACTAAACCGGTTAATTGACAAGCCTCTAGACAGTAGTATATTCCCTCAGCAACTTGTCTTCAGACATCTCTCTTATGTATTCTTTTACCAATACATTTCAGGAGGGTATCAAGATTAAGAGCAGTAGCGGGTTTCATGGTAAAGGGTTCAAGTTTGATGAGACGGAGGCTCAGCTTGTGGCGGACAGAAAGAAGTTACAGAAGGCTGCCATGGGTCTACAGGACTCTGATGATGAAGATCCAAGTGCTGATGTAAGTACTTCTCCTTTTACTTCAGTGTTTAGTTATTCATGTCTTTATCAAAACTTCTGTCAATTTAACATATTTCATATTTTCACATTTGTAGATCATAATTTTAAGGTATATGACCCATCATTAAAAACACCACTTTCTAGCCATGGGACATGTATCAAATTACACACACTTGTAAATACACTTCAAATAAGTTGATTCATCGTGCCGGATTTCAAGATTATGCTTCCAGAAGAAAATAATTTACAAATATCTTTTTACTCTATATTCATATGCAAGGGAGGTAATTTAAAATATTGTTGTCAAATATTTCCATAATAATGCATGAATCCAAAATTCTAAACCGTTCAAAATGCTTATGTTTGTATTTGGAGTGGAAATACAACACAGTTAAGAATTTACTGACACTTTTCAAATTTCGCCTTTGGATCTTTGGTGCTATTGTTTGGTTGTAAACGTTAAATGAGCTTCTCAGACAAAGTATTGTCAGAAAATACATGAACTAACCATGATGTATTTGTATATTGTAGATTGATCAGCAGATAGAGGACATGTTTGCCAGCAGGAAGCGAGTCACAGATGTTGCTAAACCTATCATACCACAACAGGTGGGTTATAAAATCATTGTTATCTCGGAATTGCATGGGTCTTAACACGTTCCCAAACAAGACTTAGGCTCGATGTCAATAATAGAAGTCATGGGAAAACATTGAAACAAGAACATAAACATTGATAACCAGCATTAATTGCTCCTTTGAAAGGGCCAAGATATCAACTCAAAGAATGAACACTAAGGGAAACAACCGAAATACCATTTCATTATTTAAGATAAATAATTATGTCCCTTGACTACACCTCTTTATTGCAAGAGAGTTTACCAGATTCTGATTGACTAGTGTTTAACCCATTACTGCACAGTGATGCCTTTTGACTCTCTCGAAAGAAAAGGCTTGGGAAAACATTGTGGAAAATGAAGAAATTGCATGTGACAAGCAATTTCTTCATTTTCCACAATGTTTTCCATCCCAAAAAAGAAACACTAAAAAATTCATCAACTTGAAATTGCTATCTGCAACACCTTTCAAATTTGAAGAGTCCAATATTTTGTTGTTTGAGAAAGGGTTAATAGTGGTTTGACTAGTCAAAGCTTCATTTTTGCCTGCTTTGATATGCATTATGACTGTCCTTGACTTTGGAGTGTGGTGTAAAACTTTATTCCACAAATATGGTTCTTTTAATGTAATACTATAACATACTCTAATTTCTATTTTTAGACACCAGTTGGAGGTGCCTTAATGACCTCAGTTCCAGCTAATGCAGCAGCCAACACCCAGCAGAAGTTAGAGTTGGCCAAGAGAATGGCCGCCAAGATTAACTTTAACAAGAACCTGGGACAGGAGGCACAAGATATCACACAACAGGCTACCAAGGCTATATTCCAGGATGGAGTCTCAGCTCCTCAAGTTGCAGTAAGTTCTCATTTCCCAATTTCAATCATTGGTTTTGACTAGAATTTCTAAAGGGAGATTGTCATAGGATTAAGTCAGGTTTCATGCATGTACAGGCTTATTATACCCCCGCAAACGAAGTTTGGAGGGGGTATACTGGAATCAGCCTGTCGGTCCAGTGGTTGGATGGTTGGTTGGTTGGTTGGTTTGTTTGTTTGTTTGTTGGTCTGTCTCCAAAACTTTGTCCGGACAACTCCTCCTACACTTGTTGACCGATTTGGTTCATACTTGGCACAAGTGTTCATTGTGACCTGTAGATGTGCAAGACGCAAATTTCACGAAAATCGGACCGATACTTTTTGAGTTATGGCCCCTGATTTGACAAAAAATGCTTGTCCGGACAACTCCTCCTACACTTGTTGACCGATTTAGTTCATACTTGGCACAAGTGTTCATTGTGACCTGTAGATGTGCAAGACGCAAATTTCACGAAAATCGGACTGATACTTTCTGAGTTATGGCCCCTGATTTGACCAAAAAATGCTTGTCCGGATAACTCCTCCTACACTTGTGGACCGATTTAGTTCATACTTGGCACAAGTGTTTATTGTGATCTGTAGATGTGCAAGACGCAAATTTCACGAAAATCGGACGGATACTTTTTGAGTTTTGGCCCCTGATTTGACAAAAAAATGCTTGTCCGGACAACTCCTCCTACACTTGTTGACCGATTTAGTTCATACTTGGCACAAGTGTTCATTGTGACCTGTAGATGTGCAAGACGCAAATTTCACGAAAATCGGACTGATACTTTCTGAGTTATGGCTCCTGATTTGACCAAAAAATGCTTGTCCGGATAACTCCTCCTACACTTCTGGACCGATTTAGTTCATACTTGGCACAAGTGTTCCTTGTGATCTGTAGATGTGCAAGAGGCAGATTTCACGGAAATCGTACTGATACTTTTTGAGTTATGGCCCCTGATTTGACCCAAAAATGCTTGTCCGGCCAACTCCTCCTACAGTTACTGTCCGATTTGCTTCATACTTGGCACAGGTGTGTATTAGGACCTGTTGATTTGCAAGACGCAAATTTCACGAAAATCGGACCGATGCCTTTTGAGTTATGGCTCCTGATTTGACCAAAAAATGCTTGTACGGATAACTCCTCCTACACTTGTTGACCGATTTAGTTCATACTTGGCACAAGTGTTCATTGTGACCTGTAGATGTGCAAGAGGCAAATTTTGTAAAAATCGGATCAATAATTTTTTAGTTATGGCCCCTGATTTGACCCAAAAATGCTTGTCCGGCCAACTCCTCCTACAATTACTGTCCGATTTGCTTCATACTTGGCACAGGTGTGCATTAGGACCTGTAGATTTGCAAGACGCAAATTTAACGGAAATCGGACCGATACTTTCTGAGTTATGGCCCCTGATTTGACCAAAAAATGCTTGTCCAGATAACTTCTCCTACACTTGTGGACTGATGTAGTTCATACTTGGCACAAGTGTTCATTGTGACCTGTAGATGTGCAAGAGGCAAATTTCTCAAAAATCGGACCAATAATTTTTGAGTTATGGCCCCTGATTTGACCCAAAAATGCTTATCTGGACAACTCCTCCTACAGTTACTGTCCGATTTGCTTCATACTTGGCATAGGTGTGCATTAGGACCTGTAGATGTGCATGACGCAAATTTCACGGAAATCTGACCATTACCTTCTCAGTTTTGGCCCTTGATTTTACCAAAAAATGCTTGTCCGGACAACTCCTCCTTCAGTTACTGTCCGATTTGCTTCATACTTGGCACATGTGCCCATTAACTTCTGTAGATGTGCAAGACGCACATTTCATGAAAATCAGACCGACACTTTCTGAGTTATGGCCCCTGATTTGACAAAAATGCTTGTCGGGACAACTCCTCCTACAGTTACTGAACGATTTGTTCCATACTTGGCACAGGTATGCATAAGGACCTGTATATATGGAAATCAGACCGATACTTTCTGAGTTATGGCCCCTGATTGGACCAAATTTCAAGAAAATCGGATTGACTATTTTTGAGTATGGGTCCTGATTCAACAAAAACGCTTGTCGGAACAAAGGTGGTGGCGGGGGTATTTTTATCACCTTCAGTGATAGATTTCTAGTCTTAATCTATTCTACCCTTGTTATAATTTGAATGACCAAGATTAACTTTTACAAGAACTTAGGACACAAGGCCCAAGATTTTACACACTGTCAGCTTTGCCAAGCTCTTGTTTCATTTGGCCACTTGTCTTGTCATGAAGCTGAGCCCCGTTTTACTAACGAGCTTGTGAACATTTTTGTGTAAATTTGAACAAAATTACACCATAATAAATCTGATTGGACCTGATTGTATTTAGGCATATTTCTCGTGCAAATCTCCTAAAGTTTCAAAGGTAATTTGATGGAATTTGCCACAATGAGTCTCCCTTGTGTCTAGTTGTGCACACCATGGGAAAGTTTTAAGACTCTTAAGTATGTTTTCTTTTCCAGTCAAAGACAATAGCTGAGCAAATGGCAGAGAAGATCAATGCCAAACTTGGTTACACCCCACAGGCTGAGGAGGAGATAGATAAAGGGGATCAGGAAACATTCAAACGGTATGAGGAAGAATTGGAGATTAATGACTTTCCACAGACAGCTAGATGGAAGGTCACTTCCAAGGTAGGTTACTATTCTTTTCTTTAACAATTGTTTAAATCAACTTAAAAAAACCTCATCAATCAAGATAATTTGTGTTTTTGAGTTTGTTGAAATTGGCACAGTCCAAGTCTAATGCCTGTTTGCAAAGTGCAAGAATGTTTTAGTATTTTGCAAACCTGTGAATAACCAAGAAAATTGTACATTGATGCTGTATAAATCATTTTAAATGTGTTTAAATCTTCTTGCTTCAGGAAGCCCTTGCTCAGATCTGCGAGTATTCAGAGGCAGGCATCACCGTTCGAGGCACATATTTCCCACCTGGCAAGCAGCCAAAAGAGGAGGAGCGTAAATTATATCTGGCCATCGAGGCCACCAGTGACATGGCTATACAAAAGGCAAAGAAAGAAATCACCAGGCTTATTAAGGAGGAGCTTGTCAGATTGGTGAGTGTCTTTTTAATCCTTTCACAAATTGGAATGCTCCAATTCAAAAGCTGCTGCAGATGACAAAATGGATGTAAATTAAGAAAGGATTTGTGTAAAATTTAGCATAAAAAATATTGAGGCAAAAGGAGAAAATGCTGATTAACAGCATTTTCTTCTTTTGCCTTAATATTTTCCCAAGCCTTTTCCAGTAGGGACATCAAAAGGGCCACTAGTGACATGGCTATACAGAAGGCAAAGAAAGAAATCACCAGACTTATTATTCACACAGCCCTATATATTTTACGGAAATATGGCATAATTACAGTCCATTTGATGTCATGAAAGAATGTTGATGGCGTCAAGTTGACTTTTTTTCTTAGAAAAATCAGTAATTTCTTGTGCTAGAACCATTATTAAATGAACAAATGAACAACAAACTAAGGCAGAACATCCTTAACATGGATTACTTAAGAAATGACTAATAATAATTTTCCCTTTTCTCATTTCAGCAAAATTCCTATCAACCCATCAACAGAGGCAGATACAAAGTGGTGTGATGGGGGACACTTCACCAACAACATCTTCCTTAGACTTTCTACAGCAAATTGTGGCCTATCTTTGTCAATCTATTAATCCATTACCACATAGTGACGCCTTTTGACTCCTTCACAAGAAAAGGCTTGGGAAAACATTGTGGAAAATGAATAAATTGCTTGTGACAAGAAATTTCTTCATTTTCCACAATGTTTTCTAACCAAAAATGGAAAGATTTTTAAGATTTCATCAACTTGAAATTGTCGTCTGCAACACCTTCCAAATTGGAAATGTTGCCGTCTGGTAATGGGTTAAAACTTTTCCAAACAACAAACTTCTGAAATGATCCAATTGAAAAGCTGCTGCAGCAGACAAAAGTGATGTTGTTAAAGATAGAATTTGTGTATAAGATGGCATAGAAAATATTTAGACAAAAGGAGAAACTGCTGGTCATCAGCAGTTTCTTCTTTTGTCTCAATGTTTTAGCAAGCCTTTTCTATTATAGATGTGAAAACCTGACCCTGTTTGGGATGGGAAATGGTTAAAACTCTAGCTGCCATATTGAATCAGTCCTTTCCCAAACAACACAAACTTTGAATCTTCCAATTTGAAAGCTGCTGTAGATGGCAAATTAGATGTTGGAGAAAGAAAAGAATTGTGAATGATATAGTACAGAAGATATTGTGATAAAAAGAGAAGAGAAAATACTGATCATCAGAATTTTCTGTGTTTGCCTCAATGTTTTCATGTGGCTATTATTTTTGGAACTATATGAAAACCAGGTTTTGTTTGAAAAAGGGTTAAAACAAGTAGTGTACAATGAGGCCAAGGCCCATATATGTGCAGACTGGTCATGTAATATCCTACCCACAAACAAAAACCCAACAAACAGCTTATCATGTTGATTGATGGCTGTCATGGGCGGATCTAGAGGGGGGGTCGGGGGAGGGTGTCCGGACCCCCCTGGCATAGGCCGAAAATTGAATTTTGACTATATAAATTTAGTGTAATGTTACATATTTACTAACTACATTTAAAGCCATAATTTGGGTTTGGACCCCCCTGGAAAAAAATTTGTGCTTGGACCCCCCCTGGAAAAAAATCCTGGATCCGCCCTTGGCTGTCCCCGTATTTTATGCGCTCAGCAGCATACACAAAGATCAGCCTGCACATATCATAATTATGTTGATTCTGATCTTATTGTACACTTCCTGCTTTTATTTGAGTGAAAAAAGAATTGAGTAATATTCTATGTCAGGGGTTGGGTTAAACCAAATAAACTACAATAATCTTTTGTGACTTGATATTTCTGCAAACCCCTATAAATTGTTCCAATTTGAAAGGAGTTGCAGACGATAAAATGTCTGCTTTCAATAGTAGAAGCTCTATGTGTTTTAACAAAAATTATAGAGGGACAAGGAGAAATTGCTGATTTAAATTATTAATTTCTTCATTTCTCATAATGTTTTCTCAAACTATTTCCCAAAGAGAAGTCAAAACCAGGCCTTGTTTTGAAAAGGATGAAGCACTTATTGTAAGTCATTTGTACATATTGTGTGTAAATGATGAATAAATTCACTATGAAAAACATGCACTTTTTCTCTTTTATTTGAACTTACAGCCATGACCCACAGTTGGTAGCCTGTCACACTCTCTGTCATGAGGTACCAGGTTCGATCCCAGACTGCAGCATAATATCCTTCCTTACATTTGTCTCCCACACATCAATGGATAGTTTGAAATATATATGGGTGAGCAGCTGGAGGTTTGGATTTAGGATGTTGTGGTTGTACTGTTAAGGGAATTAATAGGAACCCATGTTTAGGCGCTCCAGCCACTGTGATAGGACTTTAATTGATTATCAGATGCTGTGTGCCTCCAGAGCACAAATGATGAAACAAGTTTCTCAGTTGCATATGCACAACGCCCAGCGTACTGAACACGTCCCTTGCATACTAAGGTTGATACTCTGGGTAGGCCACCATAAATCATTTCTAGAGTAGGGTGGTTCCTCCATGACAGATTGAACACTCTTCTTAAAATATGCGTGTAATACCCATCCAAACAACACTGCTGTTTTGCTGAGAGTGACCAAGTTTCAGATCCATACAGTAGGATTGGCTCAATAAGTACGTGAAACATTTTGACTTCTCCTAAATTGATACATTAGACCATTTTCTTTTATTGTGTTGAATGATACATGCATGATGCAATCTATGGTCATGATAAAGAGAAATGTCCTCTAATGTCTCGCCTATCTATCTATACATTTTGCAACACCCTCTCGTGAGGATTTTGTGCAGGTGCGCGTCTGTACATGTTAGAAATAAAGAGAAAGCAAAAGTGTAAAAGTAAGACCGAAAAAAGATAAAAATGTTAGGGTTGTGTTATGTAGTCAGATACAAGAATAAAAGCAGGTTAAAAGTAGCGTTCGGCGCTCAGGCCCTGCTGTACTGTATGTCTCTTACTGCCTGCTTGAATGGTTCAAGCTCAGGAAGCAAGGCAATGTTATAAGGAAGGCCATTCCACTGCACTACAGTCCAAGGAAAGAAAGCATTTATAGTAGTTGGCTGTAGTATGAATTTGTATGTAAGTCAGTGGGTGCATATGCCTGGTAATTCTGTGGGGATGCCTCGGGTATGGTGGAAGGGGAATAGCAAACGATTTTATAGGACATGATTAGACGCGCATCTGCACGTCTATCCTCAAATGATCGCCTTAGAGGATGCCAGCCAAAATATTGAAGGGTTCTGTCTTACCATCTGGGGTTAACGCAGTAGCCTTAACTGGGTTAACATTCCCAGATGTGGTTAGGCCAGACACGTCGATCCTCAAAGATCTCTTCGTAGTCATGAACGATAAGCAATACTTCAATAGTTTAGTTAGTCCAATCTCGGCTGAGGCCGCAAGATGATGATAATTACTTAGATACTGTTCAAAGAGGTGTTAAACATCATTCAATCTGTCAAAGCCAAATCTCCAACGTCTACTTCGAAATTACAGGCCCACACGATCAGACAAGTTTGCAGTATAAAGCCAAAAGACATTGCCAACTGTCAGATCAAACGAACTTCTCAAGCGACTAGGCATTGATCAACTCGCCATCGTACCACCATCTTCGCTAGCCAAGGTTGAACCCACCTACGTTTGTTTGAATACAGAAACGACGTTACGTCGTAGATGTCACCCTTGGCTTGCGAAGATGTCGTACCACGTGAAAGACGACTCCTCTGGCATGGACATGTTCAACGGTCTGACAGTGCCATAAAGACTGCATATGATTTAGAAGCCTCAGGAAAGCGTGCTGTTAGCATACCAAAGAGATCGTGGAAAGAACTGACAGAGAAGCACATCGAAGAATGGAGACTGTCAGCTGTAAATATTTATGAGAAAGAAACGGAGAGGTGAAGTAAAGTCTGCCATGCGTGCAGCTAGCCAGACAACTGGACGGGACCCCACTGATGCTGGAACAGTCCCACCACCTGCACGGAAATCAAAATTCAGATGATGGTGACGACGATGATGATTAAATAAAATATTGCATTTTGAAAAGCCAATACCCCCTCTTATCTGTAGTTCTTAGACAAGCGTTACATGGCCTTGAACTCGCTTCAAATAGATATGAAAATGAAAATTGGGGAAAAAGTAAAGACATGCATGTAATGGGCTAACCCTTTGCAAAACAAGCCCTGGTTGTGGCACTGCAGAACGTTTTACTAGAAACCATTTATGGACTAGAAGAAAATGCTATTGATCAGCATTATCTCCCCATTCTTTAAGGATTTGTTTCTGTGAAGTGTAGGTCTTCACTTTACAGGTTTGTTTTGTGTTTTCCTACACCTTTCCACTCACTCTAAGATTTGTTATACTGCGATGGAAAAAGTACATGGTATCTCTTCAGAAATCAATCAGTCAACTACCATGTGATAGTCGTAATGCTGCAGCGGATTCAGGACTTGTGCGAATGGACTTCGAACACACAAATAGGGGGTTTATGTTCCTACATAACAGCAATGAATACCTGATTATCAGCAAAATCTTCTTTTGTCTAAATGTTTTCACACTTGCCTTTTCTTTTATGGAAGTAAAACCAATGGTTTGTGTGTGAAAGGGTTAAGCAATAGTGAAGTCTTAGTGAAGTCTGCATTTTAGCATGTCATCGGAGTCTACTCTATTTTGGTCTCTGCCGGGGTCTGTAACTTCAAGAAAAATCGTTGAAAGGGGGTTGGAGTGTTGATTCATGGGACTTGCAATCTCCCATAGAAAAATAGCCTTTCCCCAAATAAGCCCTGAGTTTTTGCGTTCCTGTAAGACAAAGAATTGAAATAATACTGAAACAGACAAAGAAAATTACGATCACAAGTAGTTTCTCATCTTCCCTCATTATATTCTCTTCTGTGATGTATCTAGATCTAAATAAATTTAATGAAATATGCAGTAGCTTTGAAAACCCTGTCTGATAGAAAATGTTTAGGCCTATTAATCATCGATAGAAAATGTGATAATCAGCATTTCCTCATTTTCCCTTAATATTCTGTCGAATTTCATCAGAATTTGCAAAATTTCTCGTGCCTTTATCTTTCCATCTGTATCTCGTTTCCACATGGACCAACATAAATTTTGTAGTTTATGAAATTAAATGTAGGCCCTAGATCTACTGTACAGTTCAAGCTCAATCTTGAATTGAAAATGCAGAGCTCCATTTTTATTTTATTTTATTTTTTTTTGACATTACACAAAACAGGATTACGCATCGAGCATAAATTCAGCCAATCCTTTTAAAAACGGCAAAACTGTACATCCTGGTACAAATTGAAACTGCTTGAAGTCGCTGCTTTTCTTAAAAAACCTACAGTTGGTTTAAGCTGTAGTTTCTATGTTATTAGTATTGAAGAAAAGCGGTGAAGTTACGAAACTTATGTGATAAAATAGAAACAGAATGTTTAAAATGTTTTGACAAAGTAGGCCTAGGAACATTGAGAATAGATATACATTGAGATAAAAGCAGGATTTTTTAAATTTCTAGATCTATATTATCACCAGTTGAGTGTTTAACCCATTACCACACAGTGACCCCTTTTGACTCTCCACAAGATAATGGCTTTGGAAAACATTGTGGAAAATGAAGAAATTGCTTGTGACAAGCAATTTCTTCATTTTCCACAATGTTTTTTTACAAAAAAAAAAAAACAAAAACAAAAGATTTTGAATTTCCTTATCTTGAAAATGTCAACTGCAGCATCTTTGAATTTGGACCAGTTCAAAATTTGTCGTTTGGTAATGGGTTAATTTTCGCCGATATCTAAATTGTCCGAAGTGTTGCCTCATCTTATTCTATCAGGGTCGTCAGTGCTGAGAAGCGTTTGTGAAAAAGGATAATAATTTTAAAATGCTTGTAAAAGTGTTTTTTTGTTTTCTTTATTTCTGATATGAATGCTAGAACAGTTTATTCTTCGAGGTACTGAAATCTTTTAAAATAGAAACTTCAAAAGCCGGGATTGATTTGGTTTTTGGAAAAGGTTAAACCCGAAATACAAACAACCGGTTTTGACGTTCCTTGTAGAAATAGCTCTAGGATGGCAAACTTTGAGACAAAAGAACAAATTAATAAAGATTTTATATGTAATTTCTTCTTATCCTCAATATTTTCTAATCTACTATTCATATTTTTTTCAATTTTATCGTCAATTTATTTTGTCGTCTGCTAGATCTACTCGTATAACCTTCCAGTCTATACCATCAGATTCATAACACCGCCCACCGTGTTTAATATGTCCTATATAATGACCTAGATATCGGCTGGTTGAATAAATCGGCTGCTGCATATAATATTGACATAAACAAACTTGGTAAATATGAGATCGATTTTGAAATGAGGAAGGATTATAATCATTCATGTGACTATTAGACCAAGATATGCAGGTGATCTTAACGTCAGAGTATTTCGAAATATAGATCTACACCACCCGATTTTTAAAGACTTACACTTGCCTGGCTAATGTTATCAGCTGCTGTATTTCACAGGTAAGCCTTGTTTTCATGAATTTCTCTTCATGATCATCTGTCAAAATTATATGAAGGTTTTCATTGCATTAAAGTTTCCAGACGATACTAGATATATTTTAGACAAATGGACAAATTCAAAGTAGGCTACTTGCAGACGACAATTTGCAGATGCAACAAGAGATCCTTTCTTAATGGGGGAAAATTAATGGAGAAATGGTTGAGACTGGTTTTTATCCTTTTCTCTCAACATATCCAAAATCGTTAGGGCTACCACGACAAGGCATTTCTGATTATAAAAATAGAGTCGTCTGCATTCAGAAAGGCGGGAATTAAAACCTACCCAGAATGCAATTGGTTGCACAATGTTATAGATCTAGCTGGTGGCAAAATATTTTCAAAAGAGTATTTGAATCATTGAAGACTTTCTGTTTATTCCTTTGACAGTTTTAGGCCGGGGAAGGGGGGTGCTGGTTCAGCCCAAATTGAAAATTGTTGTAGATCGCAAAATAAATCTTTATCTAATTCCAATGAGAAACCTGTTTAAGAAAAAGGAAAGATGATGGTTTTCATATCAAATACAGTATTTATTTAGTGAATTCAATCTATAGGAGAAGGGAGAAAATGCTCAATTTTTCTTTGCAACGACTTATGACGAGTAGATCTAGATCTACCTCTATAAATCAGTAACATTTTGACCTGTTATAATTTTGTTACCTGATAACTGGTGTAGGTAAATTTATTATCAGTAGTGGATAACTCTTTCTAGATCTATCAATAAATTTAATTCAGGCATTTTATTTTATTGGTGTCCCTACATGAGTAATACAATAGATAGATCTATAGATCTAGCCTTTGGAAAAAAAATGGCAAAATAAGAAAATACTGATAACAAGCATTTCCTTCCTTTGTCTCAAATTTTTTTGCTAGATCAGAGACATAGATAGATCTATACAATCTGAATATCCACATGTTGGTCTGGTGCCGGAGAAATCTAGCATGGGTCCCTTTCAAAACCATTTACCCCTTCTCATCTGTTCCTCCTATGTTAATGATTGATTTTCAGGTCTAGATAAAACAACATTAACATCAGGCAGTGTGTAACTTGTTCCAGTAGCGCAAACAAGAACAATGGGTGTGGAGGACCGACTACAGGCCTCATGGTTTGGCCAGTACAAAATTATGGTGTGGAAAAACTTTCTGCTGAAGAGGAGAAATTTGAAATATACTCTCTATGTAAGTTCTATATTTCTTTTTTAACCTATTACCACACAGTGACTCTTTTTGACTCCCTACAAGAAAATAGCTTTGGAAAACATTGTGGAAAATGAAGAAATTGCTTGTGACAAGCAATTTCTTCATTTCCCACAATATTTTCTACATAAAAAGAACAAAAAATGTAAAATTTCATTCAGTTTTAATTGTCGTCTGCAACATCTTTGAATTTGTAGGAATCTAATAGTATTCCGTTTGGTAATGGGTTAATTGAAAATGCTATTATTATTCTCCTCTCACACTATCTAGCAAGTAGCTGCACATGGTGCTTGAATAGCACTCTTAATGAATTCAATTACCATGGTAACCCTTTCCTAAAAAATTGTCTGGTTTTGATGTCAGCAGAGAAAGCCTTTGAAGTAGTTGAGATAAAAAAAAATGTTGGTTATCAGCATTATCTTCATTTGTCTCAATATTTTGCATGCCACAGCATACAAATCTTAAGAATTAACATACATGAATTTTGTTGTATGTTTATTGTTGAATTTGGACTGGTCTAGAAATTTGTCTTGGGAAACGATAAATAATGATCTTATACATACAATACAGCATTCACATATGATATTGGACTCTTGCTATCAGCATTTTTTTCTTTTACTGAAAAGTTTTCTCAATGTTTTTCCTTTTAGCGACATCAAAACCAGGTTTTGTTTGAGGAATGGATTAACATGACATTCAAAAGTATGGGCTATTCGACTGTAGGATTGTGCATGGACATTGATTCATGAATTGTAAAGTAGAAGGTCAAATACATGTATTTACGTTCATTGACTTTCATCAATAACCAAAGCCTCTGATTGCTTGTTTAAATCATGTGTCTTAATCCTTTTCCAAACTAGACCTTGCTTTCAGCTTGATCAGAAAAATTTACTTAACTCAATTTAATTGAGACCTTCAGTCTTAACCCTTTAACCCATTACCATACAGTGACTCTTTTTGACTTCCCTAAAGCAAATGGCTTGGGAAAACATTTTGGTAAATGAAGAAATTGCTTTTGACAAGCAATTTCTTCATTTTCCACAATGTTTTCTACCTAAAAAGACCAATAAATGTAAAATTTCATTCACTTGAAATTGTTGTTTGCAGCATCTTTGAATTTCAACAAGCCTAAAATTTTGCCGTCTGGTAATGGGTTAAACAAGCCATGGTCTTGTTCTAAGCTCTCTGCAAAAGGGCTAAGAATATATTATGAGGTCAGTATGGGCTAAACCTTTCTCAAACAAGTTATCCTATTTCTGTCGGCGGTCAGGCCAGCAGGGCTATTGTTTGAACAGTCCACTGTTTTGCCGTCTTGGAATGGGTTCAACATGACAAAGCGTAACCCATTACCACACAGTGACTCTTCTTGACTCCTTGTCAGATAATGCATTTTGAAAACTTTTTGGAAAATGAGGAAATTGCCACAAAAGCCCCATAAATGGAAAAAATCATCCAATTAAAATTGTTGTCTGCGCATGATCTTTGAATTTGGAACAGTCCAAAATTTAGTTGTTTGGTAATGGTATAACTATAATGGTATTCTATATTTTGTACATTACAGGAGTTAATACTGCCCCTATATATGGTTGGTATTTTGGCCATAGTTAGAGCTACGTCTGTACAAGATGCCAAACCTCCCATCCCGATGTCTCCTGAATATTCCACCACAAATCCAGAAATATTTAGTCCGTCACCCAACTTGACATATCGCCTATTAGTGAGCCCAGACAGCGATTATGCTAAAACTGTCATTAACGATGTTGTGGCAATGACGCCTTTTACCATAGCTCCAGAGTTTTATTCTACGGACCAGGATGCTCTTACTGCATATAATACAAACACAACATCGGTGTTGGCTGGAGTCATGTTTAACTACAGTGGTAGTGGTGATTTAAGTTACGCGCTCCGTATGAGTGAGTCGAGCACTCCGAGTACAGATGGTGCTGACATCTTCAAGAATCAAGCGAGTTGTCGTGGAGATAACACGGGGCTTGGATTTAACTGTGACGTTATTAAATATTTACGATCGGGATTTTCTCAAATGCAGTTGTTAATTGATACAGCTATTATAAGAAATAAGACGGGTAATGCTGGTTTCCCGCTGGCCAACACGTCAGTACAGATGTTGCCCAAACCAGCGTACTTACAGGATACCAGCTATATACAGACACTGTCCTCGATCTATTTTGTGTTGGCCTTCACACCGCTTATCAACATAATGACAGTGTTGATTGTAACAGAGAAGGAGAAGAAAATTAAAGAAGGGATGAAAATGATGGGACTTAGAAGCTCAGTGTTTTGGTAAGTATTAAAATTAGAGAGTTTGTTAGTTAAGGTATTCCACCCATCATGAGTTATGAAATACTTTGTACTCTTTCAATGTCATCCATGGAAAAGGGAATTGACAATGGTATACCCTCAACACTTTTCGGGTGTCATCCGTGGCAATTAAAATTGAGGAGGGATACCCTTGTTAGTTCCTGTTTCCATAGATGATTCACAAAGTGTTTGGTATCTAATGACAGGTGGAATACCTTGAAAAACAAAAAAAGTATTTGTAGGATCAGTGATGTTCTTATATTTCTAAATATGCACATTTGATGTTCTTTAGTTTGAAATAGGCGATGCTATATCAAGGAGGGCTTTCATTTAACCAATTACCAGATGACAAAAATTTCGACTGGCCTTTATTTAAAGATGTAGTAGACAAGAAATTTTAAGTGTATGAAATTTTATGTACAGTGCAGCTTGCGCGTTCTTTGCCTAAAACGCTCGCCCACCGCGGTCAAAAAAAAATTCGGGTGGAAAATCGCGGTGATTTGCCATCACGGCCACTGCGTTTTTCCACTCGAAATTTCCGCTCATCACCGCGAATCGTGGCGATGGGGGGAAAATTGCGGCGATTCGCTGCGATCGTGGCGAATCGCCGCGTTCGGGTGGAAATGCCAGGTAAAGCCAATATTATCCTACAGCGCTCAGTATTTAATGCATTTTTGTACAGTTTTTATTATTTTCATACTGAGTGTATTTTTAAGTTCTTTAATAGATCTATTTCAGAAATAAAATCATTTTCAATGTTTTATAAAATATATAGTTCTATGAAGTCCGGTAATAACTAGGGATGGGAACGAATACCAAAATACTTATTCGAATATTCGTTTTAGATATTCGAATATATTCGAATATTCGTTTTCGGGGCTTGATAAAAATTTATCTATATACCGGTACATGTACTTGTAGTATGTTTGGGAACTTAATTTTGTAATACAATTTTGTTTGATTGAGAACTACGCTAGACCTTCCTATATTCTTATTTCGTTACATAAAATCTGTTTGCAATTACCACTACAGAGAACGATCTTTTAAAGATGTACTTTTAACCCATTTTCTTCCCATCCCCTCATGGTTAAACAATCAAAGTACAAAATCTTGCTTGTCCGTTATCATTGTCATCATAATTATAAAAATTCAGCGTCGATTCAGTGCTACATCGTAGACATAATGTTATAGCTTCTTTGATTCTAAGTTCTCGTTTTATCATTTGTTTATCTGACAGAATTTCATACCTTTATTTGGTTGTAATTGGTGATCAATTTCACCTGCGAGAAATAGAAATTCTGAATGGCTAATGCAACTTACCCAATGATTGATCAATATAATGTTAGCGGTGCTTTAATGTGTTAAGCTTTTAAAAACCTTGTTAGATTTCAAGGTGCTAGAAGTATCGATGTCGATGTGTATCTGTCACAACCGTAGATCTATATGCCTGGTTCATGTATTAGGCCTGCCTTGACAGGTGTCAAAACGTATCGACTGGCGTTATGACTGCAAATAAGATGCAGCCATCTCCAAATTCAAAAGATTGCCACTTTTTTTACCAAGTTATTTCTCTTGATTAAGAATGTCAAAATAGATGATATTTCATTATGAATAATGAATATTCGAATACCAGATTTGCATTCGAATATTCGCAGCAAAAACGAATATTCGGATATTCGTTCCCATCCCTAGTAATAACACATTGGTTTTGTAAATTAAAATATACAGTTATAGGCTAATATAGAATAAAGAATAATTTTTTCTGCACTTGTACTTATTTTGAATAATCGTTTAGCCCTGGAATGTACTGAAAAGTGTTTTTTAGCCAAGGATCCTGATATCATACGTATGTTGCAGCAAACCAACACAAAAATATCAGGCGTTTATGTTGAAATTGGTTGATTCTTTCACGAACGGTAATATTTTGACTACTCAACATTTAGACTGTTTCCGACGATTGCGGGGGGATAATGACAGGCGATGAGTAGAATTTATCATAGAAAATGTTGAGGTGAGAGAAGAAAACTATTTAAATGTACGTGATATTAATGGGATCTTTCCCGCTTAGCACAAGGTTTCATAGTTAAGAATAATAGTGTTTGGATAGAACATATTTTTCCTACATTGTGTTCAAATCATATCCTGAAAACCTGAAATATAGATATACAAATACTTGTTAATAATAAAAGAATCAGCCAAAAATACACTCTTACCTGTCCGCGCAAATCGCCGCGAATCGCCACGATTCGCGTTGGAAAATCGCCGCGATTCCCGTGATTTCGGGTGGGAAAACGCGCTCGCCGCGGTCATGGCATTTTTCCACCCGAATCCACCCAAAATCAAATCGCGGCGATGCGCGGAAAAATGCAAAAAACGTGCAAGCTGTACTGTATTGGTCTTTCTTGGTAGAAAACACTGTAGGAAATGAAGAAATTGCTTGTCTGTGACAAGCAATGTCTTCATTTCCCACAATGTTTATCAAAGCTTTTCTTTTGAGAGGCATCAAAAAGCGCCATCATTTTGTTATACAAAATATCAGCATAAATCTACCTTTCCATGCAAGTAAGATAGATTTAGACTGCCTTTTTCTGTTTTAAATTAGTATCAATATTTCACTACATACTACAGGTTTTCCTGGTCTACAGTGTATTTTGTTGTCACGACGGCTGTAGCCGTTGCCATGACGATCATCGCTGTGGCAGCACAGTTTTTCCAGAACAGCAACATGTTCCTATTCTTCATACTGATATGGCTGTACGGCTTGTCCATTATGAGTATCTCTTTCTTGATGACTCCCTTCTTTAACAAGGCTCAGGTAAGATCTCAATTCTTAAACCATTACCACAAGGCAAAATGTAAGACTGCTCCAAAGTCAAAGATGTTGCAGATGGCAATTTCGAATGATTGAAATTTTACATTGTTTGGTCTTTCTTGTTAGAAAGCATTGTGGGAAATGAAGAAATTGCTTGTCACAAGCAATTTCTTCATTTTCCACAATGTTTTCCAAAGCCTTTATATTTTAAGGAGTCAAAAAGAGTCAATAAATGGTAATAGGTTATTCTATTCCCAAACAACAACAACAAAATCTTTTCCAATTTTAAAGGTGTACATGATGCAGACAACAAAATGATTGGTAATTAAGAATGTGTTTTTGTACAATATTATGGTTCAGAAAATATTGATATTGATATTTCGGTATGATTTATTTTGTTTTCATCGATGTCCATTTTGCCGTCTAGAGAGCCATTGAAGTCCTTTACTAAGTAATGATCCATTGTTAATACTGCCAATCTCGTCTAGCCTGAACTTGTTGTCAAGGAAAATGGTAAATACCGTAATTTACCCAGGTACTTCAGGTCATTGGCATCAACTGATAAAGGTCAGACTGTGCAAAATAAGGTCACGCTGATAACTGCCCTGTGTATTATGAAGAATGTGCTTTAATAGTGTACCAACGTTCCCTGCAGGGTCCAAAGAAAAATCAGAAATTTAACATGTATTAATTTTGCCTGTCTTGCCAAGATCTTTACTATAAGGAGCAGAACCCTTCCCTGATTTTTAAGTCTCCCTGTAAGAAAACATGAACAAAAAGAGAAATGAAGAATATTCTGATTTCATTAAGCCCAATTCACACTCATTCCCTTCTCTGCAATTTCATTACATTAATACTGATAAGTGATAGGTTGCAATAAGCTATTAAATAACTAGCTTTACTGCCCTAGAGAAATGCTGTTTTAGACAATTATGTGGAGGACAAATTACGAGGGTAATAGATAAGAGTAGAGGAGGGTAATCCCGACATGCGCCCAATTCCGACACTTTTTGAAAAAATGTCATCTGTATTGCACTATCTTTGGAAAAAATCAACAACTTTCTGTTTTAAACATTACGTCATACATTTCTCCAAAGTTATATAGCGATCATTGACATGTAAAGGCATGCTATCTTAAAAAATCGAGGTTAAAGATAGACCACCGCCAGTGTGGAAATACGAAAAAACTGAAAAAACCAGCCAAAGATAGCCTGTCTGATCTTGATACATATAGTGTAGCTCCTAGTCCGCGCTTGACAACAGATCCGTCCGTGACAATCCACAACTTGTCATCCGGTTTAGGCAATGTGATCGACTTTGAATTTTTCAAGTGATTTTGAGCGCTTTTAAAGGTAGTCACCAATTCATCAGACCATTGGATGCGATCCTGTGATTGCTTTCCAGCGGTTATAGAGTCCAAATCCGCGAGTACTTCCGAACAGTTTGGTAAGACTCTAGCAAGCATCTTGTACGCACCAATGAATGATCTTAATCCGTGAACGGTTTCGGGTAAAGGACACTGTTCCAGCGTAGCGACTCGATGGGGTGAAGCAGAAAGAGTACCATTATGCCAAATCCAGCCAAGAATCGTTGTTCTAGAAGGGCAAATAACAGTCTTATGTGCTGACAGTTGAATATTACACTGTTGAAGTAAACTCAAAATACGTTCCCAATTAGTAGCTAATTCCTCTAAGGTGTTGCCACCGCAATACAAATCGTCCGCTAGCTTAGCAACAATACCGTCCTGAACACAGTCCCCCAATACACGACAGGTAAGCTCTTCCAAGGCGGTTTCCGAGCCCGGCATCCCCATAGCACTTCTTGTGTAAACACGTACACCCCGGAAGGGCGTGGCTACTCCACAATACTTCATTGAGTCCTTGGAAAGGGGAATCTGGTAAAATGCGCTTGTAAGATCAGTGGTAATAATATATTTCCATTGTGCAATAGTTCTGAGAGTGGAATCTACGTCAGGCATCAAGGACGGTTGCGGTTTGCTGTAACGACCTACATCTGCAAAGGCAGTAACCAGCCGGTATCCACCATGCGGCTTTTTTATCAGAAAGGAAGGATTCAAGTACTCAACACTTACTCCTATCTCTTCAGGCTTGCTAAAGACCCCGAGGCTTTCTAGTTCATCAAATTTGTTCTGTAACTCGACAAGTTTGTTTTTTGAGTACTGAGGTAGGCGGCCCTTGCGTTGCGGGGGCTGAGTTGGTCCCATGTTTACTGACGCTTCAAACTGTCCAAAGGCTCCATTATAACCGGCTATGTGTGGATCAAAAACCGAGTCATAAGTGTTCAGAATAGAGCGGAATTTGTCTTTGGCTTTGACTGGCAAGATATTATCTGGATCCAATTGCACATTTGTTGAATGTAGAGTACCTGTAGAAGTAGTCCTCACGGTGCTCTGATCACGACTCGGGACATCAGCCTGAAATCCCGAAGACAAACTGGTAGTGGTATTATTCACCTGACAAAAATGTTCATGTTTCTTTAAATGTTGAGGAGTGTCAGTATCATTAACGATCCTAATTTTTCCTTGTACTGCGTCTATAAATCCTGGATATGGCCATTTGCGCTCCGTTTTAAAGTTATCAACTTGTCGCGCCTCAATTGCGAAGATGCCGTCTGGGTCAAGTTCTTCAGGAACACTGACCTCTACGTAGCTGCCGGGCCAAATGACGGTTGAGTTGCTAGAAGACCTTAGAACATGAGCTTTTGCACGACGAACGCAGTTTTGTTGCGAAAATGATTTCGAGCCACCGTAAGAAAATGAGTCATTGTCACCAATCAGAATTTGCTGTTTAGACGGGCGAACTGAGACGTCATTTGTAGACATGAAAGGAATTCCAGCCAAAATGTCAACATCCATGTTGTCTACGACTAACGCTTCGAGGACTAAGTCATGATCACCCCGGGTAAGAACCAATTTAGTTTCACCAATGATTTTTAACGGAGTAATGCCGTCTGCCTGAAGAGCACTTTGATTACTTTTATTAATCTTGGCACCAATGAACTTGGCGGTTGAGTGTTTTATCATACTAATTTCTGCTCCTGTATCTAAGGTAACCTGGAGAGGGTGGTGTTGATAAAAGACTTTCATGAACGGTGATTGTTTGGTGCACACCCTTCTGAGAGTAGAAATTTTATGCGTATGTGGGATGACCGGTTCATCATCGGAGTCTTCGTCATCTTCCAGATTCAGATGGTGAACATTTTCACTTTCCTCAATGCTTTCATCTACGCATTGAGATAAGCGGACGCGAGAAAGATATGCGCGATCTTGACTAGGTAAATATTTGCATTTACTAAGAAAATGTTTATATTTCGGTCTACCAGCCTGTTTACATAAGGGACATATTTCTTGGATGGATTGATTTGCTCCAGGACGACGGTCTGTTTTGCCTTTTTGGAAGGCTGTGCGTAAAACACGTGCATCAGCTGTCGTACGCAACTCATCTAAGAGACTATCAAGTGCCTGCGATATTTCGGGCTTCAGCGAGGCAAGCGTGTTAGATCTCAAATCTGGTCCATACTTTTGCTTTACCAGGGCCGGAAGATTAATGTCGATGAGACGAAGCCATGTCAAGACGATAAAGTTCTCTATAGAAGGGGTTAAATCCTCATCTGTATCCGGTACTGCCCCGTGGTGACGTATACCACCATCATGTTTCAGGAGATTATCTTCTACAAAGCTACTTAGTCTCTGGAAGAGGTCTTCGGGCCTTTCCCCATGTTCTAACTGAATTTTATCGAAGTCCAAGAGATGAGCACCAGTAAGTTGGAAACCATAATGCAAGCGAATCGATTGCCATATGTCTTTTAACGAGGTTGAGTTTTTAACAATGGTGTTGCGAGAAATCACAGGACAGAAGTTCGCTATTTGTCCTAATAGTAGATCCAGATGTGTAGCTTTTTGTTCTGCTGTTCTACGGCGGGCCTCTGGAACACCTTCACCATCATTGGTGAGGCCTCTGAGTGGTGTAGCTGCTGTCTTTTTTAACCAAGTTGTTCCGTCCACCAAGAAGGGCGCAAAATTAGCGTCAAGGGACAGAACGTATTGCAGGTTTTGTCGCCACGCCTCAAAAGATGTGATGGTTTCTTGTTTTGTGAGTGCCCACTGTTTCGGGGCTCTGGTCGCCATACTTGCGGTACTTTGATTGTCTTGTTTTCGAGCGAAAGTATCTCCTACGCTGTAGATTTGTGGGTTTATATGTAGCAGATAGCAGAAAGAATCGTCTTGGTTCGCTAAGACACCGCTGCCACCACGCCAGTGTGGAAATACGATCTTATTATGACAACTAAGTCGAAACGTTACAACACGTTTTATTACAAGTAAATGGCGGACATTAACCAAAGGGACATAACCCAACAACGAACAAAAGTATAACCCATAATCAAAGTATGCTAAGTACTTAACTAATACTATGGCGCACCCTGTTTGCGGAATTTTCAAAAATGCAGTCTTATGATTTCTGTAAGAGGGGTGTCCTGAAAAATTAAAAATAAATTCATGTACAAGTCATCTTCCTCGACAGATTTATGTATATGATGAACATTTAGACAATTCTCTATCATCCTAGCCGTTTAAAAACAGTATCAGAGCGTTATTTATTCATAAACCATGGTGTCGGGGTTGACCGTCTTTTTGGGCCAGAGAGCTTAACTCCGACACCATAAGTGAAAATTAGAGGAATTTTTCCACTCTCCCTTACTTAATCTTTAATATACCGACGGTACGATAAAGAAATGTGTAAAACCAGCTTATTCGAGCTTATGGTGACACCTTAACATATATATTTGCATATTTTTCCCATATGTTCGCAACATTTTTCTCAGGTGTCGGATTTGACAGAACCCTCAGGGTGTGAATTATGAGCGAAATTATATTCCGTCTATATCCCAATTTCTAATTGCGAGAATGGTTTACAGAATATGTCTAACAAAAGAAAGTATTGTTTTCTTCCCTTTTCAATCCTAACTTCTCTTTGACATTGCATCACATAGCTCATTTTGCTTCAATAATATGTTTGGTGTCGGGTTTGACCGAAAAGTGTCGGATTTAAGATGCTTCATATGTGGTAGAAATTCGGTTGTACCATCATTGTTAATGGCCAGAAGACGCCATAGAATATACAAATTTGTTGCATAAAGGTTAGTTCGTGTAAGCCCGACAAGAAATATGGCCTCATATAAGTAGACAAAGAAATATATTGATTTTTCCCTTAAAGTGTCGGGATTACCCTCCTCTACTCTAATAAGATTTTTTTCTTTGCCTACAATGTTTCATAACATAAGTGACTCAAGTTCAAGTGATTGAAACCATTTTGTGTGAGTCAAGTTCAACAATCATATGTCAATATATAGGCCAGATAAAAGTGTTTACTTTGAGATAGCCTACATATTTATATTCAACTTGCAAAAGCGAAATTTATCTTTTAGAAGCATTATGGGTTGTCTCACAAATAATCCTTTTCCAAACAAATTCTGGGTTTGATGTCTTTATTGAAAAAAAAACTTTTCTCCCTTTGCCTCAGCATTTTCTTTATTATTTTCAGAGCAAAAGTACAGTATAAACTATAATGCTTGTATGATTATATGCATTTACAATAGTTTTGAACTGACCCAGGAATTACAGTCAACACTTATTGTGTCGAAGTCAGTGCTATCAATAGTCAGAATACTTTGACATTATCAGGAGTTTGACTCATTTGATTTTGTTCAGTTTCTATTGAAATGATATATGTTTTCATTTTTGTTACTCATTAGTTATGATAATAATTGAAGTATAGAAGGAAAAGGAAAGAATTTGCTCGAAATGAGCAATTTCTCTCCTCTTCCTACTATATTTCAATGGCTATAGTTGTTTCAAAATCAATTTGTTTAACATTTTTGATATACATTGATGAGGATGGTACCAAATTTTCACTCTGACTTAAGCAGAAAATCGACTTATCCAATGAAGACTTAATGAGTGCCGACTGTACATTGTGTTAATATTTTTCAGCCATATTCAGATACAGAAATGTATTTTACTGCAAATATCAGAGAGGCAAAGAGAAAATTATCATAAAAAGTCTGTAAATCTGGTCAGGGATAGCCAAATTTTGTGTTGTATGTCGCTTGGCGAGGTTAATCCCTCATGAATTATTTATGTCCACTGTACAGGCTAATCATTGATTGAGCTGTCAAAAATAGTGCTAAAATATTCTGATAGAAAATGTCACTGTCATGGAATTTATATCCTATGTCATTTTCTATCAAATTTGTCCTTTCTGATTAATTGTTCAAATTGCATAATGTCACTTGAAAAAAAGATGAATTCTGTGTGTTAACGACCCTGTAAAAAGCAATATTTTGGTAACATAGATCTAGAAAAGGAAAAGTTTATATCTGTCCCCCTTTTCAAATGAGCCATAGTTTCAATGTTCCAATTGAAAAAATTAGATGGAAAAGAAGGAAATGGTGAAAACCAGCATTTTCTGCCTTTTACTTTGCTTTCTACACTGAAAGCCAATTTGATAACAATGATTTTCTGGTCTTATTTCAATTCACAGTTAATGTCATTGGGGTTTTTCTAATAGTGTTTTATGACATTGAAACAAAGAATTCCTTGTCTTTTCTTATGAAGTGAATTAGCTTTTTAGAAGGTCCCTAATGGCATGCATTTTATTTTAGTAACCAATAATGCCATTATATACTGCAAATGATAGAGAGTAACCATGACAACTGTTTTGGTTAATTTATCAAATTTTATTATTATCAAATTTATGAGATTCTTGCCTGTCTTAGACATAATTGAAGACAATCCCTTTTCTCTTGTCTCTTTTTAGTTGAAAACTTCAAAATCAGAACTTGTTATGGAAGGGGGTGTAAACTTTGGCAGAAGTCTTATTTAGGAGCTGAAAGAGTATGACAGAATGTTTGTAAAAGTCCCTTGAAGAATTCCTGCTGAGTTATTACCCCTGATTTTACTAAAAGTATTTGCCCCAACCCCCCACGCATTAGCATGACAAGTATTGTTAGTACCTTTCTATTTATCATTGTATCAATGTTCTTACAGACCGCAGGCGGTGTAGCGACCATGGCCACCATGTTGACAAGTTAACTGTACTTGATCGTCAGTCAGACACGTACCTACGAAGAAGGCACGGGCAGTGCCTCGTATGACGTTCCTGTATTTATTATTGTATTAATGTTCTTACAGACCGCAGGGGGTGTAGCGACCATGGCCACCATGTTGACAAGTTTACTGTACTTGATTGTCAGTCAGACACGTACCTACGAAGAAGGCACGGGCAGTGCGTCATATGATGTTCCTGTCTACGGGAGATGGCTGCTATGTTTAATGTCACCCACCGCCCTGTCACTTGGAATAGATCAGGTTCGTTAACCCATTACCAGAAAACAATATTGTAGACGACAATTTTAAGTAAATGAAATTTTACATTTATTGGTCTTTTGAGGTAGAATAAATTGTTGGAAATGAAGAAATTGCTTGTCACAAGCAATTCAATTTTTTAATTCTCCACAATGTTTTCCAAATTTTGTATTTTGTGGGGTGTCAAAAACAAAACTAATACTAAAGACTAAATTGCATCCAGATCAGACTCTGCATATGTACAGTCTGATCAGAATCTGTGTTGTTCTCTAATAGCTTCTTCATGACCTGTAGCAACTTTAACCCTTTCCAAAACAAGACCTGGGCCCCGTATTACTAAACATCTTACGATCAAGTTTTTGTGTAAACTGTGTAACAAGGCATCTGATTGCACGAGAAATGCGACTGAGCCAATCAGGGCTGTTGTTACAAGTAATTATGCAAAAATCAAATGTACGATCGTTAGTAATATGGGCCCCTGGTTTTGACTTCCCTAATAGAAATAGCTTGGGAAAATATTGAGACAAAAGAAGAAACTGCTGATAACCAGCAGTTTCTCCTTTTGTATCAATATTTTCTTTGTCACTTTTTACACCAATCATGTCTTTATTATCATCAATTTTATCGTCTGCATCAGCTTTCAATTTGGATCACCCTAAAATTTTGTCGTTTGGGAAAGGGTTAAGATAGCAGATTTATGTACAGGTTAGTAAAGAAACTTGGTATCAAAAGCAATAAGGGCCTTTTCTCCAGATCCAGGCTCATTATATTTTGTCAGGAGATGAAACCAAATGCACAGAATCTCAGCTTTTTTTCCCAAATGATAAAAAATTTAGTCTCCAAAATTTGAAGCTGCTGCAGACAACAAAATTGATGTTGATGAAAATAAGATTTTGGTGTAAAACAGCACAGAAAATATTGAAACAAAAGAAGATAGTTTGGTTATCAGCATTTTCTTCTTTTGCCTCAATGTTTTCCCAGACATTTTCATATAGGGATGTTTAAACAAGGTTCTGTCCAGGAAAGGGTTCATCTGAAAAAAACTTTTCACCTCTGCTCAAATTATATGATTATAAAACAATCAAGAGTCATCTTACCTCTTGGGAAATAAACATTCAGCAATTTATGGGGAATAAATGGATACCAGCAATGAGCATTTTTGTATTCCCTCCAAATTTGTTCTAAATGTTATTACTCCTATTTTGATAATAAATCCTTTCCTAAAAGATAGCACTAATGATTAGTCCACTTTGAAAGGTTTTGCAAACAACTTGTTTACCATTTCCTGAACAACAAAATTGTTCACTAGTCAACAATGAAAGCTTTTGAAAACCTAAAAAAGTGTTACCATACAGAGCTTCAGATTGTTTCAGAGACCTGTGGGTCACAGGGCCCACCACACAGGATTTTGAGGGGTCATTTTCCAAAACAATGGGCCACAGTAAAACTGTTAAGCGTTCATATCCAAACTTGGGATTGGAGTAAATGACTTATTTGCTGAGAATTCATCATCTTATTGTTGTTATTTGAGTGGATGCATATAAACATTGTTAAAATTAAGAATATTTCACTTCATTTAATTTTTAACAGCGTTCTCAAAATCAGCCAGCGGCTGGCGAGATATCGCCGTCTATGCTGCCGGTTTGCGCCGTCTACTTTTTGATTGAAAAAAAAAAAAAAAAAAAAAAAAAAAAACATTTTTAAAAATAAAAAAACAACAGAAATCAGAGTTTCCATTCACGCCAAATTGAAAGAAATAACTTACAAAATTACGGTCCCGTAGGTGATTTCACGCACAAAAATTTTGATCAGCATCTTCAGGTGTAAGCAAGAAAAGAGATATTTTTACAACCAAAACAGATTTCTTGCGATAGGGAATTCCGTCAACCTATTTTTATAGCATTTATGGTAGCGAATTGCAACACTCGAATTTTATCTTTTTGAAAAACGAAATGTGCATGCTGTCTGCTTTGTACTAAATTCACACTCGCTAGTAATATTCATTTCTCAAAAACGGCAGAATTAACTTTTATTTTTCTGAATGTTGATCGCAGATGCCTGTAATTAACAATCCCGAAAGTGAAACTAAACAAAGAAACTAGAGTAAATCTGTGTTACTCATATGCAATGAGTAAAGCGAGATCAAAGACGCCGCAAACACAGTCAACTGATGACGTAGTCATTCCAGTTTCAATATAATCACGTGATTTTCCCGCTGCCAAATAAGGTTACGTTTTACTACGATTTGTTTATAAAAGTCCGTGTGCCGAGCGTGGGAAAATGAGATGAAGCTATGAAAACAAAACGCTATCTGCGAAGTAAATACCCTGACGTTAGGTGGTTTTAAAAAAGGGCGACGGTAACAGATGGTCTAATTGCAAAAAATGAAATTTTTTGAAAAAATATGCAGAACTTTTGTGTTGACCACCTCGGGATGGTTAATAATATGCGATTCAGACAGAGAATGAGCCGAAATTACAAGACAGATAGCTGAATTTAGGGAGAATCCAAGCCTAAATTCAACCCCATCACTGATGGGGTTAGAATTATTTTCAAATTGTTGCGCATGCGCATACAGCGCGGACCATGATTCAAACGAGATTCATACTTAAATTTCAATATGACGTCATCATGTATGTTGTGACGTCATTTAAGAAAGTCGCATGTCCTACTGTTTTGACCTACTTTCGACATCGCTTCATGAATTTGGTATCAAATTGCGACAAAATGAGTCGTTGCTTCAATAGTTTCTCGTAATCATTTAATCAGGTCATATAAAGCTTAAAAAGTGTACATTTCGTTTGTATTTGACATTTTTTGGGTCCAAATCTGGGAAATAGTAGCTTTAACACTGACGCGTTGTCTCTTTCTGTCATGCCGACTCGCGATTACACAAAGGATTCTGTAACAGTTATTTGTACATATTAAACTGGTGTGCTTACTCGACAATTTAGACAGCCAATCTATCGTTCGAATTAAATGAAGAAGTGTTGAAGGTTAACTAATCGAATGTGAAGGCTACGGCGATCACCCGAGATTGGCCGACTGCTTGTTTACTGTTTGAAATATGGGATATGATTGGTTGATCAAGCAAGGTCATTATAATAATCTAAAAATAAGTTTATCAAATAGGTCACTTAGCTTGATGTAAATGTATAGCAGATTACGGGTGCTTTATGCGAAGGTCAATATTGTTTGAAATCTACTATTTCATGATCATACTTTTACTGAAATTCGTGCGCCCGGCTGGCGCACCACTTCATAATTTCGTGCGTCATATTTTGAAAATATGCGGGATTTGCGCGGGCGCACCGTCAATCTGAAGCTCTGACCATAAGGAGAAAACTTTTTTTGGGTGGGGTCCAGGGGCCTGTTTCATCAAAATATTTAAGACGTGTTTTTGACTTACCGACGACTTAAAAAACGCTTAAAACAACAATCGCATTACACAGCTTTTGGTTGATTGTCGATACGTGATTCTTCCTCTAAACGTGTCGTAAGACATCGGTAAGTCAAAAATATGTCTTAAATGTTTTGATGAAACTGGCCCCAGGTTCCATTCCCAGCCAAAGGTTTGATTTTTCTGATTCAGAAATAAGCAGCAGAAATTCTGTCTTCCACAGGCTGTGTATCTAGATGTTCGAGGTGGAATGACCTTCAGTTCTGCGTCAGAGGGAGAATTTCCCTTTCATGGTTCAAAAATTGATTATAGTCATTCTTTGATTATTATTCTTTATCTTTTTTGTGTGTGTCTTTGGCAGACAGCAAAGGATAAGGTCAGTCTGCACATAAGTGCAGCCTGACCTTTTCCTATGCACTGCCTACTTTTTGAACATTTTTTCCACAGGCTGTGTATCTAGATGTTCGAGGAGGAATGACCTTCAGTTCTGCATCAGAGGGAGAATTTCCCTTATATGGACCAATACTTATGCTGCTTATTGACACACTAGTTTACTTCTTCTTGGCCATATATCTAGATTTGGTCATACCAAGTATGTACATTTATTGCTTCTACAACATTTTTCACACCCCAAAAATTAGAATATGTAAGTACCCACAACATAAGATTTGAATAAGATCAATTGATTTTAAAATGCAACTAAATCCATTTCTACATATTGACACTTTGATGCCCCACAAGATAAAGGCTTTGGAAAACATTGTTGAAATGTAGATAAATTTCTTCATTTACCACAATGCTTTGTAGACATAGAAAGTTGAAAAAATGTTAAAAAAACATTGCATGAAATTTTCATCTGCAACATCTATGTATTTTGACAAGCCTAAAACTTTGCAGTCTGGTAATGGGATTATTTGGTGTTCTATTATTCAGGTGAGTATGGACCGAGACAGAAGCCAACATTTCTGTGCTCCAGTGATTTCTGGTTCCCGAAGAGAAAGGAGATAGATGGAGGAAGTTTTTCTAATCACATGTATGATGAAGAGGAAGTAGAAGGTCCTCAAAATCCGGATATAGAACCTGTACCACAGTACATGAGAGGAAAAGCTGCTGTCAAGTACGAACTATTTACTATAATTGTCCTTTATTAATTACATGAAATGAATTTATATTTTTGCTAAGGAGTTTGGACCCATTCCAACATAATAATAATAATAATAAAGACTTTATTTAAAGAGGCTACACAGTTGGGTAATGAAACCTTTTGACATCCAACAAGATAAAGGCTTGGGAAAATACTGTTAAAAATGAAGAAATTGCTTGTGACAAGCAATTTCTTCATTTCTCACAATATTTTCTACACAAAAAGACTGTTTTAGAAAGGATTAACAATAATAACAAAGCAGAAGGCTCTCGAACCCAGATAGATGGAGGGAGTTTTTCTAACCACATGTATGATGAAGATGAAGTGGAAGGACCTAAAAACCCGGAAGAAGAACCTGTACCACAGTACATGAGAGGCAAAGCTGCTGTCAAGTAGGGAATATTCACTACTACTTTGTGATTTTTTAATGAAATGAATTCAATTTTATTAAAATATGATGGCATAAACAATAATAACAAAAAAGGGGAACCAATCGCGACCCTCGAGACTGTTTGCAACCTTTTGCCGTTTGGAACGAGTTTGCAACATGATCTTGAGCGTAATACAGTGACCGCCATATTGAACGTGAAAGTAGACACGTAAATGACGTCATCAAAACAAATCAATCCTTTAGCTAACGTTATAATTCAAGTGAAATATACTGTCAATAATTGGTAAATCACATCAATTATTTTATCTGGTAAAATTTGTCACATTTATGAGGATACAATCGACTTTTGAACGCTGTTTGTTTCAAATGTTTTTCTGGCGTAGATTTAAATAGTTGTTTGGTCTGCTTCCGTTGTTATAGACCAGACTACTGTTGTTATGCTTGCGGAGTGATATGGGCAGGATCGGCTCATGGCGGCTACTGTAATACGTTCGAGCTGATCTTGAATAACGATAAGATCCGAGAATATTCGAATGGAGGAGAACTTCAAAACTCAGATACATACATGTCAACTCACACGCATTGCCAAAACTTTGGGTTGTAGAGGAAAGGGTTATTTTGTAGGAGAACTTTTACCAGGTTAACCAATATTTGTTGTACCTATCAGTATCTATTTTTATTACCAGGATACAAAAGCTGTCAAAGATTTTCAAACACAAGAAAAAAGGTGAAGAAGATGTTAAAGCTGTTAATGGTAGGTAACTCATTTAATAGTTTATTACACTCATCAGATATTACAAATTATGGGATCACTTATGGCATTTAGGTGGGCAGCGTAGACATCTCTGTCCGTCTGCCCATCTGTTTACTTTTTTTGGCGAGCATAACTCTTTCCAAATAATTTGACATACATAGGTATTTTGATGAAAATTTACATGAACAATCAACATGACATGGACATGTGCATGAAGCAATATCTTAGCTCTCCAAGGTCAACCAAAGGAGATAATTTGACTTTAATAGTCCACACTACAACAGTTCTTATTATCCCCCTGCCGATGAAATCATCGGGGGGAGATATTGATTTTGCCTCCTGTCCATCCGTCTGTCCATCCTTTTGATCATCCGAGTTTCGTTTCCGCGCTATTTCTTGGAAACCGTTGACTCGATTTCAATGAAACTTTGTGAAAAACGTCACTACAAAGAGAAGATAAGCATATTGTCAGGGTTACCGGTTCAACAATTAAATGGTCAGGGTTACTTGATTTGACAATTGAATTCAGAGTTACTGCCCCTGATTGGTGAAGCCATATACATACAGAGTAAACAAAATACTTTCGGCAGGGGATATCAATTCAACGAATTTGCTTGTTGTTTTAAATGCAATGTTGATTTGGAAGTAAAATGTATCATTTTTCTCTTTTTAGCTTTATCCTTGACAATGTACGAGGACCAGATTACAGCTATTTTGGGTCACAATGGAGCAGGGAAGACAACTCTGATCAACATCCTGACCGGCATGACGGACTCAACTTCTGGTTCTGCTACTATCTTTGGATTGGTAAGTGGATATTTTTGTTGAGCCCACTATGTGATGATAGCTTTTACTATTGCCCTTCTGCAGAACTTGAGATAAGACTTTTCAAAATGCAATATTTCAATTATTGTTCATCAAACCTTATGTTGTGCAAACTCATTGGAATTGTCTCGATCGATTCAAATGAGTACCCACAACATATAATTTGAAATTGAAGTAACACAGTTAGAATGTTTTAACCCACTTTGTCCTTAGCTCTGCTTCTGTGTAATTGTGTTAGTGTGTACATGCATTGGTATGATGTGTGTCTGGATTTATGTCTAGGCAATATATCATAAGTTAGTCCACCCCTAAATGAGATTCACATGATGGTGGAATGTTTCTTGGGGCATCCTTACCATTTGTTAAATATCCAAACCTATTCCGTTGACGTCATCTATAGACAATCCACGTCTGAATGTTTCCGATGTCACCTGAATGATTTCGACATTGTGTGAATCTCATTAGGGGTGGACTACCTTAAACCGTACATTCAGCCCATGTATTTATACATTGTGTTTCTTTTAAATGGTGTAATTGTGAAACTTCCAATGGTTTCTTTAAAAAAAGACACTTTAAAAAGTTTAACTCTTTCCCTTACAGCAAAATTTATGGCAGTTCCTATTTGAAAGCTTCTGCAGTTGACAAAAGCATTGTAGATAAAATAAGATTTGTGCACAATATAGCAGGGGAAAATTAGAACAAAAGGAGAAAATGCTAGTTACTAGCATTTTTTTTGCCTCAATGTTTTTCCAAGCCTTTTCTTGTAGAAGTCAAAACCAGGCCTTGTTTGGGAAAGGGTTAACTAGCCTAGAAAACGAGTAACATATGAATGTTTTTACCCTGCAGGATGTGAGTAAGACGAGTGACATGGCCACACTAAGAGAGATGACTGGTGTTTGTCCACAACATAACATTTTGTTTGACCCATTAACCTGTGTGGAACATCTACAATTGTTTGCTGGACTTAAAGGTGTGCCTGCAGATCAAGTTGAAAAAGAGGTGAGCTTATATGCTTGACATTATGGATCAACAAAGGTTTTCTTCTTTCCCAAACGATAGAATTTGAGGGCAGTCCAATTTGAAAATGGCTGTAGACAACGAAATGGACAATAGAAAAGATTAGATCTGTGCATGATACGGCAAAGAAAATATTGAGCTGATTATCAGCATTTCCTTCTATTGCCTCAATGTTTTCCCTAGTCTCTTTTAATAGAAACGTCAAACCAGGTCTTGTTTGGAAAAGGGGTAATTGCCAAAAATGTCTGACTTCACTGTTTTATTTTGATAAATCTTTTGAGAGTTTCGTTTATTGCATGGTGTCAATATTCAATGTAATGTCATTTTATGGCATCATAAACCAGCACCATTTGTTTGACTATTATAATGTTAGAAGTTGAGAAACTTTGTAGGAATAGGGACAATCGATTGTTTACAGTGCTAGCATATATTGAGTCCAAACCAGTTGTTAAGTGTATTTGATTTTCCTAAATAATACATGTTTAACTTTCCTTTTAGTAATGGTGTCTCCCTAAAAATGGATGCCTATATAATGACTTGGCTGTATACTTTCGAAGTATTGTTATTTAACCCTTTCCCAAACAAGACCTGGTTTTCACGTCCCTAGAAGAAATGTCTTGGGAAAACATTGAGGCAAAAGAAGAAAATGCTGATGATCAGCATTTTCTCCTTTTGCCTAAATATTTTCTGTGCTATAATATACACATAATATATCTTTAACAACATCCCTTTTGTATTCTACAGCAGCTTCTGAATTAGACAACACTAAATTTTTGTTGTTTCTTTAACAGGTTCATACGGCCCTTGAGAGTGTTGACTTAAAAGAGAAAGCCAATGAACAATCACAAACATTGAGTGGTGGTCAGAAGAGAAAGCTATCTGTTGCTATAGCAATCATTGGAGACCCAAAGGTGAGGAAATGTTGTATTAAATCTTTAACCCATTACCAGATGACAAGATTTTGGGGGTGGTCCAAACTGAAAGATCCTGTAGGCGACAATTTCAAGTGAATGATATTTAAAAACCTTTTGGTCTTTTGAGATAGAAAACATTGTTGTAAATGAAGAAATTGCTTGTCACAAGCAATTTCTTTATTTTTCCACAATGTTTTCCCAAACCCTTTGCTCTAAGGGAGTCAAAATGAGTCACTGTCAGTGTGTGGTAATGAGTTTAACACACAAGTCTTGGTTTTGATATCATGGATAGAAAAAAAGCTTTTGAAATTATTGAGACAAATGAAGAAAATAGTGACACCAAGTATGCTTTATATCTATTTTTTATACAGATAATCATTTTAGATGAGCCGACTGCAGGAATGGACCCGTATTCACGTAGACATCTGTGGGGAGTTCTGAAAGAGAAAAAGAAGGGCAGAATTATTCTGCTTACTACACACTTTATGGATGAAGCAGATATTCTAGCTGGTAAATAATAGTTAACCCATTCCTACACATTGACTCTTTTTGACTCCCCAAAATAACACGGCTTTGGAAACATTGTTGAAAATGAAGAAATTGTTTGTGATAAGCAAATTCTTCATTTTCTTCATTTTTTTTTACCTGAATTGACAAAGAAATATTTCATTTCATTCACTCGAAATTATCATTTGAAACATCTGTGAATTTGGACTAGTCTAAAATATTGCGTCAATACTTTTTCAAACAAGACAAGATCAGCACTATTTTAGGAAGCAAAACCAGCCTCTAAAAATCTCACAACTACTGTTTATTTAAGCTTTAGTTACAAGTTTTGACCAACACTATATGACATTTTTTAAAAATGATACAGATATACAAAATTCCATAAACTTTGTTCAATCCAAAATGTTTTGTACAGCTATTCATATATGCTCTGATCGCCAGATAACACATGGCTTATTATAAAATGTTGATATATTTGTGTATTTACAGACAGGAAAGCCATTGTAAACAAAGGATCATTGAGAAGCTGTGGTTCATCTCTATTCTTGAAAAACAGATTTGGCCTGGGTTATCATCTCAAGTGAGTTTTTTCTACAAAGATAAGATACCCTTTTTCACCATTGCAACTGATTTATGAACAACATGAATCTTAAATGAGTACTTCCAACCTTTAGAGATAGGAGCATAGAATTGATTCTCTGAAATTATATGTGATATTGTAGCACATTATATATTTTGATATCTTTAGTTCTGTTTAACACTTTCCCAAACAACAAACTTTAAGGGTGATCCACTTCAAAAACTGCCACAAATGACAAAATGGATGTTATTAAAAATAGTATTTGTGTAAAATATGGCACAGAAAATATTGAGACAAAAGGAGAAACTGCTGGTTATCAGCAGTTTCTTCTTTTGTTTCAATGTTTTCCTAAGCCTTTTCTATTTGGGACGTCAAAACCAGGTCTTGTTTGGGAAAGGGTTAAGTTTGAAACACAATTAATGACCAACATGATTAAAGTAACAGAATACAATTTGAAAATAGATTTATTTGTTACACAGGATACATACTAGTAGAAAGTACATAATGTTTCACAAGCAGGGTATTTGAAAAGGTGGATAGTATAGCGCTGGAGACTGAGATTAACAGAGTACATGGTTTCTTGTGATATTTATTTCTAATGAATTGCACAATTTTATGAGTAAATATGGTTTATATATTTTATTCTACAGTATGGTAGTCGAGCCTACCTGTGACACGGGTCGTGTATGTGAGATGGTGGCTGGTATAGTCCCCGGGTCAGAGATTAACAGAGTACATGGTAAAGAGCTGGACATAACCATGCCACATGATGGCGTAGGCAACTTTGCAGGTACATATTGCATCCTTTCTACATTAGTGACTGTCTTTATCAACTTATTAACCCATACCAGATTACAAAATTTTGGACTGTTCCAATTTGAAATGTTGTTGCAGACGGCGATTTCAAGTTGAGGAAATTTTTTTTGGAAGAAAACCCTGTGGGTAATGAAGAAATTACTTGTCACAAGCAATTACTTCATTTTCCACAACGTTTTCCAAAGCCTTTATCTTTTTGGGAGTCAGAAAGAGCCCCTGTGTGGTAATGGGTTAATCTTAGTTATAAATCCTTTGATTATTTAAAAAAAAGGAAAGTGTTTGTTGATCTTCTTTATTGTTTGATTTGAATTAATAGTATGATCATGATTACATTTCACTTAGACAAAGACTGAAATTGGTCCATTTGTGTCTAAATGTAGTAAGGGCCATTTTCCAGATCACTGCTCATGTCTAGTTGTCTTATTGCCTATCTAATTGCCTATGTTTTGTGTTCACTTCAGGTTTATTCAAGGAGTTAGAACAAGAATCTACACTGAAGAGTTACGGAGTTAAAAACTATGGTGTTTCTATGACAACCCTGGAAGAAGTCTTCCTCAAACTTGGTAAGTGCCTGTCTAGGGATATGTCAAGGGGTAACAAAAATAGGGACTTAGCAGAGCTCCATGGTACCATGACGTCATCATGACATCATTTGTATGAAGTATGAAGCATTTGGAACATCCCTGTAAGATTCTAATTCTTAAAAACCACGGTGGAGATTGTGCATGATGGGATGGATAATGAATACGGACAAATTTGCCTCGCTTCAGGTAAGAAATTGTGCAATTATTTTCTTATTTCTGCGTCAATTTTCAAGCGGTTTGTTGCATGTACCCCGCATTACTGAGCTCTTTCCTCAGATATATGACTTAATGGTAGAATCTTTGTACTTTGTCCAAAAGTTGATCCCAACCGACCAGAAAAACAATAAAAAATTCAGGCCCTTTTTCTAGTCGTTGGGATCGGTTTTTGAGAGAAGTACAAGGAGTTTCCAAATAAGTAATACATCTGAGAAAAGGGCTCAGTAAGACGGAGTACATGCGACAAACCGCATGAAAATTGACGCAGAAATAAGAAAGATATTGCACAAATTCTTACCTGAAGCGTGGTTAATTTGGCCGTAGTCGTTACCATTTCGCTTTCTGGTCAGTTGGGACAATATTTCGGAAAAAGTACCATGAGTTATCTAATATGTCATACATGCGATGAAAGAGCTCGGTAAGGCGGGGTACATGCAACAAACCTTTTGAAGATTGATGCACAAATAAGGAAGTTATTGCAAAATATCTTACCAGAATCGAGATTATTTTGTCCATATTCGTTATCCATCCCATGATGCACAATCTCCACGTGAAAACGCTTTATCTAAAACATCTAAAGAAATCTTAAGAAATCTTGCACTAAAGAATGCGCCGCAGTACTTTACTTTAAAGGTATTGCATGTGACAAGATAAACTTTATAAAACATAGAAAATAATTAGGTCAGAGTGTGAAAATCTTTGAAGCAAAATCCAGTATTTTCTTTGTTCCATGTTTGATTTTTTTCCAATGGTCCTAAGATTCACTTGTCTGCCGGTGTATTAACGAGAATATTTCAAACATAAAAGAAAACAAAATAAGTAATAGATTAATACATGGACTCGGAACTTAGTACACTATAGGCTGGAATCCCTATGGTTTAACCTGGTCCAGACTCGAACCTGCAGTGTTGGTAGAATGAGTAAAGGTAAGACCAGGATGTTTAATTTTTCTACATCACTTCTCCTGCAGGATGATTGTCAACTTTGGACCTTGTTACCCAAAGCTTTCTCTATTTGATACATGTACACCAAAATAGCTCAAACATGTAATTATGGAAATAATTCTGAAAAAATGATTTGCTTTCAGAGGAAGACCTGGAGAACATAGAATTGGAAGAGAATGGTAAAGCTAATGATTCACCATATAAGAGGGACAATCAACAACTGCTATCTCCTCATTCACATGCAGAAATTAACATGGACACATCAAATGCTGTCAACCCATCTGACAGTGTTGATTGTTTGCAAGGAATGGCGCTAACAATGCAGAGATATAGAGCTTTGTGCTTTATACGCATGATTCAGACTTTACGACGAGGTGTCACGCTTTTCTGGAAATTCTTCGTCCCCGTTGGTTTGCTGATTGGTGGTTTGATTATTTCAAAGAATCTGACAAAGAGTGAACAAGACAAAACCCTTGCCAAGACGCAGCCATTGTTTTTGAATCCAGGATACTACACTAGCATGGTGAATGGAGTGGCAAGTTTTCCCTATGGCACTGTACCCAAGTTTCTGATGCATGATACTGTCAGTAAGTGATCTTTTGATGTTTCTATTTCTTTTTTTGTTTTGCTTTTTTTAGCTTGAAAAGCAGAACTTCATGATAATGATATTGATGTCATCTGAAGACGTAATTGTCGTTAATTAAGTCTTATATGTTGGATAGGTGTGCACTAATGAATAACTTTGTCGAATAACACATTATGTTGATGAAATAAGGACGATTTAGGTTTTCACAGTTGAAGAACATGATTCTTTGACAATTTCTCAAATTGCAGAAACTTAAATTGTTCCAATTTACAAGCTACTGCAGACTTCAAAATGAATGATAATGAAAATTGAATCAGTGTATTTTGTAGCACAGGCAGATAGAAGAGTTTACTCGTATGTAAAAGCCTTGATTATTTTTTATATAATCATTAAGTGATCCACAATTTTTCATGCAAATAAATGAAGACAAAGTACTGTATAAAAATTGTATTTTGTTTTTCAGAGAACACAGATTCCCAAGCCTACACCAGCAATGTTTCATCTGTTTACCCATCAACCACCTACCTCGACCAGTATACCAATGATTCATTCTTGTTACTAGACAAAAATGTGGCCCCTCACTATATGGGACTACAAATTGACGCATATGATGCCACCAACTCTAAGGTAAATTAATATTGTTGAATGATTAACCCTGTCCCAAACATGACCTGGTTTTGACATCCCTACTAGAAAAGGCTTGGGAAAACATTGAGGAAAAAGAAGAAAATACTGTCTGATGATCACCATTTTCTCCTTTTGCCTCAATATTTTCTATGCTAAATTGTACACAAATCCTATCTTCGTCAACATCAATTTTGTTGACTGCAACTCCTTTCAAATTTGACCTGTCTTATATGTTGTTACTCAGGAAAGGGTTTACATGGCAAGATGGTGTGGTAGCTTGTTTAGATATTTGACTCTTTCCCCAACCCCCCCCCCCCCCAAAAAAAAAAAGGATACATTTTGTTAAACTGATGAAGATTTCCCTAGTAAGACTGTTACAGCCAATCAATTAAATGTATTGTAATATTTGATTCATTTCATTTTCAGTTAACAGATTTGAAGTACAAAATGTGGTACAATGACTCAGCAGTTCATTCAATCCCAGGATGCATCAATCTTATCAACAACTTCCTGTTTAAGTCAGAAAAAGCTGCAGCTGGAATTTCTGGTAAATTGATTCAACCCTTTACCAAACAAAGATGCTTTCTGATGCCCCACAAGATAAAGACCTAGGAAATCATTTTGGAATATGAAGAATTTTCCACAATGTTTTTACACAGAAAGACACAAAAATGTGAAACTTTGTTCACTTTGAATTGTTGTCTGCAACATCTTTGAATTTGGAGAAATCTGTTGTCTTGTAACAGATTAAATTTGCTGCAAACAACCATATTTTTGATGTTCCTATGTATGTTCCTATGTATGTTGAAATATTTAGAAAGAACAGAGGTGACCAGTATGATCTTTTCCTCACATTGCAATGTTGCACAAGTGTGAAGCCCCATATTGACCAAGTCTAAAAACTCATTTCTCTGCATCTCCATACATACTCATGATATTGCTTTATAACTTTGCACTAGTATTGCACTAGTATGTATTAACAGCACATGGGTTATAAACCAAGTCTCATAACTGATGATACTCATTTAGATAGAATTGTGTCCCCTTGTTGGCTTGGTAATTTTGCCCCAATCTATCACTTGAATTATTCAATGTTGTATTTTCTGACAGCTTTTGTTGCATATTCATGCACATACAAATTGCACTTTGGCTATTTCAACCTATTAGTGCTACACATTGACTGTTTCTTGACTTAAAAGAAAAGGGGTTTGGAAAGCATTGTGGAAAATGAAGAAATTGCTTGTGAACAGCAGTTTCTTCATTTCTCACAATGTTTTCTATGCAAAAAGATTAAAGAAATGTAAAATATCATTCACTTTAAATGTCATATGCAGCATTTTTGATTATGGACAAGCCAAACATTTTGTTGGTCTGGGTTTATCATGTTGATCTATCTTACTAGGTAACAATGAGTCTATAGCCCTCACCAACAATCCCTGGCCTAACATAGGTAGAGATGAGTTTCAGTGGAACAATGCAGCATTTCTGGCTGTCATGTTGATTGGTATAGTCTTTTCCTCCATTATTTACATGTTTATTTTGATCTATCTTACTAGGTAACAATGAGTCTATAGCCGTCACCAACAATCCCTGGCCTAACATAGGTAGAGATGAGTTTCAGTGGAACAATGCAGCATTTCTGGCTGTCATGTTGATTGGTATAGTCTTTTCCTCCATTATTTACATGTTTATTTTGATCTATCTTACTAGGTAACAATGAATCTATAGCTGTCACCAACAATCCCTGGCCTAACATAGGCAGAGATGAGTTTCAGTGGAATAATGCAGCATTTCTGGCTGTCATGTTGATTGGTATGGCTTTCTCCTTCATTCCTGGAGCTTTTGGACCCAATGTTGTCACGGATAGAGAGGTATGACAAAAATAAACTTAAAATCTTTGCCAAATGATAAATTATTAGAAATTATCTATTTTTATTACTGATTTGAAATTTGCTGCACAACCATTGAGTTTCAAGTTGGCTATTAACAGTCATGGCCTACGGCAGCCACAGCACTTTTGCTTTTAACTATCACATGCATATCCTATTTATACACCTTGGTGAAAAGGAGCAATGCAGGTTAACTTTTTTATCAAAAAAATTTCCTTTAACCTTATGACTACCATAGCTAATATTTCCCTATACACCACAATTACATGAGTAATGATTTACCCTACCACCGTTCGTCATCATTCACCCTAACACAGTTTTGCAGATGGCAATACACTGCGAAGTAGGTAAACATTGTACATGCATAGCATATACTGATCACATGGCCTTGCGCTATACCAGTGTTCTATAATACTCTATATATAGCTGTGGCGTCGGGAAAAGACATCTTGTATGATATATATAGAGATCATAATGTGACGGAAATTTCCGTTGCTCTAGGTAGTCAAATGGTTAAAATCCTCAAAAAATATTCTGTAGATCTAAGTGTTTAAGTTTAAAAACGTATGTTGACAATGGTTGTTAGGGGTATCATTTGTCATGTGTTGGCCTATATTAACTAGTCAAGGCAAACAAGAAAGTGCATAATAATTTACTGTAATAATAAGACAGTAATAATGACCCTGATCAGACTACACATTTGTGTTTCAGTGTAAAGCAAGAAGTCAGCTGCGTGTATCAGGGGTGTCCTTTGCCATGTATTGGTCTACATATTTTACAGTGGATTTTGTGATGTTTTTGATACCAGCTGTTCTCTGTGTCATTTGTATCTTTGCTATTGGGGTAAGTACGGAACATGAAAATAAAAAAGAAATGCTTGAATTTGAAACGATACTGTATACTTAAGTCTTTCACTTATTCATCTTCACTAGATGGTTAATTAAGAATGTTGCAATATCTCATCTCTACCATTCCATCATGCAGATGTTAACTCTTTTACTGAGGACAAAAATTTAGATTTTTCTAAATTCAAAGTTATAAATTATGATGAAAGAAGTTTAACAAGAAACATATTCAGAAAGCAATATTAAGAATGAAGGAGTAAATATTGGTTACCAAAGGATCATATTTCTGTTATATTTCTATATGTCTGTTTTTAGGTTGATGCATTTTCCCCATCTGGAGCGGCCGGCAGTGTTGTTTTGTTGTGTTTCTGTTATATCCCATCAAACATTCTCTTTTCATACTTCTTGTCATTCATGTTTGACAAAACTGAAACTGCAGAAGGAGTCATGCCTGGATTTTATGCTATGGTAAGATATATGTAAAACCTATCATATGAACAAAGAATCATCTGGGAAGTCTGTGAAACCAAAATGTGGACACAGCACAGATGTCAACCAGACATTGCAGTGGAAACTGAGCATATATGGTAGAAAAAAACTTTTAGATTAAGAAAGTCACATTTTATTAATATTTTTTTTAGTCTTATGTCTTTGAATCATTATTGGGTAATTGTCTACTAGAATGGGCCAATTTTAGTTATCAAATTATTCTCTATACACCTGAAAAACTATATAAATGTACAGTATAATTCTAATGAGTACCCATAAATTAGTTTTTGGTAGCAAAATAAAGTAAGGATGCCTGTACCTCTTCCTATCTGTTGTTTTAGAAATAAATCGCAAATAAATGTATTTTACAGCTTGGATATCTGCCGTATTTCCCAGTGTCCATAGTAGATATGATATCTAGTCAATCAGCAGCCACAGTCATGCATACAATATTCTGTATCATATTTCCACCATACAATCTGTTTGGTGGATTATATTACATAAATAAGGTAAGCTACAAGTTGTACCCATTCATTTTCATGCTGAAACATGATTACATTTTGGCACACCTGAGGTGTTGCTGGCACAACATCTATTGGCTGTGTAACATTGCTTGATATTCATTCACCTACCCCTTTCCCAAACAAGACCTGGTTTTGACGTCCCTATAAAAAAGGCTTGGGAAAACATTGAAACAAAAGAAGAAACTGCTGATAACCAGCAGTTTCTCCTTTTGTCTCAATATTTTCTATGTCATATTTTACACAAATTCTATCTTTAGTAACATCCATTTTGTCATTTGTGGCAGTTTTTGAAGTGGAACACCCTAACATGTTGCCGTTTGGGAAAGGGTTAAAGGCTGCATATCTAGTCAATCTGCAGCCACAGTCATGCATACAATCTTCTGTATCATATTTCCACCATACAATCTGTTTGGTGGATTATATTACATTAATAAGGTGAGTTACAAGTTGTACCCATTCATTGTCACGTGCTGAAACATGATTACATTTTGGCACATCTGAGGTGTTGTTGGCACAACATATATTGGCTGTATTACATTGCTCGATATGATGGTATCTAAAGGAAACATTTCTTTGCCAAAGGCAAACTGCGCAACTGTCAATTTAGATTTCAACAGATAGTCAAACCATATTATCTACCAATTAACATTAAGTTACATAATGCATTGTGTATAGAATTTCCTTGTTTAGGTTTGATGACATCTTTTCCACAAATATTTAACATTGCAAAATATGTCTTTCAAGACAAAGTTAGATTTATGCAATTGGTTGAGTTGTGATGAATACCTAGATCGCTCTGGTCACTTTAGCATGGTACACATGCAGTCTTACACTTTATTGTTCTTACATATCTACATTCATCAATTAACCCTTTCCCACACATCGCTTTTGGACGCCCCACAAAGTAAAGGCTTAGGAAAACATTATGGAAAATGAAGAAATTGCTTGTGACAAGCAATTTCTTCATTCCCCACAATGTTTTCTACCAAGAAAGACCAAAAAATGTTAGATTTTGTTCAATGGAAATTGTCGTCTGCAACACCTATGACTTTGGACTAGGCTAAAATTTTGTTGTTTAGTAGAGCAACGTAGGGTACTTTCGGACAGTTAAGCGATCGTCAGCCATTATTTAGATAGGTGAAGAGAAAAACTGTATCTTATGTCACAATCAGAAAATTCTAAGCCTTTTCCCCAGCATTGGTAATGAGAAGTATGTATTAAGCGTATAAAACCGGGTACCATAAGGAAAACAAAATGAGTCATCAACGACGGGTTATTTCGGACACATCGGGTCTGATCGGACAGGCCGATAATCGAGCTAGATTTATTTCAAATAATTATATTTGTATCTATTACGTAATTAATTTGGAACAATCTAAAATTTGTTTGGAAAGGTTTTAGGTAAGGTAAAATACAAGCGAACGATCTAAGATATTTATTTGCATCAAGTATTTCATAAAAACAAAATTTAAAAGATATACACCGACGGCTGGAATTGAACTTCGGTTCCCCAAGTTCTGAAACTTCGATGTTACCGCTCGACCACTGATCTTACTGAACATCGTGTGATATAGATAATATATAAAATCATTATTTGTCCGGTAAGACCCGACGGATCAATTTTCCTTCGGGTCAGATCGGACACCATTTTATTTCCGAAATTAACTAATATTTCTACCATCGACAGGTAAAAAACTCTTGAAAACCTTTTAATCTTCTTTTTAAACCAGACTAAAAAAGATTTAATCGCAATAATACATCGTCATAATCTTGCGTCTGCAGGGTATCTATATATAGATTATTGCTTACGAACCTCTACGGAAATTTTGATTCGGGGAAAACCCACTAAACGTTGAGTATTGGTGGCGAAGAAGAATTTCAAAAGAATAGCTGCGCTGGAACTATTAAAGCATGCACAGAGGACATGAAAATTTGCGCGCATGTAGCGTTAAGGACACATGTCCGAGTTGACACGACGTCCGAAAGTACCCGACATTGCTCTAATGGGTTAAGGTAAAAATAGATTTTGTGTAAAAATAAAATCAAGGGCGCCACAGTTAAATGGATTTTGGATCAAATAAGTTAAAAAACATGTAAGATAAAGTTATAAATTTCTCGTTGGTTCCTTATAGATTTACACTGGACACATGTGGACGTTCACAACTGATCAAATACCAGCCAGTGAATACTTTGATGTAGAAAGTAATATACCGACAGCTTATATTTGTGTGAGTTATTTATTTCATAAAAGTTTTTAATAAAGACATTGACTTGATAATTCACAACCCATTCCCACACAGTGACGCCTTTTGACACCCAACATTACAAATGCTTGGGAAAACATTGTGGAAAATGAAGAAATTGCTTGTGACAAGCAATTTCTTCATTTTCCACGGTGTTTTCTACCCTGACAGTCCCAAAAATGTTAAATTTCATTCACTTGAAATTGTCGTCTGCAACATCTTTCAAGTTAGAGTAGTCCAAAATTTAGCCATCTGGTAATGGGTTAAAAACTTATTGCATGTTACACGCTTATCTTATTTTGCAAAGTAAATTTCTATGTAAAAAACAACAACCTGTAACATAGATATAAAATACTTTATTACATTTAACTTATACACTGTAATGGCAAATTTTACCATGCCATTGATCTGATGTCAGTCTGAATTTTTATTTTTGTGTAAAGGGCTAAATTTTGAAATAAAAATGACAACTCTGTGTTTTCAGTCGTTGCTGCATATTGCCATCTTTTTCTTCCTACTTCGTCTACTGGACATCTACAAGACTGGTGGAGATGTCAGGGAGACATGTTTTCTGAAGGGTCAGCCCAACATTATAGAGCCTACAACCCCTACAAGCCAACAAAATAGGGCGGAAGATGAAGATGTCACCACAGAGAGAATGAGGGTCAAGGGGCTACAAAAAGGGGTCATTGGAAAAGAGGTACTGTTTGTTGACAGAAGTTTTTATATGCCCGAAGGGTCGTATTATCTTATCGTCTGCATCGTCTGTCTGTCCATCTGTCTGTCCGTCCGTCTGTCCGTTAGCAAATTCGTGTCCGGTCCATAACTTTGAAACTATAAGGCCTATAGTCTTGAAACTTCACAGGTGTATAGATCTCATAGCTAGGGTGTGCAGAGCGCAAGAACCACAACTCTATCATTTGTAATTTTTGAGTTATTGCCCTTTGTTTGATTTTGTTTGATTCAGTTAGCAAATTCGTGTCCAGTCCATAACTTTGGAACTATAAGGCCTATGGTCTTGAAACTTCACAGGTGTATAGATCTCATAGCTAGGGTATGCAGAGCGCAAGAAACACAACTCTACCATTTGTAATTTTTGAGTTATTGCCCTTTGTTTGATTCAGTTAGCAAATTGGTGTCCGGTCCATAACTATGAAAGTATAAGGCCTATGGTCTTGAAACTTCACAGGTGTATAGATCTCATAGCTAGGGTGTGCAGAGTGCAAGAACCACAACTTTACCATTTATAATTTTTGAGTTATTGCCCTTTGTATGATTTTGTTTGATTCAGTTAGCAAATTTGTGTCCGGTCCATAACTTTGAAACTATAAGGCCTATGGTCTTGAAACTTCACAGGTGAATAGATCTCATAGCTAAGGTGTGCAGAGCGCAAAAACCACAACTCTACCATTTGTATTTTTTGAGTTATTGCCCTTTGTTTGATTCAGTTAGCAAATTTGTGTCCGGTCCATAACTTTGAAACTATAAGGCCTATGGTCTTGAAACTTCACAGGTGTATAGATCTCATAGCTAGGATGTGCAGAGCGCAAGAACAACAACTCTTCCATTTATAATTTTTGAGTTATTGCCCTTTGTTTGATTCAGTTTGCAAATTTGTGTCCGGTCCATAACTTTCAAAATACAAGGCCTACAATGTTGAAACTTCACATGTGTGTAAAACTCATAGCTAGGGTGTTTGATTGCATTATCTCAATCTGATTTGATTTGTGAATATTTTAGTAGTACTCGGGTACTTGCAACACTCTGTGAATATTTTAGTACTCGGTAAATTTTGTTTTATCGGATACTTGCAAGAGACTTTTAGAAATTCAAAATAACAGGACATCAACAAATATCACACACCCATTTATTTCTGAGCTTCAGGCGTATAATGCCACGCCCAGCGTTGCTCTTGTTGTTTCCATTTATGAAAAAATTTCTTCAAAAAACATGTTATTTTATGAATCACTTGATATGCAGTAGGTTATAAGAGTGGTGATTCATCAGTTTACTACCCATTCAAAAATGATAGAACTCTTGCCTACAGACTGTGTAACATTTTCCCAACCAAAAATAATTGTTCATGAATTCTTGTTTAGATATTCCATATCTAATAAAACTTCAAATGTTTCAGTTCCCAGTTGCCATAGCAGAAGACCTAAGAAAAGAATTCAAGAAGGAGGGAGAGAAGAGTGGTGGATGCAAGAAGAAGCCTAAAGAAGCCAAGGTCAAGGTTGCAGTCCATGATACGACCTTCGCAGTGGATGCTGGAGAGGTGTTTGGTTTACTAGGCCCTAATGGTGCGGGCAAGACTACAACCTTGAATATGATGACAGCTGATGTGGGGCCAGACAGGGGACAGGTGGGTTATAGTTACTGAACACATTCCCAAATGACAAAAATTTAGACTGACATTCCAATTTTAAAGCTGCTGCAGATGACAAAACGGATGTTGATAAAGAGAAGATTACTGTACAATAAAGCATAGAAAAGATTGAGGCAAAGGAAGAAAATGCTGATTATCAGCATTTTCTTCTTTTGCCTCAATATTTTCCCAAGCCTTTTTTCTATGGGAGATATCACAACCAGGTCTTGTTTGGGAAATTGTTGATATGTTCTACTAGATTTGGTTTATTGGGGTTTTATGCCGTTTTTCAACTACTAATGTCATATTGCAGTGGCTGGAGCACCTTACCATGGATTCCTGTCGTTTCTCATACCAGTACTACCACAACACCCTAACCGAGCCTCCAGCTGCTCTTCCACATAGGTTTATGATATCAAAGCATTGATGGGTGACATTTTTGTCAGAAAGGGTATTTGCCACGGCCGGGTATCGAACCCGGGACCTCTCGAATGAGAGACAGATGCTACCAACTACGCCATGGCTGCGGCCTAGATCTACTAGAGGCTTGTTTAAAAGTAAATGGATGTGCTTTAGAATGAATAGATATAGATTTGTAAGATGTCCTTTATATCTATCTTCAAGAGATTATTTGATGATGTCATAGCAACTTTAAAACAGCGTAGAAATTTTGCTCTTTAGATTGTTTAATCTAAGACATTGGTCTTTATGTTTTTAACATGCAGGAATGTTATGAATTTAGGATGACCAGGCAACATTTCTTGTTTGTGCATAACCATATATTTTTGTGGGATTATTTCTCACATTGTTATAAATGTACTTTTGTATTTTCTTTCCTAGGTGATAGTCGGAGGCCACAATATCAACTCTGCAATGTCTGACGCGTTCCAGGCTATGGGTTATTGTCCTCAACATGATGCTTTATGGAACACAATAACTCTGAATGAACATTTAGATTGTTATGCCAGGATTAGAGGCATTCCACCAGATAACCATTATGAAGTCACAAACTAGTTAGTATATTGTAACTATTTTGTTTGAAAAGTGTTAATGATAACTACTTAGCTTCATCTCTTTAGTGGTTGCTTCTTGAAAAAAACTACATGGTAAATAGTATTAAAAACAACAAAACATTTGCTAAAATTACAAGAAGCATCTTTGTTTTTGCTGTGTTTGCCTAGGTTTGTTAAAATTTTGTGCTGTAATTATTAAAAGAAAAATCTAGAGATGGAAAAGATATTTTCTGCGATGTATTTAAAGAGAAGAATGTATCAGTGCAGATACTTAAACAAATGTTGCTCTTTGCACCTCATTTCTGACTTTGAATCTATACAATTATTACCGTAAGCGCCACAATGCAGATCTGTTATATTATATATTTTCTCCATTCATTTTAGCTTTATAGAGAATTTGAAGTTGGATGAACATAAAGATAAAAGATCAAAGAAATTATCTGGGGGAACAAAGAGAAAAGTAAGTTGATTTACAGGATATTATTATTAAGTTAGTGTTTACTCAAGGCAATAGGAAAATGTCTTGATAACAAATTTAAGGATGATTAACTTCCTTTTTTGCAAGCATGTTCATCTTTTCTATCACTTTCATTGACCAATTTAACCCTTTCCCAAACGACAAAATTTTAGGGTGGTCCTATTTAAAAACTGCTGCAGATGATAAAATTGATCTAAAAGGGGAAGTGATTTGTGTACAATATAGCACAGAAAACATTGAGGCAAAAGAAGAAACTGCTGTTAATGTTTTCCCAAGTCTTTTTTATGAGGGACGTCAAAACCAGGTCTTGTTTGGGAAAGGGTTAAGTAAGATACAAGGTTCATATTTATATGTTTATGAATCTCATTAATATGTATGTTTTGTAATGTTGAATATCAGTGATATGTGTTTAAGGAAAAAAGAAAGGTTATAATAGGTTTTTAGTTATCAAAAAATATAAATACATTTCATTATTTTGCAGCTTTCTTATGGTATGAGTATGTTAGGACGACCCAAGATAGTAATGTTAGATGAGCCCTCTACAGGCATGGATCCTCAGTCTAAACGATTCTTGTGGTAAGTCCATAACAAATTGATGTTTGTATATTAACCTTTTCCCAAACAACAAAAATTTAGGATGGTCCAATTTGAAAGTTGCTGCAGACAACAAAATGGACATTGAAAAAGAGAGGATTTTTGTCCAATATAGGTAAGAATATATTGAGACAAAAGGAGAAACTGCTGGTTATCAGCAGTTTCTTCTTTTGTTTCAATGTTTTCTCAAGCCTTTCAAGGATGTCAAAACCAGGTCTTGTTTGGGAAAGGGTTAATCCTTGTCATGCTGTATTACAAGAAGCAGACTGAAAAGAATAAGGCCAGATGGCATGTATGAGTATGTGACGGGAATATTCTGGGCTCAGCATGACCATGGATAATAAATTGGAAAGAAATTGTATAAGAACCAGTAACAAAAATTGTTGTTTAAATAACGAAGAAATGGAAGTGCTTCAGACTTTTTTTTCCCTGTTTCATAGAGCTCTGATTATGAATTTCGGGACTAATCTTGATAGCTATTGCCTAGGATAAACCAACTTCTGATAGTAATTACATAATGCTTGCAGGGGACAAAACTATAACCCACCTGATTATGTAATTAATTAATGCCATTTTCAACGAGAATTTCTGCTAGGAGATGTAAAAAGAAGTTTAAGTTGCAAATTGTTTGAAAAGCATTGTTCCTTCAGCCCATTAATATTAATATTATCCTGTTTCCAGGGACACAATATCCAACAGTTTCCAGAACTCAGAGAGAGGTGCCATTTTAACTACCCATTATATGGAGGAGGCTGATGCTCTGTGTTCTAGAATAGCCATCATGGTTAATGGAAAAATTGAGTAAGTTACCAGATGTTTGTTGTGATAATTAGAATTTTTTTTTAAAAGGGCTGATAGCCTTGAAATCCCTTACAATAACTTCATATTTGACCTGTCACACTAGAAGAGACTGTCTGGTATGTGTGAAAAGAATCAAACATAGTTAATCCGAGACTTGCTAAGATTGGTACATTTCATTCTATGATAATTTTCGGAATCTAGAACATTGAAGTTCTTGTAAGAATCAGTGTATTGACTGTTTATTGTTTGCTAGTTTGTAATTCAATGTTTGTCCCAGACCAATCTTAATTTTGAACTATTTGATATGTATTTGTAATGGCTAAGTTCACATTTGATAATGATTGAAAATGTCTTACTTTTCCCAGGTGTATTGGTTCTAATCAGCATTTAAAGAACAAGTATGGGAGTGGATACTTGTTAGAATTAAAGATTCTCCAAGAAGAGGATTCCTCCATTCTGAAACAGAAGATGGACAAATTAAAGACATTTGTTGTAGAACTGTTCCCGGATTCCTCAGTTATGGAGCAGTTCAGTGAGCGTGTTCAATATAAAGTACCAAAATCAAACGTTACCTCCCTTGCCAAAGTGTTCTCCGCCTTGGAGGAAGGAAAAACAACTCTAGATATTGCTGAATACAGTTTCAGTCAGTCTACCCTAGAGCAGGTATGTGGGAATGTTTTAACCCATTACCAGACGGCAAAGTTGCAGACATGTCAAAATTCAAAGATATTACAAAGAACAAGTTCAAGTGATTTGACATGTTTTGGTTCTTTTGTTTAGAAAATATTGTTGAAAATGAAGAAATTGCTTGTCCTGGTAGATCTAGTGTCTTAATTTTTATTCCACAATATTTTCCCAAATCTCTATCTTGTGGGGCTTCTAAAAATGTTGTTATGTGGTAATGAATTAATTCAGTTATCTGAATTTGCAAGGAAAGATACAGATGTAAGTGGGTAGTGAGCTGTGACCATGGCACAGTAATTGATGGTAACGAATCAGACTCTTATATGTGGAGTTCTGAGTTTGAACCCCTGCTGTAGTAACCCATTACCACACAATGACTCTTTTTGACTCCCCACAAAATAATGGCCATGGAAAACGTTGTGGAAAATGAAGAAATTGCTTGTGACAAGCAATTTCTTCATTTCCCACAATGTTTTCTATCCAAAAAGACCTAAAAATTATGAATCCCATTCACTTGAAATTGTCGTCTGCAGGATCTTTCAATTTGGACTGCCCTAAAATTTTGTCGTTTGGTAATGGGGTAAATAGCCTGTCTGACATTTGTTTCCCACTAATAGTTGGATAATGGTAAATCTGAGGTAGAATGAATAGCTGGAGACTCATGTTATGTTATTACTTGTGGGAGAAATACAATGACTTCATGGTTAGGTGCTCCAGCCCACACAATATGACAGAAATACTGGCTTAATGTGCTGTTGTAAATTGTAATTCACATGAATTGTATGTGATACTTTAGGTTATTGCATTAACAATGGTCATGCTGATTCCGGAATATTCTTGTTATTGGCAAGCAGAATAGAACAAGACTAGCCTGCACATAAGTGCAGTCTGGCCTTATTCTATACTGCTCCTTTAAATTCAAAACGTTTAACATGGGAATAAATTGTGTCAAACAGGTTCGTTGGGCAGAGTTACCCAAGCTTGAGAGATAAATGAACTGTATTTGACACTTATTGAAATATTTATTCACTTTCAGGTGTTTTTGGAGTTTGCGAAGATGCAGCTTGATGAAGGCGAGACCACGGAGAATGAAGAAATAACGAGACGGAAATCCATGATGCGATCCATGTCACAAAATAGTGACAACTACGGGCCTGAACGTGTATAATGATGATAATGGCTTTATTCATGAGAAATATGTATAACATATATCCAAAGCTACAGTTAAGAGAGGATGTTGGCGTTTTGAACATCTAAATATCATAAAGATTTTATCTTTTCTAAAATATCATAATTTGTTGATCAAACCCTATGCTGTGGGTACTCATTGGAATCGTCTCTATGAGACGATTCAAATGAGTACCTATAACATAGGGTTTGGGTTTCAAATAACAAATTTAGAATGTCTTAATCCTGTCTTATCTGTCGCTCTGTTTACCCATGGTGCCATCCTTGTCCAAATAGAGTAATTATTATGGACCAGATGATAAATTCATTAAGAATTTGTTTTAACGAGAAATGTGTAAAAGATATTCATAAACATAATCCATGACAAATGCAGACATAGGAAAGGACTAGAATTTTTTTTATGAGACATTCGATTTGATAGTAGTGTCTAATCTTTTGCCATGACTGCACATAAATTAATAATGTAAGACTCTGTAGGGCAGGGATATTTGTTATGGATGTTTGTTATAGAAAAGATATATAAAGATTAAAAGGAACTTTATGAGAAAGATGGAAATGATTGTGCTTATGATGACAGTAATCGACTTGAATGTGTATAGTTTCAGATTTCATATACTGGTTACACATATGATTATGAAGAATAACTGCACCAAAGTGTTATTTGCCATAGCATCAATAAATACAAAATTATTACATGTATGATGGAGAAATTATGCTTACAATTGTGTTCAGATATTGTTATTGTAAAGTGAGGTATACATGTTATGTATTTTATTGTCAAAGTGCATCGCTCAATGTACAGGTTAATTCATTTCATATTTATATTAACCCCATAACCCGAACATAAATGGCAAAAGGCAAGACAGATGACAAAGCGGATGTTGATAATGAAATTGTCCCTTTGTTTTTAGCTAGCCCGGGACGATAGTCTCGGAAGAGCTATTGTCATACCCCCGGATGTCGGCGTCGGCGTCAGCGTCGGCGTCAGCGTCAGCGTCGGCGTCAGCGTCCGCAAAAACTTTAACCTGGCCCATATCTCATGCCCTGTTAGAGATACAGCCTTCATATTTCACATGTGGGTACCTCTAACTAAGACCTTTGATTAGAGGCCATGACCTTTGACCTTGTGACCTTGACTGTGGAGTTTGACCCACTTTTTGACCGTTTTAAAAAAACTTTAACCTGGCCTATATCTAATGCCCTATTACACCTACAGCCTTCATATTTCACATGTAGATACCTCTCACCAAGACCTTTCATTTGAGACCATGACCTTTGACCTTGTGACCTTGACCTTGGAGTTTGACCTACTTTTAAAAAACTTTAACCTGGCCTAAAAAAAACTTTAACCTGGTCTATATCTTATGCCCTATTGCACATACTGCCTTGATATTTCACATATGGACACCTCCTACCAACACCATTCACATTTGATCATGACCTTGAACCTCGTGACCTTGACCTTGGAGTTTGACTTACTTTTAAAAAACTTTAACCTGGCCTATATCTCGTGTCTTTTTACACCTACAGTCTTGATATTTCACATATGGACACCTCCTTCCAACACTATTCACATTTGACCATGACCTTGGACCTTATGACCTTGACCTTGGAGTTTGACCTACTTTTAAAAAACTTTAACCTGGCCTATATCTCACGTCTTTTTACACCTACAGTCTTGATATTTCACATATTGACACCTCCTTCCAACACCATTCACATTTGATCATGACCTTGAACCTCGTGACCTTGACCTTGGAGTTCGACCTACTTTTAAAAAACTTTAACCTGGCCTATATCTCATGTCCTTTTACACCTACAGCCTTGATATTTCACATATGGACACCTCCTTCCAACACCGTTCACATTTGACCATGACCTTGGACCTTGTGACCTTGGAGTTTGACCTACTTTTAAAAAACTTTAACCAGGCCTATATCTCATGTCTTTTTATACCTACAGTCTTGATATTTCACATATGGACACCTCCTTCCAACACCGTTCTCATTTGACCATGACCTTGGACCTTTTGACCTTGACCTTGGAGTTTGACCTACTTTTGAAAAACTTTAACCTGGCCTATATCTCATGTCCTTTTACACCTACAGCCTTGATATTTCACATATGGACACCTCCTGCCAACATCATTCGCATTTGACCATGACCATGGACCTTGTTACCTTGGAGTTTGACCTACTTTCAAAAAACTTTAACCTGGCCTATATCTCATGTCTTTTTACACCTACAGTCTTGATATTTCACATATGGACACCTCCTTCCAACACCGTTCACATTTGACCATGACCTTGGACCTTGTGACTTTGACCTTGGAGTTTGATCTACTTTTAAATTTTTTTAACCTGGCCTATATCTCTTGTCCTTTTACCCTACAGCCTTGATATTTCACACATGGACACCTCCTTCCAACACAGTTCACATTTGACCATGACCTTGGACCTTGTGGCCTTGACCTTGGAGTTTGACCTACTTTTAAAAAAATTCATTTTGGGCCATGACCTTTTTACCTTGACTTAGGAAATGACTTTTCTTTGTGACAAGCTCTCGTTAGGGCGAGCTTTATTGTCCGCGGACAATTCTTGTTTTTCCAAGCCTCCTTTTTAGAAGTGACAAAACCAGGCCTGGGGTCCGAATTAAACTGTTTGAATCATGTTACTCGGTCTTTTATGTTTTCCAATTCTATTCTCATGTAATTATCAAGAGAAACCAGTGAGTCTGACCAATTGGTAACCCATTCCAACACTAATGTTATTTGACGACTAACAAGGTATAGGCTTTTGAAAACATTGTGGAAAATGTAGAAATTGCTTGTCACAAGCAATTTCTTCATTTCCCACGATGTTTTCTACCTCAAAAAGACCAAAACAATTACACAACATCTTTGAATTAAGACAAGTCTAAAAATTTGCCGTTTGGGAATGTGTAAAGGAGTTTCGGTTTCCCCTCAGTGTTGAACCCTTCCTGCACAATACATCAGACTTTGTCTACATAAAATGCTGAACACATTCATGAAAATAGCTTTACTGCTCTATCTTTTATCCAGATTTAGTATATCGTCGGTGTAAATGCAAAACCTTGTATGTCGATCATTGCGATTTTCAAAGTACAAACTTGTGTGCCAAGTTACAGACAAGTCTTGCAAGTTTTGAGATATTTTACAAATCATTAATGATGGCAAATCATTTGTGATCAATATGTCCAAATTTCAAGTAAAACATTTCAGTTTGGGAAAAGTTATTACACTTTTATCCATCCCCTTTGAAATTTTCCAAAAACGAGATACGAGGTTTTACATTTACAACGACAATATGTGTTATATTAGTTTTAGATGTTTGTTAATGCTTAATAATCAGGAAGAAAAATGTGCTTTAATTATTATATAGTTTTATATAAGCTTTTTTATAATGTCACAAGAATGTTTAATTAAATCTGTCTATTATTCAGTTCTTGACATTAAAATTGTTATTAGAATTTACAACTTTATGTAAATTGTCTTAAATGTTATCTGTTTTGTTTTGAATCTGTTTTGTATCATAACACCAAAAATTATAATTTAAACCCTTTCCAAACAAAATCTTATTTTGACGACCCAATTAAAATTTTGGCAACAATAAAAGAATAAAAAAAATTGAATATTTCTCAATAGTTTTCAAGCTATAACTTTAGAGATAATTCGTTAAAATTGTTGTTTGGGAATTTAACCATGACCAAATACAGGTTTTATTATATATTGTCCAGCAAGATTAACCCGGGACATCTGCATATGTAATGACCCCACCTCTGCAATGTTTTGTTAAGACGCTCAACTAACGGACTTTGCGCACGAAAATTAAGTTGTCCCGGGTTAATTTGGGTGGACAATACCGTATAGTGAGGTAGTCTTTGTTGTTTGTGTGTTTTGTTTTTGCCTGTCAGAAAAGGAATTACTTTCAGGCCTTTTCTAGATAATAAATTTTTAGACTGGTTGAAACACAATAGTGTTGCAGATGAGGATACAAGTTTTACTTATACATTTCCCAAACAACTATTTTACACTGATCTGAAAGCTAATTAAAACAGAAAAGAAATGATTCATTTGATGAGCATATTTGCCCATGCAGTCCAATTATGAATGCATCCTTATAGAAAAATAAATTGTATGTATGTTTGTTTTTCATAAGTGTTGAATAAAAATGCCTTGAAATATAATTTTGTTTTTATTATTCCATTTACCAATAGATATGAGTAAAAGTCAACATCAGTATCCAAGACTGGGTCATATTGAAAGGAGTTACAGAAGACAAAAAAAAATACAGACTCAAATGAAAAATCTCCATGTCATAGTAAACATTGTTTTAAAAGGAGAAAAAGCTGTTTATTTCCTTGCAAGCTTTTTAAAAAGCTTTCTTTAATGCTTTTTGGTGGATTATCGGGAAATAACAGTAGATTATCATTTTGATAAACTCATTGCCTATCCAGTGAAATTATTAAAAACTTGTGCCCCGCTTTCGTTCATTTCACCCTATTTAACATTATATAAGCCTGCCCAAATAAGTGACGTCATCATAAGCGCTGCATAGTAATCACATGTAAAATGACGTGCTTTAAGAAAATCTGTCATAAAATTTTTGCATTTTGTCTAATTTTTGCATTAAAGAAATAGAATAATTATTGTTTGTTTTTCGAGAAAGATTGATATTTCATTTCGTGAACAACAAAAGCTACATTTTCACTCGTGGCTTTGCCACTAGTGAAAATAAAGCTTTTGTTGTTCACTCAATGAAACATAAATCGATCTTACACTGAAACAAACGATTATCCTCTATTTATTCAGTGAGGGCATCAAGAGGAATCAGTGTCGGGGGAAAGATTTAATAGAATTCTACTTTTTGGAAAAATGCATTTGTATAGCTCGACAGGCAGGAGTGACTGCTGTTTACATGTATTTACTACGAAAACAGCAGTTACATCAGTATGTCAATAAAAACTGGCATTTTCTGTTTTCCCACATTCTATACCAATACTGTGTTTGGTTGTGGCAAGACCAATGAGTCTATTGTTGGGGATTATCAATCCAGGGACATTATTCTGCATGGGTTCTGAGGCTGTCCAACTGTTACCCCATTACCAGACGGCAAGATTTTGGACTGTTCTAATTTGAATTAAGGTATCCGACCCCTCAAAAGCACCAAAGAGCCAGAGTCTCAAGTTGATAGAATTTTACAAGCAATTTCTTCATTTTCCAGGATGTTTTCCAAAGCCATTATCATGAGGGGCATCAAAATGTATCATTGTGCGGGAATGGGTTAATCAAGTCTTTCCCAGACTCAGAAATCTTTAAATATAAATCAGTCTTTAACCCTTTACCAAACAACAAAATTTTAGCCTTGTTCAAACTCATAGGTGTTGCAGACGACAAGTTTTAACGAACAAAATGTAACATTTTTTGGTCTTTCTTGGTTGAAAACATTGTGGGAAATGAAGAAATTGCTTGTCACAAGCAAGTTCTTCATTTTCCACAATGTTTTCCAAAGCCTTTATTTTGTGGGGTGTCAATGTGTGCAAAAGGGTTAAAGCATTTGAGACCAGCATGGGTGTAGCTCAGCTTGTGACAAAGTGCAGTCTGATCAGCCTTCATGCTGTTCTCATATAGCTATTACAGGTTATGAAGAAGTTGTAAGAGAACAAAATGGATCTTGATCAGACTTCACATATATACAGGCGGATCTTGAATCATGCTAGTCTCAAATGCCAATTTTCAAAATACTATGTCAATTACAAGCATTTACGATAATTTGCACATGCCTTTAGATATGACAAAACTAAACCTCACTCATTACCAATGAACTGCTAGATCTAGTAACGAATGAAGAGATGCAATCGGAAATTATGTAAACAAGACAAAATTTGTTGTTTTATCATTTGAATGGTTTATTTCTGAAAATTTGCAATCGGAAATTATGTAAACAAGACAAAATTTGTTGTTTTATCATTTGAATGGTTTATTTCTGAAAATTAACATGAATAGTCAAGTGAATACTGTATCAAACATTTTCTACATAGCTAACAATCACAGTCATTCATATACTTTGACAGATTATTAACAAATTGTTATACAAAAATTGTAAAGGCATGAATATATTGAATTTGGGAATAGAATAAATTCCATTTACAGGCACATTGTTCTAAATGTTGAAACATATCGTTGGCTGCGGTCGAAAACACAGTCATTAGTAACTACAGCTTTTTCAAGCTGTGGATAAGTTTCTGAATGTAACTAAAAATGTGCTCATGTCTTTAAAAATTAACTATTGACCTGTTTAAATGTTTTCCATTTGTGAATAGCCTCTACAATAGACAACTTTAGAAAACATCTAAGTAAAAAAGAGAACACTGGGCACCCATATTTTCTCAATTTCTCTCAATGTTTTTATTCTTTCAGTACTATATACCATTTTGCCTGCCACATCTTCCAATTGTTATGAAATGTTTTGTGACAGAATATCAAAATCAGGTGTAATTTTAGAAAGGGTAAAAACTACACATGTACAAAATTCTAGAAACAATGGGTCAGGATCTGAATAAAGGGCCTTTATACAGTTTATAGCATTATACCCTTTCACAAATAGTGAAATTTCAGACTGTTCCAAATCAAATTCTATTACAAACGACAAAGTGATTGATTCCAAGGTAGAAAATAAATACATGTATGTTATAGCTTAGAAAATAATGAGGGGAAATGAGAAATTGCTGATTATCAGTAATCAAGACATCAAAACCAGAGGCGCGTTCTTTAGAGCGAGATTTTTAAAGATTTCTTAAGGTGTTTTTGATAAAGCGTATTTAAGACCGATACTTTGACCGAGCTGTTCCGAATGCTCCACATTTATACAAATGACGTCATCATGACGTGATTTGTATAAAGTATGGAGCATTCGGAACACCGCGGTTTATGAATTATGGAGTGTTCGGAACAACTCGGTCAAATCTCTGTTATATTGTTTGTACAGAGTTGACCGAGGGGTTCCGCACGAAGTATAGGGCAATGGTGCCTCCCACTGAGCGTCTTATAAATCTTGCTCTAAAGAACGCTTTATCCTAAAACATCTTCAGAAATCTCAAGAAATCCCAAGTAATCTCGCTCTAAAGAACGCTCCTCTGGTCTTGTTTTGGAAAGGGTTAAATTACTATGGGTCCAGATTGGTTTGTGCCTTGGTGAAGTCTGATCAGGACCCATGTTATTCTCTTATAGTTGCTACATGTCATAAGTTTTTACAGAACCACAAGGATATTGACCAGACTGCTTTGAAAAACAGGCTGATCTGGATCCATGTTGTTCTCAAATCCAATGACAACCTGTTTTCAAGATCCTGATTCATTGATTATGCTAAAATACAAATTCTCATCAACTTGGAAAACAATAACAAAATTATATCAAAATTGAAAAAAGAAATGAAATGCATGTTCATGATATATGTAAACCTCTTTTTCAACAACAACGAACGGAACAGATAGAACAAGATGTGTTTGTGAAACATAAATGCCCCCGAAATGGCCGTTTTTCGAAAATGTTAAGTTTTCTTGTAAAGGGTTGATAAGGCTTAAGGGATGACCTTGAGGAAGGTTATATTGCATGGAACAGACAGATATCATTGAAAGAAAGTTACATACCAACTTCAAGTTTTGTATATCTCATAATTTTGGAGAAAGGCAAATGTTAAGTTTTCGGACAGACAGAAAGATGGACACAAGTAAAACAATATGCCTTCGATCTCCTGATACCGGGGCATAAAAATCCATGAAAAGATAGTAGAGCATTCAATGAATTTGAAGTGGTAGAATAGCTACAAGAACAAGTTTTTCATTTTTCCATCTCACTGGGTAACAAGACTGCTTTAAGTCCCAGTATACTCAGTTATTTTCATTAAGCTCTCTTTTTCTACAACAGCCAAAAATTGCAAACTTCAACAATATGTCAAAGGTAAGATGAATAGGAATATTCTTAGAAAATTCAAATTTCATCAAAATCTATACAAAAATATAGGACTTTTGTTGTTTACAAGATGTGGACGTATGGATGTAGACCAAAAGTATTAGTAAAGTCTTGGCGTGATACACATTAAAGTAACTATATCTTGCTCACAGCAAACATGCTCACAAACAAAATGATTGAGAACAGGATCTGGGAAGGGGTCCTAATAGCACACAAGACCAACATGGATCTAGATCAGCCTGTGCCATTTCGCAGTCTGATCTAGATGCATGCTGTTCTCTAATAAGTTCATCATTAACCCTTTCCCAAACAAGACCTGGTTTTGACTTCCTTAATAGAATATAGTCTAGGAGCCAGGTCCTGGAATGGAACTTTTCTTGCAACCGGTGACCTATAAAATTTTGAGTGGTATTTTTCAATACATTAGGGTCCCATGCTTTGGTTAAGGGTGGATGACATGCTTAAAAGTGGTAGGATTTTTTTAAATCGAGGTCAAAGGTCATTTGGTGCACTTCTCATACATACCTCCTAAAATATCCCATAACTTACTCATTTATTAAGCTAAAACAATTATTTTGGTATCAAAATAAAGCTAATGATTTGCACTTTGACTTACATGAATAATATACAATTTCTTGACTTTCAATATTTTTGAATATTCATAAATTTAGCAAAAAATCGCTAAAAATCACCAAAATAAGTTTTGTCTACAAGTGAAAAAAAAGTTTTAAAAATACCAAAGGTATGTTTTTCTGGTTGAAATCATACTTAAAAATTGCCCAGAAACCTGTTCTCGACTTATATGTATTTCTTCACAGAATTAGTCTTTAGCTTAGGCTTGTAGTCATAGGTAAAAGTGGGTGGGGTAATTTTCCCCTAAAATTACAAAACATGCAAACATTGATGTAACAAAAAATCTTGCACATAAATGTGATGTTTTATCAGAATTTCTTGTTTTAAAATCATATTTGCAGGGATTTGTAAAGCTTTTAATGCATATTCCTGAAAATTAATTAGAATTTTAAGAGCCAAAATAACAATTCAATAAAACAGCATGTTAGATGGATACAGGTCATATCAACACCACAATGTCAAAATAATGACTCTTAATGAATATTTATCAAGTATCTAGTACAATTAAATGAAACAAGACTCGGATTAGCATAGTCGGCAGCTGAAAATATTCCTCTTTCTATCTTACGGGTAAAGGACATTAAAAAGACCCATGCCAGATTTTCAGGAATCAGAACAACATGGGGATGGTCAGAATTTGCTTTGTTGTGTAGTGCATTGCTTTTATAGACCCAAAAGGAAAGCCATTTTAGAGCTGGACCTAAATTTTTCACTATCAAGGTTCAATGTCACATAAATGTTACTATAAATATAAAGCGCGGTTAGTTAATTATATACACTTGATTTAGAAGAACAGACTTGATTTAGAAGAACTAAATGAATTTCATTTGAAATTTCCTTGTGCAGGAATGATCTAGCTATCCAGGTTGACCATTCCATACAATATTTCATATACATATTTCCTATCGTTTTGTATGTCCGACAACCTAGCATGGGTCTCTTTAAAGATAATTACGAAACTGCCATCATTGCAATGCTTACACCTGGTAGCCTTACGAGAACATTCGAATATGTATACATAAAATGTAATTTGGAACAGAATATTCCATTCTGTGAATACATATCAATATCATCAGTCTAGAATCTGGATGTTCTGATGTGTGGTTATGAAGGTCTCCAAGAGTAACCATGAACATGTTAGTACCGTATATACGTTTATGTATATGCCTTCAATAGGGACAACAGAGGATCTGGTCTTTCAGTTTAATTAGTTTTGTGACCCAATAAGTTTTTATTGTACAAGAAATTGAACTCAATAGGCCCTATATCTCTTATTATGCAAATTATTTATTGTATGTGACATTTTGTTACGAGTAAATAGAAGAAAATAAAGATACCACAATTGTTGATCCATCATTCACAATCCCATCATGATACATATTTTTGTTTATTGATTCACGACTGTAATACGTATTTGAGTAGACACAGAAAAACTTTTGGTTAAAAAAAAGTGGAAATCTTTGGACCTGTGGTTGTTCTAACTCCACAACAATATATACCTGACAAAAATCTGGACAATGTTTTACTTATTACATGGCAAAAACTATTCCTAGTAAATCGTGCATCTTTCATTGGTATCTATATCAAAGAAATCATTGAATCTTTCCCAAATAAGACCTCGTTTTGACGTCCTTAGGAGAAAATGCTTGGGAAAACATTGATGCAAAAGGAGAAAATTCTGATTATCAGCATTTTCTTTTGCCTCAATATTTTCTAGGCTATATTGTACACAAATCTAATCACCCATTTGTCGTTTTAACTTTTAAACCAACTGAGATAAAATAAACACATATACTTTGAAGAATTATACGAGGTATAGTCAAAAAGTTCCCGGACTGCCTTTGAATTATATTTTTTCCGACGTATTTGATTCAAGTCTTTATTCAATAAGTAATTTCGAAATGTAAACAACGACTTTGATAAGTTTTTGTGGTTTTAAATTGTTAAAAATCAAAATTTTCTAAGACTTTAAAGCATAGTGTTCAAGAGTACGGATCACTTTGAAATAACCCTTTCTCTCAATATTCTTACTATTATTCAAAGGACCATATCTTAAAAATTACTGGCGCCTTTACATGCAGCCTCGAAACGGCATCACATCAACATATTTTCTGAACAATTTCAAAATTTTAACGTCGTGGCATAAAAATTCTGCGTTTCATACATATTTCTCCAAGCAATGGATGAAAGACAACTGAAATCAAGGCGACGTCACCACAGCGTACGGAACAAATCTGCGCTATTAACGTCTATGTGAAGGCCAGAATGACGCCTATGGAAATTTAGAAGTTCTTTAAATCAAGCAACGGCTTCAGTGCATATTCTAGGACAACTTTGTTTAATTGACACAAGAAATTTTGGAATTAACGCGCGAAAATAAGCGATGATCTTAACAATGAGCGGCCGAAAACATGCTCATTTAGACATGAAGACCGATATTCTCACCGACTGATGGAAATCATTTGACGATGTAGCTTATATTGTTGGAATATTTGTCGTGGTGCAATTCATGAAATAATTTCGATAAAATAAAATACGTCTAAACTGTACACAGGACGGGAGGCGCGGCTTTAGAAGACGATGAGCAAAAGCCATTCGTCTTTGAACGTTTCCTAAGAAGCGTGCGAACGCTGATTTTACAAGGATAATGTACCTTACCAACCTAATGCAATAATCGTGCCGATATTAAAATAAGAACCACATAATTATATTATGTTTTAAGCTATGAACGACTGTCTGTCCCACACGCAATGCAGCCAGGACTCAGTAAAATGCCATTTCAGCATTTCTCTTGTTTATCGAAATTTTCCCGATGTTGCAGGTTTGAGTCAAACGAAGAACTTTGCCCTGCGACCAGGTCAGCTGTGAAATATTATGACACCGAATTCATTCGTTTGCTCCATATGTGTATCGCGATGGGGAGTGGGGTATCTAGAGCATTCTGATAAATAATTTGAAAAGTTGTGAACTAACCCGAAATCATTGATTTTCGCTCTGTAAAATACGACGTTATGTAGACGTCGCTGTACGACGTCAAAGTTATCCGTACATTGTTTATGTATGTTTTTGCGACTGTAAAATAATTTGTTATATGTATTGTATCAATATAAATCATATATGTACTTATCGGACATGATTTCCTCTTTTTAGGTATATAAGTTTTATAAATATCCGAATGCATATAATTTACATACGAAGGCAGTCCGGGAACTTTCTGACTGTACCTCGTACATTTGATCCTGGAACAAAAAAGCTGCTTTTTGGATAAGGGCGCATTCGACAGGGTGGGGTCACGTTGAGTGGGGAAACTTTTGACAATTTGCAAAGATGTAACTTATGAATTGCTTTTAAAGCAATCATATTTTGTATTTTGACTTCAACAATTGTCCAAAATGCTCGTTACCTTTGAGCGGACATTTTTCTCAGCAAACGTAACATCATCGGCTGACATTTGGAGTCATCGCTTTGCTTACATAGCAAATATGGTGCTAGGGCAATGGTATTCAATAATGATTAGAGTGTAATTTGGAAAATCAAAATCAGAGACGATCTTTATGATTATGAACACGCACAGCTAATACTTCTATGAGAAAAAACAAGCATTTGTGAGTGGTATAACGCATTCATAAATTATTTTACCTATGATGTTTCTGTCTTTGATATATCTGGACGTCCTAACATGACGTCGGCGAAATCGTTCATGACTTGCCAATTGTGTCCTAGAAACTATCTATAGAATTCCCCAAGTACAGTTCAGACGCTTCTTTGGGAAATAAATGCATATGTTGGAAATGTGGTATATCGTGCAGTGGCAAATATATCGAAAAGATGTAAATATTAGATGTGTAAGACAAACTTTCCTCACTTATCCATCTCAGACCTAGGTTGCGCTGCTCAATATGACCCTATGTTGCCATAACAACTATAGAATGCGCCTTAATGCATAAATTTAGTTTTTGTATCCTATAATATCATAACAGTTAGAACATAAATGAAAAAAATATGACATAATGCCGGATACTTTATAAACAACCCTCCTACATACTAAATGAGCTCTGTTTGTTTAATACTTTTGGAGTAAATGCCAATGTTAAGTTTTGAACAGACAGACGGACGGACAGACAAGAGTAAAACAATATGCCCTGATCGCTCGATACAGGGGCATAAAAATATATGGACCCATATATATTTTCTATATATATATATAAATTCAGTATATTCCTATATTTGTAAGCACTAAACTGACCAATATCTGAATCTACCATCACCAGCATGCCATATATGGACCAAGTATGACAACAATAATTTAGTTCCTGTAAGAATGCGTAAAGATCCTGCACCTCTAGCTTTGCTTGACATCACACAATGCTCATGTTAAACTGACTGCCACATGTGAAGGTCTAAGTATCAAAGAGAAGATCTTTTTTGCACTGATGCATGTGTTTGTGAGTCAGAACTGTGTAAAGACCTGCGAATCTTGGTGCATCAGACAGTGATAAGGATGAGTATATATGGCATGAGTTGAGTGTATTGAAGTGTTTAGTATAGGGTAGTGGACTTTACAAGTCTGGTTATTGCATCATGTGTCTTGTTGTTATTGTAGTTGTTGTTGATGATGGTGATGGTGATAATGATGATGAGGATAGTGTTGTATATAAAGACACAGATATTACTTATATTTAGTAAAGTATACATGATACATACAATGAACAAAACAATGAGTTAATGCATTACCTCTGCTTTCCGCAACTATGATGCAGAAGACATTTCGGTCGTGGTTTGACAAATAAAACTCTATAAAATGGTCTTACTTTCTAAAATGCACATCACTGGCTATCTCTCGCGAATTCATATATAATTCAGCTTAATCTTTAAAAAAAAAGATGTCTTTGTGAAACACGAATGCCCCTGAAAAGGCCAATGATACGTTTTTACATTAAGCTTTTAAATAAATGGTTGATAAGGTTTTTGTGTGAACTCCCTTTGGAGAAAAGGCAAAAGTTACGTTTTCACGTTAATTAGTTTAAATGTTAAGTTTTCATGGTAAGGGTTGACAAGGATTAATGGAAGACCTTGGGGAAAGTCATATTGCATGGAACAGATATATATCATTGAAAGAAGGTTAAATACCTTTGGAAAAAAGGCCAATGTTAAGTTTTCATGTTAAGTTTCGGACTGACGGACGGACAGACAGATGGATGGATGGACAGACAGACAGACGAACAATGGTAAAACAATATGCCATCGATCTATCGATGCGGGGCATAAAACGACTAATTTGTGGTCTTATTTCTATCTATGTTAAAATTTCGCTATATAAACATTTAAGGTGCCATCTTGAATTTTGTTGGCCATTTTGAACAAAAGGAGAAAGATTATTTTGAAAAAAAGATATTTCAGTATCTCTAATAAGTATGTAATACTAGAGATATTGTTTTATTCACTTAAACTGTAAACTGAGTTTCCTGTGTGTGAGCTATTTGGTTCCAGCGCTAAATTCCTTTCCCTTTGGCTCTATAAAAGCAATGCACTACCCAACAATGCAAACTCTCACCGTCCCCATGTTGTTCTGATTCCTATAAAATATGGCACGGGCCTGGGGAATATTTTCAGCTGCCGATTACTATTATATAGATACTTGATAAATATTCGCTTTAAGAGTCATAGTTTTGACATAGTGGTGTTGATATAATCTGTATCCATCTAACATGCTGTTTCATTGAATTGTTATTTTGGCTCCTAAAATTCAAATTATTTTTCAGGAATATGCATTAAAAGCTTTACAAATCCCTGCAAATATGATTTCAAAACAATAAATTCTAATAAAATATCACATTTATGTATAAGATATATTGTTACATCAATGTTAGCACGTTTTGTAATTTTAGGGAAATTACCCCACCCACTTTTACCTATGACTACAAGCCTAAGCAAAAGACTAATTCTGTGAAAAAATACATATAAGTCAAGAACAGGTTTCTGGGCAATTTTTAAGTATGATTTCAACCAGAAAAACATACATTTGATATTTTAAAAACTTTTTTTTCACTTGTAGACAAAACTTATTTTGGTGATTTTTAGCGAATTTTTGCTACATTTATGAATATTCTAAAATATAGAAAATCAAAAAGTTGTATATTATTCATGTAAGTCAAAGTGCAAATCATTAGCTTTATTTTGATACTAAAATAATTGTTTTAGCTTAATAAATGAGTAAGTTATGGGGTATTTTAGGAGGTATGTATGAAAAGTGCACCGAATGACCTTTGACCTTGATTTAAAAAAAATCCTACCACTTTTAAGCATGTCATCCACCCTTAACCAAAGCATGGGACCCTAATGTATTGAAAAATACCACTCAAAATTTTATAGGTCACCGGTTGCAAGAACTTTTAATTTAACCCCCTTTGTAAAAGCTGGCTCCTAGACTAATAGGCTTGGGAAACCATTGAAACAAAATAAGAAACTGCTGATAATCAGCAGTTTCTACTTTTGTCTCAATATTTTCTTTGTCATATTTTATTCAAATCTTATCCATAATAACATCCATTTTGTCATTTGTGGCAGATTTAGAAGTGGATCGCCCTAAAATTTTGTTGTTTGGTGAAGGGTTAATTGTAACAACTCTAAAAGAGCAACATGAATTAGCCTTCCCTCAAGTACCAAACTGATTTCAATCAAACACAAAAAAGCCCTTTTCCAGATCCCAGCTCAACCACGTTCACAAGATATCTCTGCTTTTCAACAAAAATCTCGTAACTGCAGCTTAAAACAAGCTGCAGTTACGAGGTTTTTGTTGAAAAGTGATATTTTACAGTACATTCTTGAATATTGGAGAATATCACAGCTAATTTTTGCATTTGATCTTGATCAGGCTGACACACACTTGCGAGCAAAATGAACATTTAACCCTTTCCCAAACAAGACCTGGTTTTGACGTCCATAATAGAAAAGACTTGGGAAAACATTGAGACAAAAGAAGAAACTGCTGATAACAAGCAGTTTCTCCTTTTGCCTCAATATTTTCTGAGCCATAATGTAGACATTTTCCATATGAATTTATACCAATTTTGTCCTCTGGAGCGGCTATTAATTTGGAAAAAACTAAATTTTTGCCGTTTGGGAAAGGGTTAACCTTTATCATGCTGAATAAAAAAAGAAAATGTTGGATATAAAGTAGGACTGCACAAATAATTATGTGCAGGTTGATCTTATTCTATGCTACCTTCAAAAGCGAGCTGAATATTCTGAACAGCATTTTCTTCTTTTCTATCATGCTTTTTTCCATACTGTAATTTGAAGATATTTTTCTATACAGTAACATTTATTTTGTCACCAGCAACAGCTCTGGATTTGGTTAAGTCTAGAATATTATATGTGGACAAGGATTAATTGGTGCTATGAAATGGTTATAATCTTTGAACATTTTGTGGTAAGAACACAATGAAGAGAAATGAGCCAGGATCTGGAAAAACGTCCCTTATAGCATTTTCAATAATTGAGTTTCAAGATCAGCCTGTTGTCAAATGCAGCCCAATATCCATTTATGATGCTCTCTTTAAGTTACTACAGGTCATGAAGAAGCTATTAGAGAACAACATGGATCCTGATCAGACTGTGCATATGCACAGGCTGATCTGGAACCATGTTGGGCTCAAAAGCCTTAAGGGACCTTTTTCCAGATCTTTAATTTAATATATGGAGAAGAAAATGAAGAATAGACAAAACAATTTACATAGTGTATAGGTCCTGATAAATAACCTGTCAAAGCATCTCTAGCTAATAGCTAGAGATACTCTGTCAGGTCATTTATCGTGACCTATAATTACATCCTATATCGTCAGTGCTATTGCAAAACCACGTAACTCCAGCTTGATTAAAGCTGGAGTTACGCAGTTTTGCAGTAGCACCAATGATATGCAAGTTGTCAAACTTTGAAAAGCCAATTTTTTAATTCAAATAAATAAATTATTCTTGTCATATTAATGATGAGTTTGCTTTGCTGTTTTTTTTTTCATAAATCATTCAAAATTGAAATCCTGTTTTTTCCCAATAAATAGTTCAGTTTCCAACTCATCTCCAAGCCTTGTCCATTTTCTTTGATTTAGGTTGTACTGTCGCTGTTTTTTGTTGTGCTGGCGCTGTTTTTTGTTGTTTGTTGGTAGTTTGGGTTGGTCCACTTCCAGTTTTGGTTGATTTTGTACCAGCTGAAATGTTCATATTGAAGATAAAAATCAGTCGAAAGCCTTTTTCACCATTTCCCGAACAAGACATTATTTTGACCTCCCTAATAGAAGAAGGCTTGAGAAATCATCAAGGAAAAAGAAGAAAATGCTGATAACCAACATTTTCTCCATTAGCCTCAATGTTTTCTGAGTACAGTATTCCTACCTTTATAAACATCTATTTTGTCTCTGTAACTGCTTTCAAATTGAGACAATTTAAATTCTTGCAGTTTTGTTCAAAAGTTCAAATCCCATCATTTTTCAAATACAAATTGTCTTAAATATTGTTATTTAACCCTTTCCCAAACAAGACCTGGTTTTGACATACCAAATATAAATGGCTTGGGAAAACATTGAAACAAAAGAAGAAACTGCTGATAACCAGCAGTTTCTCCTTTTGTCCCAATGTTTTCTATGCCATATTTTTCACAAAATAATCCTATCTTTATTACCTTCCATTTTGTCATTTTAGGCAGTTTTTAAAGTGGATCCTTAAAAGTTTGCCGTTTGGGAATGGGTTAAGGAAAAGGTTTGTACACTGCATGATCGGAAGACAGTTTTTATAGTAGGCAGGCATTTTATTCTTTCTCTATAGTATTTTCTATTCTAATTATTGAGGTCATCAAGCTAATTCCACTTTGCTTACATTACAAAGGTAATATCTTATTTGTCACTTCAGATACTTCTATCATCCGAAAGATTAACAAATGAGCCAAGGTCTGGAAAAAGGTCCCTTATAGAATTTGAGACTACCATGTTTCCAGATCAGCATGTACCCTATAGCAGTCTGATCAGGATCAATGCTGCTTACATTTGCTACAAATCATGAAGAAGCTATTTGAGGACAGCATGTGTCCTGATCAAACTGTGAATACGCGAAGGCTGGTCTGGATTCAAGTTGTTTGCAAAGGCCAAAAAAGACCATTTTTTTCCTGATCCTGGCTCTATTATGTAATGTTATTTCTGAAATGATCCTACCTGTATTTTTCTTTGTTTTATTGTTTACACCTGTTTGTTTGACTTTCACTCTGTCTGAAGCTGACTTGGGTCTTTCTTTCATCTCTCTGGAAAAGGGAAGCAGTTACAATGTTGAATTTGTTTAACCCTTTCTCAAACAGTGTAAAAGTTAGACTTCTCATTGGAAGCTAACACAGAAGACAAAATTGAAGCCGATAAAGATGAAGTGGTTATGTGCATTTTCTTCTTTTGTCTTAATATTTTCCAACGTGTTTTCTACTATCAAAGCCATGTCATGTTTGGGAAAGGGTTGAAAAACATTTTAAAACAATTTTCCACACGATTCTACATTGGTAGAATTTGTTAGGTGCTATAGATGACAAAATAGATGTTAACAAAGATAGGAATTTTGGGTCATTAAAACAAAGAAGGGTTTAGGAAACCCATAAGAGTACCTCCAATTACATGCATGCACACCAAAAACCTTTCATGTGTTTTAAAAAAAAACACCCTATGGAAGCAAGACTGTGTTGGCTTATCTTGGTCTATAATGTGTAACAATTCTATATCATCTGAATGAGCACTCATTAGGTGAATATATATTCAACATACCTGACCGATATCTGTGATTCTGGTCGTATAGGAGAGACTTGTCCTTGTAATGGTCGCAGTGCCCTGACAAATAGAGAATGGTAGTGACGTCTTAGTGGTCCACTAACAGAGAAATAGATAAACAACAACTGATATCCTCTGATGTAATTCTTCAGTACAAAAAACATTGTAACTCCAGCTTTAATCAAGCTTGAGATACAAGTTTTGCAATAACACCGACGATATACTTCACTGAAAAATGCTGCCAGAGATTTCCTTTGTTCTTTGAATCAAAGATGGTAAACAATCCATCAAATCTTTGATAGACAAACAGTGTGACTAAAATTACTAAACTTCAATTACATAAAATCGTTTATCTAAATCAATGAGAAATCCTTAAGATATTGTGATACATGAACATTATAAAGAAATTAATACAGCTTTTCAATACAAAAGCAAGGGATAATCATCTTTATTCAAAACAAGAGCTGTCCGAAGACAGCGCGCTCGACTTTCTAAGTTGCTTAGTATAAAGGGGGCATAACTACAAATATATTGGAGCCAGGGTCATGGACCCTTGTAGTAAGATAGAGGGTGTGATGGTGAATAAGTATTCCAAGTTTGGGTTGAATCCCTTTGATAGTATGGAAGTCATTGATGTTTGAAAAAACTTTAACCTTTGTTGCAACGCCGACACCAACGCCGACGCCCGGGTGACAGTATAAGCTCTCATTTTCTTCAAAAAGTCGAGTTAAAAACTTATATTGACAACCAAGAGCAAATTTTCCCTACCTTATATCCGTAGAACGATGGGGACTGCTTGTTGTAGGTGGTGGGGCAGATTTGGGACGAAACTCTGTACTGCCAAATACAGACTCTTCTGCCAATCTTTGATAATTGTCAAGGAGTTTTAATTTAAATTGTGTTTTGATAGTGATAAAAATATTATGGTCATGGGTCAATCAGCACTATTTGCTTAAAATAATTCTAATGTGCCCATGTTCAGGTCAAATGCTGAACTAGAACTGTCGCAAAGCGGACGAATACCCCCCACTAGGGCCTTGTCACTGAAAAAGTGCTATCAGTCAAAATGTTCTTGACTTAGAGCATGGAAATGAATTTTAAACAAAGTCCAACTGTGACCTTGACCTTTGACCTTGGTGACCCCAAAACAATAGGGCACCTCCATTGGTCATGGGCAACAACTGTGTGAAGTTTCATGATCCTAGGTCAAACGGTTCTCAAGTTAGAACACGGAAACGAAATTGTAAATTTTGACTACAAACACCCCCCCCCCCCCCCCCCCCAAACACCCCCCCCCCCCCCCTCAGTAGAAACTTCAAAGTGGCATAACTCTGCAACTAATGACTGGATCAAAATGAAAATTGCAGGTGCACAACTTCATATGATAGGGAACATCCTGATAAAATTTCAGAAAGCAAAAGAGGACACAAGATTATGTCCACGGACGGACGGACAGACAGACGGACAACCTGATTCCAGTATACCCCCACATAACTTTGTTGTGGGGGGTATAATAACTTCAGATTGCACAAAAGTGCAAGCTGATCAATAATTATTCTGTGCTGCCTATCAAAGAGTACAGAATCTTCAAAAAATTAGCATGAAAAAGATTATTGATAAAGGATACTGTGCCATCTTTTTTCTCTCCCTAGCTTTCAGTGTAGCTTTACTTAATCTGGGTTGGGACTGGGTTACTGATAGGCTACTTCTCTTCTGAAATTAAACATTTTTATGTAATGTTAAAATTCTGTTCCATATAAGTAATGTACTACTTTGACCAGCAAACTCTATAGAAATATACATTCAAATTCTTTCACTTCTTTTTCTTTCACTTCTGTAGCCAGGTACAGCTATATTCCGATATATCATCTGGCAATATCGACATGTTCAGTAGCACAGGTGGTAAAAAAAGAAACTAGCTCCGAAAAGAGTCAACGGTATTTTGTTTCCTCGTGACATCCGGCCTCTACCGAGGTAGTTGCATAGAGCGAAAATCTGTAAACAAAGGTAGGTCACAAACACATTTTTCTACAATTTTTTCTTTTACAACGAGTTTTTGAAAAATCCGGCGATACTGTAATATGAAGAAATGGTCGAAGTTTGTTGTGCATGAGAATATTCGATGTTATTAAGCAGAGTTTGAATACAATCGTTGAAAAACATATCAAAATCGAAAGTAAAACATTTTTTTACTTTCGATTTTGAAATGTTTTTCAACGATTGTATTAAAACCCTGCTACTAATACTGTATACTCCCGTGCACAACAAACTTCGACCATTTCTTCATATTACAGCATCGCCGGATTTCTCAAAAACTCGCTTTAAAAGAAATAATTTTAGAAAATGTGTTCGTGACCTACAAATTTTCGCTCTATGCAACTACAATGTACCTCTTTTTGGAGCTAGTTTCTCTGTTTACCACCCGTGAGTAGTTCAGTGGCAAGAATGCAGAAATAGTATTCTGAAGGTCCTAGGTTCATATCCCGGTTGAGTCCCAATATTCACCTCAAGAACATTTCAAATTGTTTCTTTGCTTCAAAAACTTATCACTACTTCTTGATTTGAAGGTGATATATGTAGCCAGGTAAAACTATTTGGTGATATATCGAGTGGCAATATCGACATGTGGTTTGGTAGTTCAGTGGTTAGAGTGAAGGAACGGTATTTGATCCTGATACCCTGGGTTCAAATCCCTGTCAAGCTACGATGTGTTTCACAACCTGTTTCATTTCATTTATTTTTGTTATAGATCATATTTAGTAAACATTTTGAAAATAAAATAATAACAAGTGATAGGGTTTACTGAGTCTCTCAAGTATTGATCATGTTCCATCATTCTAGAGGATGCTATAATCGCCATTCTGTCTGTTACTGGGATCATAAAGAATATCTCATGGATGTCTAACAATAACACATGATGTAACTTACTGAGTCTCTCAAGTATTGATCGTGCTCCATTATTCTAGAGGATGCTATAATCGCCATTCTGTCTGTTACTGGGATCATAAAGAATATCTCATGGATGTCTAACAATAACACATGATGTAACTTACTGAGTCACTCAAGTATTGATCATGTTCCATCATTCTAGAGGATGCTATAATCGCCATTCTGTCTGTTACTGGGATCATAAAGAATATCTCATGGATGTCTAACAATAACACATGATGTAACTTACCGAGTCTCTCAAGTATTGATCATGTTCCATCATTCTAGAGGATGCTATAATCGCCATTCTGTCTGTTACTGGGATCATAAAGAATATCTCATGGATGTCTAACAATAACACATGATGTAACTTACTGAGTCACTCAAGTATTGATCATGCTCCATTATAATTTATTCTAGAGGATGCTATAATGGCCATTCTGTCTGTTACTGGGATCATAAAGAATATCTCATGGATGTCTAACAATAACACATGATGTAACTTACTGAGTCTCTCAAGTATTGATCGTGCTCCATTATAATTTATTCTAGAGGATGCTATAATGGCCATTCTGTCTGTTACTGGGATCATAAAGAATATCTCATGGATGTCTAACAATAACACATGATGTAACTTACTGAGTCACTCAAGTATTGATCGTGCTCCATCATTCTAGAGGATGCTATAATCGCCATTCTGTCTGTTACTGGGATCATAAAGAATATCTCATGGATGTCTAACAATAACACATGATGTAACTTACTGAGTCTCTCAAGTATTGATCATGTTCCATCATTCTAGAGGATGCTATAATCGCCATTCTGTCTGTTACTGGGATCATAAAGAATATCTCATGGATGTCTAACAATAACACATGATGTAACTTACTGAGTCACTCAAGTATAGATCATGCTCCATCATTCTAGAGGATGCTATAATCGCCATTCTGTCTGTTACTGGGATCATAAAGAATATCTCATGGATGTCTAACAATAACACATGATGTAACTTACTGAGTCTCTCAAGTATTGATCATGTTCCATCATTCTAGAGGATGCTATAATCGCCATTCTGTCTGTTACTGGGATCATAAAGAATATCTCATGGATGTCTAACAATAACACATGATGTAACTTACTGAGTCACTCAAGTATAGATCATGCTCCATTATAATTTATTCTAGAGGATGCTATAATCGCCATTCTGTCTGTTACTGGGATCATAAAGAATATCTTGTGGATGTCTAACAATAACACATGATGTAACTTACTGAGTCTCTCAAGTATTGATCGTGCTCCATCATTCTAGAGGATGCTATAATCGCCATTCTGTCTGTTACTGGGATCATAAAGAATATCTCATGGATGTCTAACGATAACACATGATGTAACTTACTGAGTCACTCAAGTATTGATCGTGCTCCATTATTCTAGAGGATGCTATAATCGCCATTCTGTCTGTTACTGGGATCATAAAGAATATCTCATGGATGTCTAACAATAACACATGATGTAACTTACTGAGTCACTCAAGTATTGATCATGTTCCATCATTCTAGAGGATGCTATAATCGCCATTCTGTCTGTTACTGGGATCATAAAGAATATCTCATGGATGTCTAACAATAACACATGATGTAACTTACTGAGTCTCTCAAGTATTGATCGTGCTCCATTATAATTTATTCTAGAGGATGCTATAATGGCCATTCTGTCTGTTACTGGGATCATAAAGAATATCTCATGGATGTCTAACAATAACACATGATGTAACTTACTGAGTCACTCAAGTATTGATCATGCTCCATTATAATTTATTCTAGAGGATGCTATAATGGCCATTCTGTCTGTTACTGGGATCATAAAGAATATCTCATGGATGTCTAACAATAACACATGATGTAACTTACTGAGTCTCTCAAGTATTGATCGTGCTCCATTATAATTTATTCTAGAGGATGCTATAATGGCCATTCTGTCTGTTACTGGGATCATAAAGAATATCTCATGGATGTCTAACAATAACACATGATGTAACTTACTGAGTCTCTCAAGTATTGATCATGTTCCATCATTCTAGAGGATGCTATAATCGCCATTCTGTCTGTTACTGGGATCATAAAGAATATCTCATGGATGTCTAACGATAACACATGATGTAACTTACTGAGTCTCTCAAGTATTGATCATGTTCCATCATTCTAGAGGATGCTATAATCGCCATTCTGTCTGTTACTGGGATCATAAAGAATATCTTGTGGATGTCTAACGATAACACATGATGTAACTTACTGAGTCTCTCAAGTATTGGTCATGTTCCATCATTCTAGAGGATGCTATAATCGCCATTCTGTCTGTTACTGGGATCATAAAGAAGATCTCGTGGATGTCTAACAATAACACATGATGTAACTTACTGAGTCACTCAAGTATAGATCATGCTCCATCATTCTAGAGGATGCTATAATCGCCATTCTGTCTGTTACTGGGATCATAAAGAATATCTCATGGATGTCTAACAATAACACATGATGTAACTTACCGAGTCTCTCAAGTATTGATCATGCTCCATCATTCTAGAGGATGCTATAATCGCCATTCTGTCTGTTACTGGGATCATAAAGAATATCTCATGGATGTCTAACGATAACACATGATGTAACTTACTGAGTCACTCAAGTATTGATCGTGCTCCATTATTCTAGAGGATGCTATAATGGCCATTCTGTCTGTTACTGGGATCATAAAGAATATCTCATGGATGTCTAACAATAACACATGATGTAACTTACTGAGTCTCTCAAGTATTGATCGTGCTCCATTATAATTTATTCATGAGGATGCTATAATGGCCATTCTGTCTGTTACTGGGATCATAAAGAATATCTCGTGGATGTCTAACAATAACACATGATGTAACTTACTGAGTCACTCAAGTATAGATCATGCTCCATCATTCTAGAGGATGCTATAATCGCCATTCTGTCTGTTACTGGGATCATAAAGAATATCTTGTGGATGTCTAACGATAACACATGATGTAACTTACTGAGTCTCTCAAGTATTGATCGTGCTCCATTATTCTAGAGGATGCTATAATCGCCATTCTGTCTGTTACTGGGATCATAAAGAATATCTCATGGATGTCTAACAATAACACATGATGTAACTTACTGAGTCACTCAAGTATAGATCATGCTCCATCATTCTAGAGGATGCTATAATCGCCATTCTGTCTGTTACTGGGATCATAAAGAATATCTTGTGGATGTCTAACGATAACACATGATGTAACTTACTGAGTCTCTCAAGTATTGATCATGTTCCATCATTCTAGAGGATGCTATAATCGCCATTCTGTCTGTTACTGGGATCATAAAGAATATCTCATGGATGTCTAACAATAACACATGATGTAACTTACTGAGTCACTCAAGTATTGATCATGCTCCATTATAATTTATTCTAGAGGATGCTATAATGGCCATTCTGTCTGTTACTGGGATCATAAAGAATATCTCATGGATGTCTAACAATAACACATGATGTAACTTACTGAGTCTCTCAAGTATTGATCGTGCTCCATTATAATTTATTCTAGAGGATGCTATAATGGCCATTCTGTCTGTTACTGGGATCATAAAGAATATCTCATGGATGTCTAACAATAACACATGATGTAACTTACTGAGTCTCTCAAGTATTGATTGTGCTCCATTATAATTTATTCTAGAGGATGCTATAATCGCCATTCTGTCTGTTACTGGGATCATAAAGAATATCTCATGGATGTCTAACAATAACACATGATGTAACTTACTGAGTCTCTCAAGTATTGATTGTGCTCCATTATAATTTATTCTAGAGGATGCTATAATGGCCATTCTGTCTGTTACTGGGATCATAAAGAATATCTCGTGGATGTCTAACAATAACACATGATGTAACTTACTGAGTCACTCAAGTATAGATCATGCTCCATCATTCTAGAGGATGCTATAATCGCCATTCTGTCTGTTACTGGGATCATAAAGAATATCTCATGGATGTCTAACAATAACACATGATGTAACTTACTGAGTCACTCAAGTATTGATCGTGCTCCATTATTCTAGAGGATGCTATAATCGCCATTCTGTCTGTTACTGGGATCATAAAGAATATCTCATGGATGTCTAACAATAACACATGATGTAACTTACTGAGTCTCTCAAGTATTGATTGTGCTCCATTATAATTTATTCTAGAGGATGCTATAATCGCCATTCTGTCTGTTACTGGGATCATAAAGAATATCTCATGGATGTCTAACAATAACACATGATGTAACTTACTGAGTCACTCAAGTATAGATCGTGCTCCATCATTCTAGAGGATGCTATAATCGCCATTCTGTCTGTTACTGGGATCATAAAGAATATCTCATGGATGTCTAACGATAACACATGATGTAACTTACTGAGTCTCTCAAGTATTGATCGTGCTCCATTATTCTAGAGGATGCTATAATCGCCATTCTGTCTGTTACTGGGATCATAAAGAATATCTCATGGATGTCTAACAATAACACATGATGTAACTTACTGAGTCACTCAAGTATAGATCATGCTCCATCATTCTAGAGGATGCTATAATCGCCATTCTGTCTGTTACTGGGATCATAAAGAATATCTTGTGGATGTCTAACGATAACACATGATGTAACTTACTGAGTCACTCAAGTATTGATCATGTTCCATCATTCTAGAGGATGCTATAATCGCCATTCTGTCTGTTACTGGGATCATAAAGAATATCTCATGGATGTCTAACAATAACACATGATGTAACTTACTGAGTCACTCAAGTATAGATCATGCTCCATCATTCTAGAGGATGCTATAATCGCCATTCTGTCTGTTACTGGGATCATAAAGAATATCTTGTGGATGTCTAACGATAACACATGATGTAACTTACTGAGTCTCTCAAGTATTGATCATGTTCCATCATTCTAGAGGATGCTATAATCGCCATTCTGTCTGTTACTGGGATCATAAAGAATATCTCATGGATGTCTAACAATAACACATGATGTAACTTACTGAGTCTCTCAAGTATTGATCGTGCTCCATTATTCTAGAGGATGCTATAATGGCCATTCTGTCTGTTACTGGGATCATAAAGAATATCTCATGGATGTCTAACAATAACACATGATGTAACTTACTGAGTCACTCAAGTATTGATCGTGCTCCATTATAATTTATTCTAGAGGATGCTATAATGGCCATTCTGTCTGTTACTGGGATCATAAAGAATATCTCATGGATGTCTAACAATAACACATGATGTAACTTACTGAGTCACTCAAGTATTGATCATGCTCCATTATAATTTATTCTAGAGGATGCTATAATCGCCATTCTGTCTGTTACTGGGATCATAAAGAATATCTCATGGATGTCTAACAATAACACATGATGTAACTTACTGAGTCTCTCAAGTATTGATCGTGCTCCATTATTCTAGAGGATGCTATAATCGCCATTCTGTCTGTTACTGGGATCATAAAGAATATCTCATGGATGTCTAACAATAACACATGATGTAACTTACTGAGTCTCTCAAGTATTGATCATGTTCCATCATTCTAGAGGATGCTATAATCGCCATTCTGTCTGTTACTGGGATCATAAAGAATATCTTGTGGATGTCTAACAATAACACATGATGTAACTTACTGAGTCACTCAAGTATAGATCATGCTCCATCATTCTAGAGGATGCTATAATCGCCATTCTGTCTGTTACTGGGATCATAAAGAATATCTCATGGATGTCTAACAATAACACATGATGTAACTTACCGAGTCTCTCAAGTATTGATCATGTTCCATCATTCTAGAGGATGCTATAATCGCCATTCTGTCTGTTACTGGGATCATAAAGAATATCTCATGGATGTCTAACAATAACACATGATGTAACTTACCGAGTCTCTCAAGTATTGATCATGTTCCATCATTCTAGAGGATGCTATAATCGCCATTCTGTCTGTTACTGGGATCATAAAGAATATCTCATGGATGTCTAACGATAACACATGATGTAACTTACTGAGTCACTCAAGTATTGATCGTGCTCCATTATAATTTATTCTAGAGGATGCTATAATGGCCATTCTGTCTGTTACTGGGATCATAAAGAATATCTCATGGATGTCTAACAATAACACATGATGTAACTTACCGAGTCTCTCAAGTATTGATCATGTTCCATCATTCTAGAGGATGCTATAATCGCCATTCTGTCTGTTACTGGGATCATAAAGAATATCTCATGGATGTCTAACAATAACACATGATGTAACTTACTGAGTCTCTCAAGTATTGATCGTGCTCCATTATAATTTATTCTAGAGGATGCTATAATGGCCATTCTGTCTGTTACTGGGATCATAAAGAATATCTCGTGGATGTCTAACAATAACACATGATGTAACTTACTGAGTCACTCAAGTATAGATCATGCTCCATCATTCTAGAGGATGCTATAATCGCCATTCTGTCTGTTACTGGGATCATAAAGAATATCTTGTGGATGTCTAACGATAACACATGATGTAACTTACTGAGTCTCTCAAGTATTGATCGTGCTCCATTATTCTAGAGGATGCTATAATCGCCATTCTGTCTGTTACTGGGATCATAAAGAATATCTCATGGATGTCTAACAATAACACATGATGTAACTTACTGAGTCACTCAAGTATAGATCATGCTCCATCATTCTAGAGGATGCTATAATCGCCATTCTGTCTGTTACTGGGATCATAAAGAATATCTTGTGGATGTCTAACGATAACACATGATGTAACTTACTGAGTCTCTCAAGTATAGATCATGCTCCATCATTCTAGAGGATGCTATAATCGCCATTCTGTCTGTTACTGGGATCATAAAGAATATCTCATGGATGTCTAACAATAACACATGATGTAACTTACCGAGTCTCTCAAGTATTGATCATGTTCCATCATTCTAGAGGATGCTATAATCGCCATTCTGTCTGTTACTGGGATCATAAAGAATATCTTGTGGATGTCTAACGATAACACATGATGTAACTTACTGAGTCTCTCAAGTATTGATCGTGCTCCATTATAATTTATTCTAGAGGATGCTATAATGGCCATTCTGTCTGTTACTGGGATCATAAAGAATATCTCATGGATGTCTAACAATAACACATGATGTAACTTACTGAGTCACTCAAGTATTGATCATGCTCCATTATAATTTATTCTAGAGGATGCTATAATGGCCATTCTGTCTGTTACTGGGATCATAAAGAATATCTCATGGATGTCTAACAATAACACATGATGTAACTTACTGAGTCACTCAAGTATTGATCATGCTCCATTATAATTTATTCTAGAGGATGCTATAATGGCCATTCTGTCTGTTACTGGGATCATAAAGAATATCTCATGGATGTCTAACGATAACACATGATGTAACTTACTGAGTCACTCAAGTATTGATCATGCTCCATCATTCTAGAGGATGCTATAATCGCCATTCTGTCTGTTACTGGGATCATAAAGAATATCTCATGGATGTCTAACAATAACACATGATGTAACTTACTGAGTCACTCAAGTATTGATCGTGCTCCATTATTCTAGAGGATGCTATAATCGCCATTCTGTCTGTTACTGGGATCATAAAGAATATCTCATGGATGTCTAACAATAACACATGATGTAACTTACCGAGTCTCTCAAGTATTGATCATGTTCCATCATTCTAGAGGATGCTATAATCGCCATTCTGTCTGTTACTGGGATCATAAAGAATATCTCATGGATGTCTAACAATAACACATGATGTAACTTACTGAGTCTCTCAAGTATTGATCGTGCTCCATTATAATTTATTCTAGAGGATGCTATAATCGCCATTCTGTCTGTTACTGGGATCATAAAGAATATCTCATGGATGTCTAACAATAACACATGATGTAACTTACTGAGTCACTCAAGTATTGATCATGTTCCATCATTCTAGAGGATGCTATAATCGCCATTCTGTCTGTTACTGGGATCATAAAGAATATCTCATGGATGTCTAACAATAACACATGATGTAACTTACTGAGTCACTCAAGTATTGATCATGTTCCATCATTCTAGAGGATGCTATAATCGCCATTCTGTCTGTTACTGGGATCATAAAGAATATCTCATGGATGTCTAACAATAACACATGATGTAACTTACTGAGTCTCTCAAGTATTGATCATGTTCCATCATTCTAGAGGATGCTATAATCGCCATTCTGTCTGTTACTGGGATCATAAAGAATATCTCATGGATGTCCAACAGGGCGGCCTGAAGCTGCAAATACATGTACAAATAAATGATAACCCTTACACATTTAATTAACCCTTTTATGTGCTGCACTTTCAAACAAGGTGCCAATTTCAATCAGAATGTCTCACTTTAAGTAGAAAGCAGGCAGTGTAGGTAAGCTAAGACACCTGTGTGGGGCTGATCTTGGTCTATACTGCCTGCCAAAGCTGTGGTCACAACAGGAATATGACATGAACAACATCAGAAGGGCAAGATGGTTTTCATGAAAGCAAGTGTTATCTCCTTTATAATTTTACCAGTTAATTTCAATTTATAAATTCACCATGAGATAGAACATCTCTTACCTGAGCGACAATTCTCTCTAACAATATCCTGTCCTCCCTGGTGAATGTCCCTTGTTTTATAGGTGTCTCTGCTTGAAAACTGAATGCAAAGTTCCTAGTGTCCTGTAATACATGGTTGCATTGTCAAAACCTATCTTAGATAATGGCTCATCATTGTTTGCAGTATGTATTCTTACACCAAATGAATCTGAAGTAAGTTGCTTGAAAATTGTACAAGTTTTGTTGTGAATTTGGTTGCAGATTTTCATGTTTAATCTCAGATTAAGAATGGAAGCAAACTCTGTAATGAATATCTCTGTAAGTTAATGTTGTTACAATTATAATTAATTCTATTGGAATAAGGATGGAAATGGCGTTATCAATTAAGTTTAAGAAATCTTGTATTAATTAAAAGCACAGGAATAAGACATTTGACAAAAACAATAAGCTAATGGTTATTTCATGAATTTTGACATTACTCACATTGATAGTTTTAATGATCTCCTGAACCTTGTGTGTTTTCAGTAATCTTCTAGTCAAATATCCCTTCACAGTTGCAGATACTCGATCAAACTTGGGCTGCATACGCGGATCAAAAACCTGAAGAATATTGTAAACTACATGTTAATGTCATTCAAATAGACCAGAAATTAAGACTGAATTGCAATTGCCTTTATTTTTCACTAGTGGTAAAATAAGCATAATTCAAAGAAGACTATGGTTTTGGCATCCCTAATAGAATTGGCCTGTGAAAATATTTAGGCAAAAGAAGAAAATGCTAATAACCAGCATTTTCTCCTTTAGCCTAAAAAAATTCTGGGCTATATCAGACACGAATCCAAGTATGTTAGTCAACATACATTCAATTCCTGTTAACCCTTTCCCAAACAACAAAATTTCAGGGTCATCCAATTTGAAAACTGCTGCAGACGGCAAAATGCATGTTTTTTAAGACAGAATTTGTGAAGAAGAAAGCACAGAAAATATTGAGGCAAAAGGAGAAACTGCTGGTTATCAGCAGTTTCTTCTTTTGTCTCAATGTTTTCCCAAACTATTTCTATTAGGGACGTCAAAACCAGGTCTTGTTTGGGAAAGAGTTACCTACAGCAGCTTCCAAATTGGAAGTCTTAAATATCTAAATGGTTAAAATTATTGTGTTCACTATTTGTAGGTAAATATATGAAATTACCTTATCTGGTATGACAGGTTTACCCGCCTGCCAAGCCTGTGATGGTTTTTTAGCTGGAGAATGCATGACTGGTCTATGTGTTGACACTTTAGGAACAGGCACAGGTGTAGATTGGTTAGAGAACACAAGTTGTTTGGGCGTCGCTCGTGCAAAACTGCTCACATCTGATGCATCATCTCTATCTACGGGGTTCTGACTTAAACTTGGACTTGTAGGATAGATGTATGGGTTACTGGACTGTGTTGTTGATGTTGTTTTTGACTGATTGTTGGATTTCTTCTTTGTAGCTCGGCGGGGGACATTGTCAGTTTGTTTAGGAGGAGGCATGCTTATCACACTTGTATTTTGTTGAGGCACATTATAGACTTGATTGTAATAGCCTAGATGACTTGTATTTGGATCATGACCTTGAGAAGGATGGCCCTGACCTGGGTGACCTTGACCTATATGACCTTGACCAGGAAAATATTGACCTTGATGTCCCTGTGCTGGATGACCTTGACTGAGATAACCTTGACCAATATGACCATGACCAGGATGACCTTGACCCTGATGTAAAGGTAAGACTGTATGTATATCACTATATGGTATTGTGCTGTAGCTGGTATTATGGCTCATGATGCTGGTGTTCAGATTCTGCTGGAAAGGCACTGTTGGTACAGGCTGGATACGAAATGGAGGACTTCTAGCTGCCATAGGGAGCGGATGGTGGGAAGACATGGGCGGCTGAACTGGGAGCACAGGCTGACTGGGGTATGTTGTCTGTGGCACTGGCATCCCATTCTGGATAGGTAGAGGTTCCTGTATTGGATGCTGGAAATAAAAAAAGTATTTTAATAAATTTCTTAGATTGATGATTAAATATTTCCCGACTTGAACAACTAACATTTAGATGCTTTTGAAAGTACATGTACTATTACAAGGTGTAATCAAAATGTTGACAGCCTGGTGTACTTTAACCCTTTCCCAGACAAGACCTGGTTTTCACGTCCCTAATAGAAAAGGCTAGGGAAAACATTGAGACAAAAGAAGAAACTGCTGATAACCAGCAGTTTCTCCTTTTGCCTCAATATTTTCTGTGCTACAATTTGCACAATTTCAATCTTTTTCAACATCTATTTTGTCGTCAGTAGCATCTTTGAATTTGGACCACCCCAAATTTTTGTCGTTTGGGAAAGGGTTAAGGAATTCCAATCGCTAAAAATCTTGTTCAATCTGTCACTCTATCTAATCAAAGAAATTTGGAGGGTTAAATCATTCTTGTTTTTTTATCACAATATTTTGAAGGACAGTGCATCAAACTTGCAAAACGTAGAAAGTTAAGTGAGAAAGACATTTTGTATTTCCATGACAATACACCTGCATGCACATCGCAAGTTGCAATTACTGCTACAACTGCATGTGGGTATTAAGTCCTTCCTTGACCCATATTATCCTGATATGACCTTTCTGAGTTTTGTCACTTCCCAAATTTGAAATCCAAGTACAGTTTAGAATCAAAGAAGTCGTCATAGAGGCAGTGAATGATTACTTGAAGGACAAAAAAGACTTCTATTTGGAAGGAACATTACCTGATTGATAAACTGCCAAGCTTGGTTAGGATCAGGTAACGAGTCCGACATGGGTGCCCTGTGTGTGTCTGGGAGTGGGAGAGTTTCTATATCGTCCGGACCCTGAATCTTGTGTTGGTACGTCTGAAATTAATAGTACCAAAATTTTTTAGATAAAAAACTTTTAATCCTCTCCAAGACCATGACGCCTTTAGATAGCCCACAAGATAAAAGCTTAATAAAACATTGTGGAAAATGAAGAAATTGCTTGCGATAAGCAATTTCTTTATTTCCCACAAATACCCCACAAAGTTTTCTACCTCAAAAGACTAAATCTAAAATTTTAAAATGTCAGTTTACTTGAAATTGCCGTAAACATCATCTTTGAATTCGAAAAAATTAAAATTTTGCCGTCTGGTAATGGGTTAAACCTGTGTAATTCTCTCTAAAGGAGCACTAGTCACATACAAGAGGACCCTGAGGGCCCTAAATCCCTCACATGAGTAATGCTTTAATAATGCCAAATAACTTTGCATATGTTACGCATTGTGGTCCCAGAGAAGAATTTGGCCATGTAGTTTGGGAGATGTCGTTTACAGGAATTGATGCCACAGCAACCAAAGTTTTTCATGGATTTCAATTCTTTTGGCAATTTTTATAAGGGGCCACCCATGATTTTAACCCAAAAGTTTAGGAGATGTCCTTTAAGGAAATTTTGAGTTTCACAGAAATTCCCCATTTTCCGGTGAAACGGCAACCAGAGTTTTTCATGGATTTCAATTCTTTTAGCAAATTTTATAAGGGATCACTCAAGGAACATTTCTGCCAAGTTTGATTGATTTTGACACTGTAGTTTAGGAGATGTCGTTTAAAGATATTGTTGAGATTTAAAGAAATTACCCATTTCCCGATGCCACGGCAACTAGAGTTTTACATGGATTTCCATTTTTTAGCGATTTTTATAAGGAACCTTCCAAGGAACTTCTCTGCCAAGTTTGGATGATTTCAACTCAGAAGTTGAGGAGATGTTGTTTAATGAAATTTTAAAATTTAAAGAAATTTCCCATTTTCTGATGCCATGGCAACTAGAGTTTTTCATGGATTTAAATTCTTTTAGAAAATTTAATAAGGGACCACCCAAAGAACATTTTTGCCAAGTTTGATTGAATTTGACCATGTGGTTTAGGAGATGTCGTTCAAAGAAGTTGTTGAGCTTTTGTGGAAATTCCCATTTTCCGATGCCACGGCAACCAGAAGTTTTTCATGGATTTCAATTCTTTTAGCAATTTTTATAAGGGACCACGCAAGGAACATTTCTGCCAAGTTTGATTGATTTTAACCCTGTAGTTTAGGAGGAGATGTAGTTTAAAGAAATTGTTGAGCTTTTGTGAAAATTCCCATTTTCCGATGCCACCCCAACCGGAGTTTTTCATGGATTTCAATTCCTGTAACAATTTTTTATAAGGGACCACCCAAGGAATATTTCTGCTATGTTTGATTGATTTTAACCCAGAAGTTTAGGAGAAGATGTCGTTTCAAGAAATTGTTTCAGAGCTTTTGTGAAATTTCCAATTTTCTGATGACACGGCAACCAGAGTTTGTCATGGATTTCAATTCTTTTAGCAATTTTTATAAGGGACCACCCAAGGAACATTTCAGCCAAGTTTGGTTGATTTTGACCCAGTAGTTTAGGAGGAGATGTTGTTCAAAGAAGTTATTGTGCTTTTGTGGAAATTCCCATTTTCCGATGCCACCGCAACCAGATGTTTTTCATGGATTTAAATTCTTTTAGCAATTTTTATAAGGGACCACCAAAGAAACATTTCTGCCAAGTTTGATTGATTTTAACCCTGTAGTTTAGGAAGAGATGTAGTTTAAAGAAATTGTTGAGCTTTTGTGAAAATTCCCATTTTCCGATGCCACGGCAACCGGAGTTTTTCATTGATATCAATTCTTTTAGCAATTTTTATAAAGAACCACCAAGGAATATTTCTGCCAAGTTTGATTGATTTTAACCCATATATTTAGGAGAAGATGTTGTTTAAAGAAATTATTGAGCTTTTGTGAAATTTCCCATTTTCCGATGCCACGGCAACCAGAGTTTTTCATGGATTTCAATTCTTTTAGCAATTTTAATAAGGGACCACCCAAGGAAAATTTCTGCCAAGTTTGGTTGATTTTGACCCAGTAGTTTAGGAGGAGATGTTGTTTAAAGAAATTGTTGACGCAGTGACGGACAGATGGACATTGATAGATCACAATAGCTCCCTTGAGCACTTCGTGCTCAGGTGAGCTAAAAAGCAGTATTTTGAAGAAACAAACATGCTGCATACCAATTATATGAAGAATTGAATATAACATGGACACAGATTGCCCTTAATTTTGTGCCTTTCACATCCTTTAAAAGGAGTCCTTCTACAGTTACTTACTTGACTGGTTTTTCATTTATTCATATACTCATATTCTGCTTTGGTTTATTTGAAATCGTTTCCTACAGCTTGTCAAATATTTGTAAGAGTATATTTGAGCCGGGATCTGGAAAAACGTCCCTTATAGCATTTTTAAAAATGAACTTTCAAGATCAGCCTGTCGTCAAATGCAGTCCAATGTGCATCCTTGCTGCTCTCTTTAAGTTACTACAGGTCTCGCAGAAGCTATCAGAGAACAACATGGATCCTGATCAGACTGTGCGTATGCACAGGCTGATCTGGATCTATGTTGGGCTCCAAAGTCTTAAGGAATGTTTTTCCAGATCCTGGCTCATTTATAAAACAATTTATCAGGTATATTGATGCTAAACCCTTAAAACAAATACATGATAATGATATTTGAAAAAGTTGCCAGTTAGATCATATAGTTAGCCAATTACTACATAGCGACGCTTTTTGATGCCCCACATGATTATAGCTTTGGAAAACATTGTGGAAAATGATGAAATTGCTTGTTTCCATAAGGTACGATTTCACTAACCTGCAATTGTGTTTTGAATTTGGACCACCCTAAATTTTTGCCGTCTGGTAATGGGGTAATTACAGTAAGATCAACTCACCTCTATTTCCTTTTCCAGTGCTAACTGCTCTCTTCTCTGTGACACAAACAACTCCTCAAGTTGTGCTCTCTGCTGTTCTATCAGTTTCTTCTGTAGCAGCTCAAACTGTTCTGCCTGTATACGAAACAAGTCCTCCTGTGACAGATGATTCATGTTCTGTAGGGTGGATGTAAAGGACTGAATTAACGATGCAATGTCAAAGTTGCTGTCAGATTTACCATCGTCAGCATCATGTTGATCATCATCATCATTATCGTCATCATGTTGCATTGACTGTTCATGGACATGTGTGAGATATTTCTGGATATGTTCAGCCTTCCCTTCCTCCTCTTCTTCTACCTCTTCACCTTCAGCTTGCACCTCTGTGACCTGTATATCATCAACTACTGGGTCAGTGTCTCTAACAGGTACTTCATGGATATGTGTGTCCTGTTCAACATTATTTTTATTGTCATATTCATCATCTTTTATCACATCATAAGTATTTGAGTCACTTGCTGCATCTCCATTGTCTATTTCATTCACTGCTGTATCGATTTCTTTTTCCTCTATATAATCTTTGTATGCTTTTTGTAGGTTTTGTGCACTGTCATCATGGTCATTTCTACTTTCACTTTCATTATGTGTATGTTGGCTCTCACCCTCATCCACCACATTATAGTTGTCGCATGGCACATTGTTAGTCTGACTGTCCTGCATATCATCTACTGGTTCTAGTTGAAACTCTGCCTCAGTAAGACCCTGCTCTGCCTCTTGCTCTATTTCTGACTGATCTTGCTCCATGTCAGGCTGATCTATAATCACATTATCCTCACTGCTATCATCATCGTCGGAGTCCTCCAGGAGAACTCGCTGTAGATTACTACGGATCTGTTCTTCATCCTGCAACATGGATCTGTTCACATTCAGTGAGTTTTGACAGTTGGGTGGTAACACTGGTTGTAACACTACAGACACTCCTTTTGTACTGTTAGGGCTTACTTCTCTACTTCTCTCAACTGTTCCAGCATCTAACATATCTTTCTCTGGTCTGTTTTGATGCATTAAATATGATCTGGTTATTTCTTCTTGCATAGAACTTGTGCTGCTGTTGGTTCCATGTGTGTAAATGTCTAACCCTGGACTTCCTTTATTCATGTTATACTGAGCCTCCAGCAACTTGGAATATTTTGACAGATTCTCTTCAGTTAAAATTCTTTCCCTACTACCTTTTAGTGTACTTGATTCAGAAATATCAGATTTCACACTAGTTTTGACAACAGCTGGGTGGTTTTCACCTATAGGACCTTCCGGTATATTTGCTGTATACACATTTAACACATGTTGACTCCTGGATGAGGGTCGAGAGTTCTGATAACTGTCACTTGAACTGTTCTGTACAGATGGAGAAAACTCATTCTCTTTATCTGATGTGTTTAGTTCCCCATCTTGTGACACATAACTCTGATCTAGCGGATGACCTTGACCTTGTTGTATCCCCGGTGATCCGGAGGATGAATCTATGCTTGGACTAAGGGCCACTTTGTTTAACAAGGGGCCACTTTCATGGGAAGTTCCAGGGCCCAAGCCAGACCTGGAACTATTCACGTTTTTTGACTCAGAATTCTCATTTTCTTCAAAGTTTTCACTATTTTTGGGTGTTATATCCAGTTTCCTTATTGAAATCTTATCCTCATATGACTGACTGGCACTTGTACTTATTTCTGTCACAAAAGAGGAGAAATGAACTGTGTTTTTCAATGATTTAGGGCTCATTCTGGACCGACTTGCACCAACAGAACTAGCTGAGCTCAATATAGAGGACCCTGTAGGACTCATGTGTCCACGACTGCTGGTTGACGTGTTGGCAGCGGACCCCTGTGAGGGACCTGTAACAGAACTATCATTAGTCACATTTATAGATCCATCATCATACATGTCACCCTGATCATGAGGTTCACCATGACCAGCTCTAGTAGCACCATTTGTATCAGTTCTATAGTATTGTACACTAGCACCCTGTCCGCCTGGATTACCCTCCCTTCCTTGATATACATTACTCGCATTACTACTTGTGGTAGATGCTAGAGTGTCTTCTATATTCAACGCTTTAGATAACTTTGTTAACATATGGATAATCTGTTGTTCTTTCACTGAATTTAGAGGGATTCCATTATAATCATTAGGGAGAGAGTCTAATTGTTCTAGAGAAGCAAAATCTGCTTGTAGAGAGTCTAAAGTTGCTAAAGCTTCTTCCTCTGATATAGGATAAGGGAAGAGTTCAGCTGCTGCAGCCTGTATTGGGTCTAGATCTGACCTCACCTCTGACTTGCCATATTTATGAATCTGACTCTTCTCTGCCTCCTCCTGCTTTACCAACTCCTTCTCTAGTGTTTCTAGTGGATTACGTAATGTCTGAATCTTCTCTTTACCAGACCTTTGTACCTCTGTAGTTTTACTCCTTACCTTGGATGAAGGGGAATCAGTGGATGGGGAGCTCAGAGGCTTTTTGTCTGATTTGTTTTTATCCACCTTTACATTATCTTTTTCCTTCCCTTTGCCAGTATGTTTTGGACTATCTATCTGTACATCTACACTCTGTGGTCTGCCACCTTTCGGTGACAAGCTTCTAGATGGTAGAGGTTTCTTGAGGTCCTCGGCCTCTATGCCTACATCAATATTCCGGAGGTCCGGTGTGGAGGCTGATTGCCTCATACTGCCATTTCTAGATGGAGGCCGGCCAACAGGTGGGTGGGGTAACAATCCTGCAGCAGAACCTCCAGATTTAGGTGAGGTGGATTTATCTGACTCACTTCTCGTCTGGTTGAATGCAGATGATGTCCTCTCAAGGTGTTGAGAAGATAAAGATTTTTGTTTATTCAGCACACCAAGTTTGCCTAGAGACTTGTAATTACTCGGTTTAGATTTAGGTGACCCTGATATCCCTGCAGCAGAGGTTGAAGACTTCCCAGATTTATATTTGTCTGTCTGTTTGGCAGCAGGGACATTTATTGTTATCTCGGGTGGAGCTTGTTTTCCAGGCTCTGTGAATGACTTTGTACTACTGAGTCTGGTAACAGTTTCTTCCATGTCTTTGTTTACAGAGCGCCTTGATGACCCAGCAGGGGAGGTTTTATTCTTGGACTTTTCTGCTTGTTTGGCTGCTCTTCTCTCCTGAAATGTACAATGTCATTTATTAATCCTTTCCCAAACGACAAAATGTTAGGATGATCCAATTTGAAAGCTGCTGTTGATGACAAAAAATATATTGTTAAAGATGGAATTAGTGTATAATACAGCATGGAAAATATTGAGACAAAAGGAGAAACTGCTGGTTATCAGCAGTTTCTTTTTTTGTCTCAATGTTTTCCCAAGCCATTTCTATTATGTACGTGAAAACCAGGTCTTGTTTGGGAAAGGATTAAATCAACAGTCTTACTCTTACTTCTTGTAACAAAATATGACCCATTAACAGACATCAAAATCTTTAAGACTTGTCCAAATTCAATTGGTGTTGCAGACAGCATTATTTCATGTCAATGAAATTTATTTTTTGTTCTTTTGGGATAGAAAACATTGTGAAACATGAAGAAATAGCTTGTTAAGCAATTTCTTAATTTCCCACAAAGTTTGCCAAAGTCATTATCGTGTAGAGACCAGGGAGTCAAAAGGAGTGTGGTAATGGGTCAAGACTGGTCCATATAAAGTTATTATTATATAAACTGGATATTACTATAGCATCTCACATCATAACTTAATTAGGATAAACATGATTAAAATACCTAAACAATAAATAAATATTTGATCTCTGAAGTCTACAGTCAAAAATAATATATTTTCTTTTTCATGCAACAGAAAATTCAACCATACTAGTTAAATAAACATTATCAAATAAATCATACAGCCAAACATATTTTGACTGAGCTTAAGTATTGAAAAATGAATTGCTGTTATTAAATGGAAATGTGTTATTGTCCAAATCATAGGCAGTGTCAGATTCAATGTCTTATTTTGTTTTAGCAAAATCACTGGTGGTGAACTCGGTCAAAGCGAGGGACGTTTTTTCGCGATCAATGTATTCCGTCTGTGTTGTTATAAAATATCGTAACTACGGCTTTATTGAAGCCGTAGTTACGAAATTTTATAACAACACCGACAGTTTGTCAATACAAAATGGTACACCCGGTCTGTTTTTAGAATCTATAAACTCACATTTAAACGCAAATATCTATACCTTGTTGTATCAAAAAATGTTTTAGTTCACCATCAGTGGAAATGCAGACTAACAAAATGTAGATAGAAGAAGTGCTGAGGTGATTTGAAACAAACAGTTACAAGTAAACTCAGTTGACCTTGCCTTGATAAAACTTTTTTCCATATACGTGACCTGTCACGCTAAAAGGGACCTTATCCGAACTCCAAAAATCCAAATTTTGACAGACTTGTCAGGCCAAGCACAGGTCAACCAGATCCCGTATGCGAAAATTGAACATATAGTAAGATAAGGGAAACATTCCAAATTAGAAAATTGCATAAAAGTGAAAAGTGTTGGCCCTAGTCTGGCTGCGCGGACTGCGCAGACTGACTAGGGTCGATATTTTTTACACATCTGATAAGGTCCCTTTTAGCGTGACAGGTCACATATGCAACACTAAGAACAAAGGACCATTTTCAAACAAGAGAGTAAAATCAGTGCAAGAATCATTCTTATTATGTAAATCAGTCAAAAATTGTAGTATGAAGAGATTAATCATACAGAGAAAGTATTTGCTTCTCATTTTAGGAGTTAGTGTTTTTTATAGTTATAAATTGTGATTCTAGATTACTGATTACTATACAGACTTTTACCATACAAATAAACCAAATATTCTGGTAATTTTATACATGTATTTTAGAACATTTGACATTTTTCATATATCTCCCACATATTATAATTCATAATATACATGAGCCAGGATCTGGAAAAACGTCCCTTAAGGCTTTTGAGCCCAACATAGATCCAGATCAGCCTGTGCATCAGGATCCATGTTGTTCTCTAATAGCTCCTTCGTGACCTGTAGCAACTTAAAAAGAGCAGCATGGATGCATATTGGACTGCATCTTAAAATAGACTGATCTTGAAACTCAAATTTTAAAAATGTTATAAGGGACGTTTTTCCAGATCCCGGCTCACATGTATGTGCATAGCCTTCACCAAGAACCTGTATCCCTGCACATACACAAACATAAACACATACAAGTAACTTATACACCCCATTTGTTCTGGGAAGCTCACTACGACTTTTGAGACTGTATGTCTTCTGCAAACAAGATGTAAATATCATTGTGTTGATTCAAATCCTTTTAATTTCTACCAATAAAATCTTCAGAACAAGATATTTAAAACACTGGAAGAGATTTTTAAGATTTTTAGTCTGAATAACTCACACAATTCGGTAGAAATTCAACCGTGCAGCGCAAGATATCCTGATAAAAAATTTAAGATACTTATAGAGTGGCTTAAAAATCTTGCTCTAACAAACAGACATCATGTAAATGCAAACTAATTTTTCAATGGGATGTGTACTTCTCAAGTATTCTCTAAAAATCATGCATATTTTAATCTATGACTTGAATTTGATATATTTATAAAATTCGTATGTTAAGTACACACACAGCTAGCTACTAGATTAAACTATGACTAAACTAGTAGAATTCTAAATCGAGTCAAACCACCAGATTTGCAATTTTAGTCATTACAACCATGGTTTTGAACTTCTATGCATATTAATAAGTCTTCAAATCTGTCCTTTAGGACAAGCTGCTGCCTTTACCAAAGTTATATCACAAAAGGAGAAAATGCTGATGTCAGCATTTTCTTCTTCGGTTTCACAGTTATCCCAAAACATTTCTAACAAGGACCTAATTATTCACCCACAGTCAGAGTCTTATTCCAAGTTTACCTTAAAAATGACACAACAATCCATCCTATTGGCCAAGACATACCTCTCCTCCAATCAGATGGCTTATTATGTAACTTTGATTTAGACAATCGGTTTAGAAATAATGGTGAATATAAACCTCCTTCTTGTTTGGCAAAGGGTTGAACATATTTATCAAAATCTGTATTTATTACCTCTACTCCTGCCACAATAGACTGTACTTTACTATGCATGTCCTCTCTTCTCTTGGCTCTTGTTTTGTTCTCCACTTTAACAGCAGCATGCTTGTAGGTCTGCATCTCCTCTCTCTTACTCTCTGTAAGCTGTGGATGAATAAAGTTGTTACATATCAGAGCCCCAGATAAAAGGGGGCAATGGGGTACCTATAACATAGGGTTTGGAATTGAAATAACAAAGAATGTCTTTACCACCTCTAATCTGTTGCTCAGGACATATTTCACAGTTGTCATGAGATGGTCTTTCAGAAAAATGAGTTTTCTTTCTTTTCTTCAAAGTCATAGAATGATGTCTCTATCACTTTTGTTATTAATTTTACTTCCGGTAAGATGCAATTTTATGATTGAGAGAAAAATAATCATAATTCTGTAGTAAGCAAATGATTCAACACATAACCGTTTCAACCCCTTACCAATCTGCAAAAGACACATGGTTTCATATAAGAATTTAACGCCTACAGTAACACTAGTTTTGGCGTCTGTAAACCCTATTTGGACAAGTCTATAATTGTCTTACTAGGGAATGGTTAGGACAGTATATACTTACAACAGGAGGCAGTATTGGTACGCCATTGAATCTGATCAGTGATATAAACTGTAGTGTAGAAGCATCTAATATAGGATGTCCTTCATCATCCAAGCTGCGACTACGAGCCTCAAAATACTCCAGCAGGTCAGCCATGTTAGGCGCCTGAAATTTATGAGAGAAACATGGGTAATAAAGATGAAATACCAAGTTCTCCAAAATGGCAAAATCTCTTAAAACATGACAATGATGATTCTCAAAGATCTTGATTAACTGACATGCCTAGTATGGAGGAAATGTGGTTTTGTACTAAACCATCAATGTGTCACCAATTTGGTCCCAAATTATTTCAAAGCCGCAAATAAAAAATTGTATATTTACTTCAGAATACAAAGGTACATGATTTCTCTACTTTCAGTGTACCAAACAAGAGCAACATTACTCCAGCTTGAACAATCTTTTGAAGTCACTGTATCGAATATTGCTAAATCCTATACAGTGTTTTACAATTACTGTTTACATTATACACAACAATCAATAAATCACAATGAAAGGTGATATCTTATTCAATTAGCTGACTTAAATGTAGTAGCATTGTTGTTTGTTTTTTAACTAAAAAAAATTAGTCCACTTAAAACTCCATGAAAAAAACACAACTTCACAATTTGTAGTGAGTATCATCAATACTTTGATTTGTGTGAAGCAGATGTTCTATGTCAATATAACCCGTCCTAGAGAACAATACCGGCAACAATAGACTGATAGAAAATCCAATTACTTAATACAGGCAATATACTGACACTTGCCCTGGTCTAGGTCCCTTTTGTTCAGATACAGCTCTAAATATTTAATTCCGGATAATCTTGCCATAAAATTTAAAAGCCTAGAAAACTGATTTCAAAATAATTTGTTTTGCTAGCAAGAATTTCAATTACATTTGTAATTTCAATCACTCACAATATAGCTTAATAAAGATGCAATTGTTTTTATCTATTTAAATTGATTCTTTCAATTCATATGTAAAACCTTTATCCGCTACTGATTGCAGACTCAAATCTTATTAATGGAATTCAAATCAATGTCAACAAAATACAATTGGATGGATTATGATGTACTTGAAAATTCCAAAGATCCCCTTCTTATTGAAGCTCAGACTCTAGAAAAGTACACATTCCTACATATTGGGTGAGATAAAGACATTAATTATTCAGATCTATAGTTTATTTCTGCCTCTTTATGCCTAGATGGCGATGATCCTGCCATATGCCCTTGAACAGCCTTCTAACACAAGTCGATTAAATAATCCATTCTCAGACAACAAAATAGTAGACTTTATGTGGAAAAAGGTTTAAGTGCCATTTTCTAAAGCAGAAACAGTACAGGAACAGAAATCATAAAATGCCTTATAAAGTACATGATTGTATAACAAAGAGAAAAATTTAAGTGATAATTTCAAATCATGTATACTTAAAGACACTTCTAACGCAACACTTACCATTTTGGTAATAACTTGAAATTTAATGAACCATTTTTCATCAATTTTTTAACATACTTAATTCATTCACAATTGCATAGTACCTGTAATTTTCATAAGGAAACATTGAGAAGAAATAATCAAATTTGCAGTTCATATAAGATGACTAGAAAACAAAAAGTCGCAAAAAAGCTGTGCCAGCTGATAACGTAAATTCATGTACCAGCAGTAAAGTTTATGATTCTGTGTGTCTGTCATGGACGTAAATGACTCGAAGACATCCCCTTCTTAACTCATCCCTTTTAAGTTCCTGTTCCATTTGTTGTAAATTTCTTGGAGCAAAAAGGCGAAAAACTAATGCTTGGTAACTATTTGATGATTTTGTGTAATGCTGAAACGTAAAAACATCATTTCCTAAACAAAATAGGTGTAACTGAATTCTAGTATTGCTTCGAACGTGAAATCATGTTATCAAATCTTATGAAGCAGTGGTTCGAGATATGATCATGATTTGGTGACGCTGCTTTGATGCTATTGAATTCTGCAATTGCCTGGGGTTTTGTGACTTTTTATTTTTGAGTCGTAGTGAAAACCTTTAATATTTTTTATGTTCGGATCAATCGATTTTGACGAAACTTACAGAAAACATGTAAACGTAGTTGAATTATATTTGCTGAAAATTTCATAAGATACACTGCATTATTTATTCTCTTGCCAGTTACATAAGATCATAAATGCTGACCTTGAATCTTTTGATATAATATGTCCTCAACTCTTTTTTTTTTGTTGTTGTTGTGCTTGCCTTGATTTGATATACATTTTTGCCCGATCTCTGTTCCTTAATTCAGTAAATATTATTAGGTTTATAGTGGTATTATTCCACTAGACTTGATATGAAAGTACACTTTGTGTATAAGCTGCACTCACCTTCAACTTTCTGTGTCGAAACATTTTATTTCTCATTTCATGATTGTTTCCCATTGTTGTTATAAATTATCTGCTGAATTCCAAGCAGATCTTTATACAATTATAATTCCAAGCTGATTTTTGAAAAGTTATCGAAATTCTGTGATCAAATAAAATGCCAATTTAACTTTTCTCTCAATCATGTGTAAGTGTCTGGTAATACCCTAGGCTATATTCCTTATTTCATTGCATCATTGATTTTAGATGTCACATCACACTTTTGAGCTGATAAGCCTGATATATATTGCACTTGTAGATCTAGCGCCTATCTATTATCAGCTTATTTGTATAAGCCACAATAAATATCATTCATCTGAGCTTAATTCTATCAGCTGCCTCTAAATTGATATTTTCCATTTTTCATGATATTTCATGAATTCATTTAAAACATTAATCATCCGTAAAATCCATTTCAATCATGGAATATGAAGCTTTCTTCTAATAAGTATTGTCTATAAGCCAAGATACCAAAATATTATAATGCACTCCTAGGAAATCAATCCTTACCCAAACATTATTACTTTTCCTGACTCATAATGACTAAAATTTGAAGTTTTACCACAGAAATGTATTGTAAATGTGCCTCATTTGAGTCAATTCATACATAAAGATGAAATAGTTTGAAGAATTCTAGCCATAAAGTTATCATTCCCTAATGAATCAACAGTTTCAAACAGTGGATGTATATTCTTTTTGATTTTCTTTGAAAAAGGAAGGGCAATGAATGTAAGCGTTAATTGCGTTTTATTTATAAAAACAGATAAAACAATAAATGGTTCCACCCAATTGTAGGTTGCTATTTATGACAGACAGGTGACAAGGTACACTAATTCAACTTACATGTAAATTGATCTTCCTTGTTAATTCAAATATTGTTTACTCATGTATACATGTCTTGATATTGAATAAGAAACAATTCTGTACAACTAACAGTATACATGTATTACAACAATGAGCTTTGGTTTAACTTTTGCTTTCGTTTTCTTTTTTTATCATATTTTTCTTATTTATTTCAAAACTAAACCTCCTCTTGACTTGGATTCATTATGACATATCAGAAACTGAATACAATGATTTTCAAAAGTTGAATTGCCATACAGCCAAGCTTCCAAAAAGTGGAAATGTAAGTACATTAACCCATTACCAGATGACAAAATTTTGGACTCTTCCATTTTGAAAGGTGTTGCAGACGACAATATAAAGTTGATGAAATTTTAAAATTATTTCCATTTTGGGTTAGAAAATATTGTGGAAAATGAAGAAATTGCTTGTGACAAGCAATTTCTTCATTTTCCACAATGTTTTCCCATGCCTTTTCTTGTAAGGGAGTCAAAAGGCGTCACTGTGCAGTAAAGCGTTAATACCAACAAAACTAACAAGTCAAGTAAATTTTAACTACTAGTCCATGAGCCAGGACCCGAATTTTGACCGATTATTACCACTCGGAGGGAGTAAATCTTTTTGCACTTTTTGATTAGTCTGATATCTATACTTTATGTTTCAGTATGATAGCAATGCCAGAATGGTAGCTTATGCCTCGAAAAACCCTTGTTTTCAGAGGTACCCTTTACTCACATATTTTTCTTTTGATTTCTGACGAAATAAAATATGCATTGGTTCAGCCCCGAACATTACTCTTTTTGCTAAATTCTTGGTTTATAATTGGGATAAAGGATAGTGCAGCACATTGAGAAGGTTTACAGTGATCTCAACTGTCATTTATTGCATTCTTTTAGTGTACGCAGAGAACCTCGTACTTGGTCTCGAATTCTAAGGGAAAATGGGCAAATAATAGTGCTTTTTGGACAAATAAATCAATTTTTAAACCTGTTTGCACTCTTTTAATTGTCTAATATCTAAGGGCAGTGTTTCGCTATGATATCAATGTCAGTATGGTAGCTTATGCCCAA